>OU343224.1:363565481-363663850 GCA_910596185.1 Chrysanthemum makinoi | reverse complement strand
AAAAAAAATGTTGTTTGTCTTATTTGCCTCCTTTGAACGAAAAGGGGCAAATGAAGAAGGGGCGGTGTGATGAAAAGCTTCGTTTCCCCTTCCACGTCACAACGGCGAGCAACACTTCATCACCACACCCCTTGCTATCATAGCCATCTTATAAGTTCGAATATGATCGAGTTGGCAAGAGTTTTTTTTTTTTTTAATGAGTGAGGCATTTTTGATGATGTATTATAAGAATTTTATTGAGAGGGGTGTTTATATGTAATGGTGTTATAGGATATGTTCTAAAGTGGCACCGGATAACATATCTATAATTTGCAATTGCTTATTACTCCATCATCTCAATACAATGGCGGATCTAGCAATTCTAAATAGGGTAAACTAGAAAAACCATCCTTGTGCTAAAGGTGGCAATTTAAGACCCAATAGTTAAATTTGGGTCTAGTTGGGTAAAAATCTTTAATGAGATGAGTCTAAATGGGTTTAGTTTATTTTAATAGATGGGTCTAGTTGGGTATAGTTTATTTTAATTAATTAATATTGATGGGTCTAGTTGGGAATAGTTTATTTTAATTAATTAATATTGATGGGTCTAGTTGGGTCTAATAATATACCCACATGGGTTTAGTACAATATTTACATGGTTTAAGTTGATTGTTAACTAAAATTATAAAAATCACTCACAGTCTAATTTTATCACTTTCGTTCGTTTTTGTCCGTTTTTACACGTTTTCGTCTTTTTTTACGTTTTTGTCCGTTTTACACGTTTTCGTCTTTTTTTGTCCGTTTCCGTGTTTTTCGTTTCGTCACGTATTTTTATGATTTTGTCCGTTTTTACACGTTTTCATCTATTTTTTTACGTTTTAGTCCCTTTTTTGACAATTTTTTACGTTTTTGCACGTTTTATTCAGGGTTTTCACGTTTTGTCCGTTTTACCGTCGTTTTCGTCCGATTTTTAAGTTTTCGATTCGGTTTTTTACACGTTTTTGTCCGTTTTACGTTTTCGTCTACGCTTTTTTACGCGAATTTTTCACGTTTACGTACTTTTTTACGATTTTGTCCGTTTTTACACGTTTTCGTCTGTTTTTTACTTTTCGTCCGTTCTTTAAGACTTTTTTACGTTTTTGAACGTTTTCGTCAGGTTTTTTAACGTTTTCGCCCGGTTTTTTACGTTTTCGTTATTTTTTGCGTTTTAGATGCGCTTTTTCGTTTTGTCCGTTTTACGTTTTGTCCGTTTTTACGCCGTTTTGATCGTTTTTGATGCGTTTTTGCTGTTTTCACCGCGTTTTCATCCGGCTTTTTACGTTGTTGTCGTTTTTACACGTTTTCGCCCACTTTTACGTTTTTCTCGTTTTTACCCGTTTTCGTTTGTTTTAGGTTTTCTCCGTTTTACTGCGTTTTAGATGCTCGTTTTTTACGTTTAGTCTGTTTTTTACGTTTGTGTCCGTTTTACGTTTTAGATCCTTTTACGTTTTCGATACATTTTATTTATGTTTTTTCGCCTGTTTTGTTACGTTTTTGCTTGTTCTCACACTTTTTAGTCCGTCGCTTTTTCGTTTTCTCGTTTTCACTCGTTTTCAACCGGTTTTTAAGTTTTTGTCCATTTTGCGTTTTAGGTCCCATTTTTTTATGTTTTATTCGTTTTACGTTTTAGTCCGTTTTTATGCTTTTTTACGTTTTTGTCCGTTTTTACATGTTTTCGTCTATTTTGTTACGTTTTGTCCCGCTTTTTACGTTTTGCATGTTTTTCTTATTTTTTGCATTTTTTACGCTTTCGTCCGTATTTTAATGTTTTGTCCGTGTTGCGTTTTGTCATTTTACGTTTTGTCCGTTTACACGTTTTTCGTCCGTTTTTTTATATTTTTATCCGTTTTTACACGTTTTCGTCCATTTTTTTTATGTTGTTGTCCGTTTTTACATGGTTTCATCCATTTTTTTACGTTTTCATCCGGTTTAATACGTTTTCGTCGGTTTTCACGTTTTCCTCTGTTTTACATGTTTTCGTCTATTTTTACGTTTTAATCTAAAACGAAAAACGCAGACGCGATGTACTCAGATATACAAGAAAAGCGTGTAAAACGGTCCAAAAAAGTAAAACAAACACGGAAAACGTGCAAAAAACGAACAAAAGAGCATTAAAACGGATGAAAACGTAAAACCAGCATTTAAAAACGTGTAAACGGACAAAAACATAAAAGCAGGGCTTAAAACGATATAAAACTGACGAAAACCTAAAACACGGATGAAAACGTAAAAAATGGATGGAAACGTGTAAAAACGAACATAAACGTGTAGAAACGGATAAAGAGATGAAAAAACCGGACGGCGATTAAAACGAATAAAACGAAATAAAAAACACAAAGCAGATAAAAACGTAAAAAAAGTTAAAATGAATGAAAGCGTAAATTAAATGGAAAAAAAAAAAGCGTGTAAAAGCGTGTAAAAAAGCGGCGAAAAAGCGGCGCTTAATGCGAAAACAGCGATAAAAAGCGACAAAAGCGATATACTTAACAAAAAAAACGTAAAAATGGGATTTAAAGTAAAGCGGACAAAAAATAAAATAACTAATCTAAAACATGTAAAAACGTATAAACAAAAAAAACGGCGTGCAAAACGGAAAAAAATGTAAAAGACACCAAAAGCGTAAAAAAAGCGAGCAGAATTTAAAACGTAAAAAAGGACAAAACGCAAAAAGCGGGGAAAACTTGAAAAAAAATAAAACGCGAAAAACGTAAAAGCGGCGGCAAAACGTAAAACAAAACGGACAAAACTTGAAAACGGACAGCGACAAGCGTGTAAAAGCGAACAAAAACAAAAGAAAAAACGTAAAGAAGGGCGGCGTAAAATGCGGAAAGCGTGTAAAAGCGGACAACAAAAGCCGGACAAAAAGCGGTCGAAAATTGGCGTAAACGGGGAGCGTTATTGGCAAAGCGGTAAGCGTACACAAAAGCGAATAAAACACGGCGTGTAAAAGCGGACAAAACGTAAAACGGGGAAAACGATATAAAAGCGGACAAAAAACTAGCAAAACCCAAAAAAACCCGACCCGACCCGACTCTTACCCATTTATACCTATACCCATCTAGACCCATCCTTTCAAGTGACACATCTAAACCCATACCCATATAGACCCATACCCATATAAGACCCAAGACCCGACCCAACCCAACCCAACCCAACCATTTTGCCACCTCTTATGCATTTGTTTCAAAATAATTGTCCGTTGGAAAAAAAATTCACAATTTAGAAAAGAAAATCCTATAAATAGACCAAAACTCAAAAATTCATAGTTTAAAAAATTATCAAAATAGATCGATACGACTAAGTGACAATAATTTGACACATCGCTCACTTTTTATTATTAAAGAATTATTAGTTGGTGGTTTGTGTAAGCTTGCCATTAGGCTGGCCACAATGGCCTCGGTCATCATCGGTTGAGGAACTAGGTTGAGGCCGGTTGCCTCATTGTGGGGTGGCCGGTCGAGCAAGGTTGAGGCATCTCTCTCCTTGAACTAGGTTGAGGAGACAACCGAGTGTGAAAGCCACGAAAATCCAAAAAAATCAAACGGTTTGTTAAAAAATAAATAAATAAATAAATAAATAAAAAATAAATTGTCAGGTCACCACTGTGGCAAATAGGTGATAGATGTCAGGGTAAATTGAGGAGAGCGATGTGGCGCAGCATAATTTAAACTAGTTAAGCCATCGTGTTCCTTTATATTGATTTGATTTATGCTTTTTGTGTGACTCGCGATCATTGTCTTTTTGTCTTATTTGCGACTAAAATTTGTTTTATGAAAAAATTATTTTTTTGTGTTTTTTTTTTTAAATAGAAATTTTGGTTGAACGATAGAAATAATAGACGTTAGTCGCACAAATAAAACGTCTAACCAACCGCTAGTACTTTTCAAATTAAATATGTGACACGTGATAAAATATTATTAGAGTTGCATAATCGGTTAGTTACGCCTATCTATTTTGGGAATGTTCTTTTTTGTATGGAAAGTGGATCAAGTTTTAAGTTTTGGTTTATTTAAAGAATTTTCTCTCTAAAATAGCATCACACATTACAACATTCACTTATTTACTTTTTATATAATAATAGTGCACGGGGTATTATAACTAGTGTTCATACTGTAAGGATATAAATGTTCAAACACTTGAAATTTGAATGTCACAATTATTTATAAGAGTGTGCAAATCACCTGTTTATTTTTTATTATTATTTTTTTTTCCGTAAAAAAGGTATGTGGGTGTATTCTTTTTTTTTTTTTTTTTGGTAAAAGGGAATTTCCACCCTGGTAAAATATATTAACCAAAAAAACCGTTTAAAGCACAATGGAATATGGCTGAAATGCCACATTAACCTCAAGCAACCGCTTGAACAACCACTAGATCATTTATGACATGCCATAAATGGACAACTAGCTACCAACAACTAGGATAACCACTAAAAACATAAAAAGGACATGCAAAACAAACAAACAAACCGACATAAAAGATTACTTCCTCAAACGACCTTGAAGCTTGAAATCAACCTGATTGTTAAATTCCTCAAATTGCCCAGGTAAGTCATGGGCACGGGCGTAATCATCGAAAAATAGCCTTCAAGCTCGTTATGTCCTCTAGCGATGAAAGTAATGCCCATAGGATCATTTCGCTCAAACACCTCATCATCACTATCTGAATCAACCACTTCACCCACCTTAGAGAATGGGTTGCCCTTTCTTTCACCATCAACCACCGGAATAGGTTTACCATTATCATCCACAAGGGTAGCTTTCCCATCAATAATAAGCTTTTCAAGCTTCCCAATTTTTTCAGCAATAGGAGTGTTCTCCACAGGCGATGGAGGCGTAGTTTTGGAAGAACTAGAGATAACTTCAGGAGTACACGTAGTAGCAATCACAGGTTCCAAAACAGAATCTAGTTCCATAAGAACATCAAAACTGTTCTTCAAATCAACAAGGTTGATATAATTCACCCAATTATTATTCTTACCTTGGTCATCCCGGGATGGAGCCGTACTACTAGTAGGATCTGTAGTAGGTTCATTAAAAGAAGTAGAACCAACATTAACCGTTGGAGAACATGTATTCGATTAGATAGAAGGCTTAGACGTCGATGCTCCTCCATTCTTAGGCTTAGTAACCGGCCTATAGTAATACGAAACTTTAGGCTTATGAAAACGAATCCCATCAACCTGACGATTATTACCCTGACGCTTACATTTACCTTTCATCTTATAAGCTTCAACGAAACCCTCTTCATCAACCAATGATTTATCTTTCACAACCAGTTTCACTCTCTTAGGACATCCATCATCATTGTGATCAAATACTTTACAAGTCTCACATCTTGGCGGCTTCCACTCATATTCAATATCAATTTTTTCCAATGAATGACCTCACCCATTAGGGTAAGGGATCGCAACCACAAGAAAGTCAAGTAATGCTTCCTTTGACGATACTTCCACAAGGGCCCTAGCATAAGAATTACGACCCCACGACTTAAGGCACATCATACTCGTGTAGGAATCAAGCATGATAGGACGACCAATTTGCGTTGCAATCAAAATAAAACCAACCTCAGAATACGCAACAACCGGAATATTATGGAGTTTAACCCAAACAGGAGCTAAAGTTATATCATCTTTTGTAAGCTTAGTGTTCTGGTCAAATATTGAAAGATAGGCACCAATCATATCACCCATGGACCTCCTTCCAACACCCTTTCCATACCCTCTTTGGTTTCAAATTGGAACAGAAAAAAACCATTGTTAAAGCATAACCCTTTGTAAACCAAACTTAGCCCAAGTATTTCTAACGTAATTTTCAACAACCGGGAAAGCGAGTCTCTTACCAATGAAATAACCATACAACATTATTAGCGAATCTAGAGCGTACCTCATTGGCGACTTCCAAAGGGATGGTGACATTAGCACCACCACACAATTTTAATTTTAAGCATCTCCGAAATCTTAACGGACTTCTTAGGTGTTTTATCCTTAAGCATATCCACAAAAGATATAAGAGTAGAACCTGATTGAGTCTTTGGCACACTCATATCACTTGTACCCGAACTAGACTTACCATCATCATGAGCCTCATTGTGTTGTGTCGACTCACTATCAATGTTAATAGGAGTCGTTTCAGTCATCTTCACATCAGATTCATTCTTTTTAGCCGACTTAGACGCACTACTAACGTTTAAAAAAACCCTTCTCCATCTCTCTTAAAACCCCCGACCTTGACAATACCAATCAAAACCCAGTAGCAATAACGAAAGAAAAAACCACCAGAAGCATGCAAGCCAACAGAAGCTCGTACAATAACTAAAGAAAAAAACCGTAACTTGAGAGTTAGGGTTTAATAAGCATAAATAAAAAATCCACTAACCCATCATAGAGATCGCTCCGACATGAAAAGCGTAATATAAACAAACAATAATTAGTATTCTAACGTCCGCAAACGGATTGAATATTAATTAAAAGATTTTCTCAAATGAATAGCACGCTAGCAATGATATAGAAGAATCAAATATTAATATCTTAATGTTAGAATTAACGTAGCGTTTGGTATGTTGCAATTAAAATATGAATGGAAAAGGTTATTAAGGTGTAATGAAAAAATATTGTTTGTTTACACATTTACAATATAATGATTCATTGCAAGGAATGACTCATTACATCAAAAACTATTATTTTCATTCATTAGGGATCATTTCCTTTTTTTTCATTACATCTTGTAATTGAATGAAAATTACATAAAAGTCCATCATTAACTAGCCACATTAAATAAACATCCTATCATCAATGGCCATTTTAGCTTTTTTTATCGATTCCATTACGTCATATCTTACGAACCAAACATGATTAATAACGGTAATGAATCATTACATTGCGTCATTCATTCCATTACATCGTTTATTCCATTCATTTGATATTTCATTCCGTCCTACCAAACGAACCCTTAGAATTAATTAAAGGATTTCATAGAGTGAATACCGTTGGAATTCAGTAAAACGAAAAAGTCGATTAAGGATAATGAATTCGCCACCAAGAGAGAGAGAGTCTAGGGTTAATCAAGATTATGTTTATGTGTATTCACTATTCACAGTAAAAATTGAGAGTCATACTCTTCTATAACATTGGTGATACGACCCGTTGAGGTTGTATCGAGATAGGGCACCACTTCAAGCGGGCGCAAGCTCCTTAAGAATATTAGAGAAGAGAAAAGAACTATTTGTTTGACATAACTATGATTTCATTCATTATAATGGTTCGGTATTTATAACCTTACAATGATAACATTTAACCTAACAATGAGAAAAACAACGGGCTTAGCCCACGACCTAACAATTAAGATAAATAAAGATGACTTAGCCCACGACATAATCCTTATGCCATACGGGACTAGACACGACCAGCGGTCAGTAACATTCCCCTCTCCTTCAAAGTCACCTTGTCCTCAAGGTGTTGCTTCAAAATCTCGCCTCATGTAATTCCAGGATCCCAAACATGGACTTGTAGTTTAGTTCCTTGTGGTTCACGCGTACCAGATTGCTACTAAAGGTTTAGCTCCTTTCAAACTAAAGTCAAGTACAATTATGAAGTTTCGCACAGTCTTTGACTCATACTTTTCTTGAACAAACCATCCCCACATAACCCTCTTTGTAGTCTTGATGCTTGCTCTGTACCCTCTTGTGATTGCATGTGTTGCTAATATTCACGGTCACAAGTCTCCCACAAACATAAGGATCTACCTTAATGTTGATACTAGTGCAGTGATGGGTTCCTCCAAGCAGCCCACATGATTCACCAAGTAGGTGTTTATCCACACTTTTATCGTTAAATTCAGAAACAGTAACCACGCCTTTCACTTCTCTTTTATTACCATCGGAACACTCAACTTTTATTCTTGCCTCTCCCACTTTGAGATATTCTATATTTGTCTTTTTCTCCACAATCGTGCATGACTCAATAGGAATAGTCAGCAACAAATAATCTGTATCATCATTCATTGGTGGATATTGAGTTGTTTTTGTAGGTACCATAGTTACTACTACTCGCTTTGTTGTTGATAGAAAGTGACCATTGATCCTCCAAACGTGTTCGTGACACTAGCCAAAAAGCTTAAGCCCGAGATGTTGGTTTAGATACCAGCAGTTCATGTTGTAGCGTTGGTTTAAGGCCCGAGATATAAAGCGAGATTAATAGGGGTCGGATATTCCCGTTACCCGATTCATAAGCTTCTCAAACTCGCTTTGATATTGTGCCACTGTCCCCATTTGCAACAACTTAGAAAGTGCGCCTTGCGGATCCCCATACTTACAAGGTCCAAAGCGATTACGAACACTTTCCAAAAATCCCTCCCCGGTTGTTGATCGAGCTTATTGCGTGACATCCAAACGAAACCACTTCATTTGCTCTCTTTCCAGATTAAAACCGACGACCTCGAGTCGTTGTTACTGCCGCTAGTCGAGAAGATCAAAATACTCGTGAATAGCAACAATCCAACTCGGGATTGGTGCCATTAAACTTGGGAACCTCCAAACGCATGGACCGAGATATCCCCGGATCGCTGCCTGCTCCATTTCGGTTGTGCCCTACTCTTTTAATAGACTGTAACTCCATCTGTAACGCAGAAAGCTGAGTATGTAGATTAGCATATAATGCGTTAGAGTGTTCCTTTAAAAGCATACGGATAGCTGGTTCGTCCATTAGCAATGAAAATAATGAAAGCGAATTCCTGCGATGAACAGTAAACTCCGAGATGAACACTAATTCTGGCGATGAACAGTACTCGATTAATGGTACACGATGAACAGTACTTGTGAATAGTGATCGATGAACAGTTTTTTTTTTTTTTTTAATAAATTGGAAACCTAATTTGGTAGCCTTCTCAACGAGGACTCTCAATGAAAGCACCAATTGATACGACCCGTTGAGGTTGTATCGAGATAGGGCACCACTTCAAGCGGGCGCAAGCTCCTTAAGAATATTAGAGAAGAGAAAAGAACTATTTGTTTGACATGACTATGATTTCATTCATTATAATGGTTCGGTATTTATAACCTTACAATGATAACATTTAACCTAACAATGAGAAAGACAACGGGCTTAGCCCACGACCTAACAATTAAGATAAATAAAGATGACTTAGCCCACGACATAATCCTTATGCCATACGGGACTAGACACGACCCAAGCGGTCGTAACAATTGGTGTTATCAACGAAAACAAATAATTTGTTTTACCGTCATCTAATGCATGGAGAAGAGAAATAAATTATCTTTTTGTTACATTATATTATTTTTTGTTACATAAATATACAAGCTATACAACACATTGTACAACATTGTATTGCATATTTGGTGGTGTATGCGCAAAAAAAAGTGTATATATCACCTCTCATAACTATATGCTAACGTGATTTTTATCATTGACGGAACCAAGGTAGGCCCGAAGGGTCCCGGAACACCCATGAATTTTTGTGACGTAGTATTAATTTTATTAAAAAACATCGATTTTTCTTAAATGCACCCGGTCTCTAAAACTTGTATTTATATTATTGTTTCGTCTAATCTAAATACACCTAATCAAAAGGCTGTGTTTGGTGAAAGTAGCGTGGCGCGTGAAAGCGTAGGCATTTGCGCGACTCCTTTGCCACGACTTCTTAAATAAGCATTGAAAAATTAGCTTTCCTAAAAGTTAGCCACCGCTCACCGCTCTTTGCCAAACGATCATTAAAAATCAAAATGCTCATTGCTCACCGCTCATTGCTCCAAAAAGCTCTAAAAAGCTCCGCGCCAAACATTGGTTCCGACATTGCGTTTTTGTTATAACATAAAACCAGCATGAGTGATGCTTAAGTAAAAATGATGAAATCACCCTTTGGGAAAAGAGGTAAATGAACTCTATCAATATGTTTTCAGGCAAATCACCTAAAAATGTAGTTAATTTGCCATTTTTTCCCATTGTATGTAGCATTCTTTTTTTTTTTCTCATTCTGTCAATAAACCTCTATCGTTAGTCCTTTGTGTGTACCCGTTACCAAAAAAACCTGCATCGTTAGTCCTTTATCCTAACGACCGTTAATAAATAACTTAAAATTTGGTTATCTTACGCTAAACTTGCGTCGTTGGTCCTTTATACTAACAATCGTTAAAAATAACTTAAAATTTGGTTTTCTTACGTTTCCGTCCGTTTTTTCACGTTTTAGATGCGTTTTACACGTTTTCGTTCGTTTTAACACGCTTTCGTCCGTTTTTTCATGTTTTTATCCGTTTCTACACATTTTCATTCGTTTTTACACGTTTTCGTCTGTTTTTCCCCGTTTAGTCCATTTTTTCACGTTTTCATCCGTTTTTACACGTTTTCATCTATTTTTACACATTTTCGTCCGTTTTTGCACGTTTTTACACGTTTTCATCCGCTTTAACACGGTTTCGTCCGTTTTAACATGGTTTCGTCTGTTTTTTCACGTTTTCATCTGGCTTTACACATTTTCATCCGTTTTTGCAGGTTTTCGTCTGTTTTTACACGTTTTTTCGTATGTTTTAACACGTTTTCGTCCGTATTCACGTTTTCATCCATTTTTTCACATTATCATCTGTATCTACACTTTTTCATCCTTTTTTACACGTTTTCGTCCGCTTTTTGCACGTTTTCGTCCGTTGTTTCACGTTTTCATCCGTTTTTACACGTTTTCATATGTTGTTTCACGTTTTCGTTCGTGTTTGCACATTTTGTCTATTTTTTCGCATATTAATACGTTTTTGAATGTTTTCACATGTTGTAAAAACGGATGAAAATGTGTAAAAACAAATGAAATCGTGAAAAAACGGACGAAAACATGTAGAGACGGATGAAAACGTTTAAAAACGGAGGAAAACGAGAAAAACAGAAGAAAACGTGAAAAACGGATGTAAACATGTAAAAACGGATGAAAACGTGAAAAAAGCGGCAGCGTGTTAAAAGCGGACAAAACGTGTAAAGACGGACGAAAATGTGAAAAAAAAGCGGACGAAAACGTGTAAAAGGGACGAAACGCGTGTAAGCGAATGCGTGTAAAAGCGGATAAAAATGGGGAAAAACGGACGAAAACTTGAAAAAGCGGATGTAAAGCGTGTAAAAGCGATGCGCGCGTGAAAAAACGGACAAAAACGTGTTAAAACGAAAAGCGTGTAAAAAGCGAGGCGAAAATGTGAAAAAAGCGGGAGCGTAAGAAAACGAAATTTTAAGTTATTTTTTAATGATCGTTAGTATAAAGGACAAACGACGCAAGTTTAGCGTAAGATAACCAAATTTTAAGTTATTTATTAACAGTAGTTAGCATAAAAGACTAACGATGCAGGTTTTTTTTGTAACGGGTACACACAAAAGACTAACGATAGAGGTTTATTGACATAATGAGAAAAAAAAAAGAAAAAGAAAAAAAAAAGAATGATACATACAATGAAAAAAAATGACAAATTAACTACATTTTTGAGTGATTTGCCCTATGTTATCTCATGGCAAGAAAATGTTACAGAAAAAGAAAAGGAAAATTGTGAACCAACCACAAGATTGTATAAATAGTAATCCAATTAATTGACGCATTAATACTCGTAATAACTTTTTCGATTTCTATACTAGTAACTAGGGCCGAGCATGATAGATCACGGATCGAATCGAATCTAGAAACCGGATCGGATCGAACGTATTTCGGTTCGGTTCTCGATTCATCTTTTTTTTTTTTTCATATTTGATCATCGGTTACGGTTCGGTCTTACACACAACCGACCATTGTATTCTGTTGGATCGACTGAACCGATGAATTGGACCTGACAAGACCTAGACCGAACATTTCGGTCTGATGTTTGGGCCAAATCAGTTTTCGGTCTGGTCCGGTTTTTGAACGGTGCTGAGCTGGCCTGCCCAAACATTTATTCTGGTGGGGTAAATCTCATTAAATGTTTTGCTAAGAAGTTAGTGTATCGAAATAGAAAGTTTTAGCGTGTTTAAAGAGAAAATGTATTTAAACATGATAATTTCTATCTATATTTAATGTTCATTAGATACATTTTTTTGATATACAAGAAAATACGTGATCGTTAAACACATTATAATATGCAGGCAAAAGTTTAATATAAATCTCAACTTTACCATAAATTCAATTAACCAATCATAGTTATTCATTTTTCTAATCAAAACAAAAAAATAAATTTTCACAATTTTTTTTAAAAATTAAATATCTCGCAAACCGTTTATTGTTATGAGAAAAAAACCATTTCATCGCGATGAGAATTAAATTATCTTCCTATAGATATGCACTTCTATATATTTTTAACAATTTGTTATTCAAAATTTCAGCCAAAAAAATCATAAATGATTTGTGAAAATCACATGTGATTCAATTTTTATAAATCACATATAATTTTTGCAAATCATATCTGATTTGTAAAAATCATACTATATGATTACAAATCATATATGATTTGTAAAAATAATATGTGATTTGTAATATGGGATTTTTCTGGGCGGAATTTTTGAAAAAAAAAATTGTCGAAAATATAGAGATGTGCATATCTATAGAAAGATAATTTTTCTCGTTGCAATAATGTATTTTTTATAGTTTGAAGATTTACTGTTTGCAAAATATGTTGTTTTAAAAAAAATGTGAAAAATGATTTTTTTTATTAATTTTGATAAAAAAAATAGATAGCTAAGATTAATTTATTAGATCTATGGTAAATATGAGATCTATATTGATCTCAACTCATAACATGCAATCAGTGGACACATATTAGCAAAACCCGAAAACTAACACCAAAAAAATCATTATCTAGCGAAATAAGCTTTGAATAAATAATTTGACTTGTACTACCTCCGTCCCAAAATTTAAGTCTATTTGGACTTTTTGAATTTAGTTTTGACTGTATATATTTTTGATTGTATCATATAATAATTGATGCAAAATATATGAATGGATTGTGTTTTAAATGTATTTTTCATTGGTATAAGTTTTATCAAGTATAATATAATACAAACAAAAATATTTAGGGTCAAAATTTGATACAAAAAGTCAAAACGGACTTATATTTTGGGACGGAGGGAGTATTACTTAACTACAGTTTTCTTTCAATTTGCAATTTCAAATCTACAATGTTTATTAACAATGTTAAAAACGGTTCAATAAGTGACCCATGTAGTCATGTCTCTGTGATTACATCGTATATGTCCATCTGAAGGCGCCCCAAGGAAAAAAACAAGCACCGTGTAAGAATACAAAGAGAACATGTACAATACACTTACAGAAACGAAAGCTATGGTTATGAGTTGATATATGCTGGTGAGAGGATGTTGTTTAGCAGTTCCTTCAGATTAGCCAGCACGTGTCTTGGCCCTAAACTTTCGACGCCAATGAAGTTCAAAAGCTGCTCCAAATCCTATTAGCCGTATGAGATTGATTAAGCAATGTTCATTCTGTAAAGATGTTGCAGATATAAGGCGACAAAGTAAACAAACCTTGTTTAATAGAAAGACGGCGTAAGCTGATCTTGTTGTGTCCTGTCCTTCCAAGAACAGAGGAAACTCCATTGGCTTTGAACTCGAGTAAGGTAACGAAATTGATGCAAAATCAGATGACGTGGGCTCCACTGAAGGAGCATAATCGCAGATATATGTACGAGAACCTCCTAGTCGTAATGGGTAGCGCAAAGGAATTTCTAAATAAAAAGCTATTAACGAAACAGCCTGCAAAACGTAAATCTCACTTTAACTTAGGATGATCAACAAAGACCGTGAAAGTTGTTTTGGATAAGGTGTTCTCTAACTTAAGATGCTAATTTTAATATTAATATAATAACATGGATTGCTACCAAGAAACATGTGTTTTAAGTGTAGGTTGAGAACATACATGTGCAACATAACCGAGAGCAGTTGCTGAGCTCTGGACTTCCTTCTTATCAGTGAAAAAACTTATCTTCTTAAACGGGAGCACGGTGAGATGAAGACCTGAAATAGTCAAAGATCCTGGATCCAGTGTTTTCGATCCAGAAGGAATCCCTGCAGAGCCATAAACATGTATAAATTAATACATTCAGATGGTTCTAACTGCATAATGCACATCACTATTATAAACAAATAGATATATGGGTGTTACAATTTTTACATGTTTTACGGGTCTACAGGGAATGGGTGTATACACAATACAAACCCGGATAGAGCGAGTGTGTGTGGCCGGATAGCTTTTGAGCCTCACAATGATATTGTCCAAGACTGCTCACCTTTCACAACCCTCTCCCATAGGTCCACTCTGTGGGCCATTTGTGCTGTGAGTTGGGACCCTCTTATGCTGCCCTGCATATCATGACTGATCTTGACTTGCTACTATGCTTAGGTGTGTGTGTGTGTGTATGCAAATTCTATATATACTGAGTAAACATGATGTGACCAATCTGACATTAAAGTCGTGAACAAAAGTCATGTGAAGATATAAAGAGCTTAGCCATTAAACACAAAAAACGGAATTAACCTATTTATATCTCAAAAGGGCTGTTTTCAAACAAATAGGGGTAAAAGGCTGGACATACCATCGTTATACATTATACATTAAAAAAAATCACATATAGGAAACAAGGAGACCGAAAATGCACGTAACGTTTTGCTGAATATGTTTGGCACATCAGTAACTTGGGAAGCTCAAAATCTCACTAGGGAGTGTTATTGATAGAGGGGAAATTTAGATTACTAGTGTTCATTTACCATCAAATCTCACCACTAAACTCACCATCTTTTTTACCTCTGATACAAGAATGATGTAAGTTAATTCACGGTCTCTCTTCATGATGGCACTTCTGCGGTTCTGCCTCTTCAACGAGACAACAGATGATGAATTTGATAGCAACTTTAGTTGTCATATATTTACACTTTCTCGATTACAAATTGGGGAAAATGGTGGCAAGTGGCAGCGTCTATGACAATTGTGCTCCAAAACTAAAAGTCAGACCCAACGAAGTCTGCTAGTGGAGGATCATTATAACGATTTTTGTTACTAGGGCTTGCAAAAGGAGGGTAAAAGGTGGATCCTTGCATAATCCAAGAAAAAATGATGACACACATACTAAGACAGAAAAACTAACTACATTTCATGACAGGCATAGTGAATATCAATAGTGGCAAAGGAGATTCATACGTCAACAAAAAAAGGTGATCACCCCATGAAAATAATATCAAACTTTCATTCATGAATACTTTTAGGTCTACGGTCTACCTAATGAGAACTATTACCTGCTTTACTACTGCTGGAAAATGAATCAAGTTCCTGCTCAGTTGTATGTCCAGACGCAAACTTCACCGGATAAAGTAATGAAATTTGTGAAACCATAAATTGCTGCCTTGCTCTGAGCAACTTCTGCACATTCCGTAAATGAACATATCCTCTTTCTCCAGCTAATGAATTATTAGCTTCCTGTGCCATAAAGGAGACACGTCCAAGACTCTGAGGGAACTTCAACAAAATGCTAGTCCTAATTATTAACTATCATCGATATAAGCATGCTAATATAAAGGTTCAGTTACCTGCAAGCTCTTACTCGCTACAGAAAGAGAAGTTCCAGCCATGAGCAGTGATCTAATCTCGGAGTTAAGTAGATCCTCCTGCTTTTTTGCCTTTTCTTGTACTACTTTTGACTGCATTGACATGTTTCCCATAACCAACTTTCGAGCTTCCAACTTTTCCCGCATTTCATCTAGCTTATTTGACCTACTTAATGACTCTGCTTCTAACTGTCAAACATTTGACAGCTCATGTTAACATCTATATACTTAAACATGGCCAAGAACATCATTTAGCATGCAGTTAGCCAGTTATGCAGTCGACAAATAACACATTACACACTTGGCTAGCAAATAAACATGGTTGGAACTGTAAGGTCGTTCTTTTCTTCCATGAATGAGACACAAGAAACGCTACTAACTCAATTAGAACTTACTTTATAACAAATGACAAGAAGGGTACGCAAGTGAAGCAATGGGATGGAGGGCAGACGTCTGGGTATTGGGGATAACATAAATGACAGCAAAATCAAATCACTACATCCTCATTCCATATGCAAATTTTCGACTACTAGTACCCCACATATATATAACTATATTTACAGTTATGGAATCCTATTAATCAGCAAGTCACCAATGAAGTAAGTAATCCCAGAAGGCCAGAATCTAAAACTTTTTGCACAAGAGTTAAACTGTATTTCTAATTTTGTCTACAAATTGCCAGCACGAGAGTGTTGTAAAACATGGATTACAAGGCTGAGTAATCAGCGATTACTCGCTACGAGGTCAAAACTTGGGGTTAACTTGGTTAAAACTCGGTTTGAAGTATTTGAGCAATCGTGTTAATGATTCTAAACATATTTCTAGGGTCCTGTCAACAATTCTATGGTCCTATGAGCATATCACACATATAATTTCAAATTTTACATATAAAAGTCCAATCCGAGTACTCCCCCGCCTAGGCCAATTACTCGCTACAAAGTAGCCCACCGCTCACCGAGTTTTACAATCATGCAGCAATATATTTCTATTTTCCGTTCCTTGTTCTCTAAAGTGACCAACTTTAGTAACTAATACACTTAACAAGATCTAATATATACACGAAAACGACAACAAAACAGCATCGAAAACCATTACTTTTTCGACTCCTAACACATAAAAGACCACATTTTTACATACCCACATCACCAATCGTTAAAACAATCTCAAACAAACACTAAATTTATACATACACACCAAGAAAAGCTAAAACGACAGCAAAAGAGCGTCAAAATCAATACTTATTCGACTCTAACACATAAAAGACCACATTTTAACATACCCACATCATCAATCATTATTCCAATTTCAACTATATGAACTAAAGCAACCAACTTTACTTAATTCTAAAACCATCCCATGTACACCAATACCACGAAAACCGCAAACGACAACAAAACGCCATCTAAAATAACACTTTATCGAGTACTACTTGTAGCGTAAGACGACACTTTCACACACCCACATCATCAATCATTATTCCAATTTCGACTATATGAACTAAAGCAACCAACTTTACTTAATTCCAAAACAATCCCATATACACAAATATCACGAATACCGCAAACGACAACAAACATCATCAAAAAACAATACTTTTGCGACTCCTAACGCGTGCAAGACCATATTTTAACAGACCCGTATCACCAATCATTAAAAAATCTCACACACCCACTACGACAGCAAAAAAACATCAAAAATCGATACTATTTCAAATACTAATGCGCGCAAGACCACATTCTCACACACCCGCATCATCAATCATTATACCAATTTCAACTACATAAACTAAAGTAACAAACTTTACTTAACGCTAAAATAATCCTATCTACCCAATATCACAAAAACCGCAAACAACAAAAATACCAAAATCAAAACTTTATCGACTCGTAACGGGTAAAGAACCACATTTTAACATACCCAAATCACCAATCATTAAAACAATCTCAAACAGCTACTACATTTACACATACACACCACGAAAACCGCAAACAACAACAAAACATCATCAAAAACCACTACTTTTTCGACTACCAACGCGTAAAAGACCATATTCTCACATACCCACATCACCAATCATCAAAATAATCTCATACAGCCACTGAATGTATACTACGAAACCGCAAACGACAGCATTAGAGCATCAAAACCACTACTTTTTCGACTCCTAACGCGTAAAAGACCACATTCTAACATACCCACATCACCAATCATCAAAATATACCTCTAGTAAAGAATTAAGCTTCTCCTGAAGCAAAGATTTGGTCTTTTTGGCCTCGTTAACCGCAGACGATAAGCTCGAAAACCGAACAAGCTCATTTTGAAAATCTTCAAATTTAATGATCTTCAGTTTGTCATTCTCATCAAGATTTTGATGGGTCTTGGTGTTTGGTTCCATTAATGATACTCAGACCTCATTATTAGAGTACGGGTTCAATTGGGGATTTTAGGGTTTGATGATCAAGAACATTGGAAATTGGAATTGGGGATTTTTAGTTTTAGGGTTTGTGAGTTTGAATTGAATTGAATTGAATCAAAGTGGTTGATTTAGATTTGGTTTAGTTTAGTTTAGTTTCATTCGATTTGGGGATTTTCTTATGTTTATTAAGGGGGTGTTTGTTTGAGCTTATTTTGTGATTTGATTTTAGCTTATTTTTCATAAGATTAGGTTGTGTTTCTTTTTTTTTATATGGAAAAGGATAGTGGGTCTTATCAATTTAATAATATTATTTTTTTAAATAAGACCCACAATTTCTATTAATTGATTTATATGCACAAGGCAAAATTTAGATGGTTATCCCTATTAAGAGCCTTAAATAGAGGTGGGTCCCACGTGTGCCCCACACTTCTCTTAGCTAAACAAAAAAAAGAAACACAAGATCTTCATATTCTCTTGACGTCTATAAGCTATGAGCCATGAGGTATGTTCGACGAAAATAAGCATAATCTTTTCATAATAGTGTGTTGTGTTCAACATGTATATATTATATATGGTGTTAAACTTATATAAGCTCGTAAATCTCAAAGTAAACTGGAAGATCGAGGCTTGTGAAATATAAGTTGAAATCAAATAAGCTCGTAAGTCCTGCAAACAAGGGGAGATGGCAAAATGGGCGTGTTGAGTGGGGCCGGGCAACGGGCCAAATAGGCTCGAGTTCTAACGGGCACAGGTTAAACAGCCACGGACTAAACAGTGGTGGGACAAGACAGGCGGCCTTAATAATTGGTGTCATTTATAAAAGAATAATCTCATATTCATTTATTTACGATAACTAATAAACAAAATTTTATTGTTACATCACAAAAAATAAGTTAAAAATATTAAACAAGCAAAAAAGTTCTATGTGTACATATTATATATGCTCTACAAAGAATATAAACATTGATTAAAAAACCAGAGAAAAAAAGAGGAAACTATTATGGTGATTCTATCGCAAAAGTGAACTAGTTGTAATCTATCGCTTATTACGCCTTTTATTGATAAAGCCTACTATTATTTTTGATCAGTTAGACCCTTTAAAAATGTTCATGATACCCAGAGAAGCCCTCAACTTTTGAAAAATAGCCTGTAGCAGCCTAACTTTTTGCGTATAAGCAAATTTTGCCACCTTTACAAATAAACTTAAACAACCGCCCCCTAAACTAAAAACTTAAAAAGTGTTTTAAATGTAATACCAAAATAAATATATCGTAATGGCGTCCTTATCGGGTTAATCTTGAGGCTGCTTCATACCCTTTTTCGGGCACCTTAAAATGTAAGTACCTAATGATGTTTGAACTTAACCTCTTGTGAGAAAACCAAATATCTTGCCATTAAGATATTTAACAGTAGTTTGATAGTTAAATAAAAGAAGAAGATAACGATTGTAACATTGTTTTTTCGTTAGAATCGATATGGATGATGTACCATATCAAAAAACTACGATACGTGTTATATATTTATACTACATATAAAATAAAAACAGTCAAAGTTGAAAAGTTTAATTGTTGAAAATGATCAAATGTGAGAGAAAACGTTAAATGTTGAAAGACTTGAAACCTACTGCAGGAAGTTTGTATCTATTGCAGGAAAGTATAACAAACTTTGACAAAGAATGAAACATATCATAAGAAAGTATTGAAAGTCTTTTATCTTAGGCTGGAAAATCAAAGGGCGTTATTACATTAAAAGTATTTATGTGAAAATTATTTCCTTCATAATATTTCCTGCATAACTTGAACACCAAAAGAGGCTGGAACAAATGAAGGAAACTATTGTAAAAACACACACTATACACTCTAATATCACAAAACACACCTCACAACCACCCGAATCCTCCATCACTGGATCTCAAGACCACCCGACCTTAAAACCACCGGACCTCACCTTCCACCAAAACCTGCACCTCCACCGAGATCCAACCACCACGGAACACGACCACTGAGACCAATGCTCATCAAAAGGGATTTTCAAGTTTGAGGTATTTTTTGAGTTTTTTTTTAATTGATCTATGAAATAATTAAGTTTGTAGGTTTTCTTTTACAGATCTGTAACTTTTATTTGTAAATCTAAGTTATTATAATTTTTTTTGCGTTTTTTACATAGCTTTTGCCGCCGATGTCTTGCTAGGAAGGTTACGCCGCATGGTATTGCCGGAAAGTTGTTGTTGCCGCCGCCGCTCTATCTCGCAACCACGTCAGAGCTGCTACCATCACCCCTCAAACTCATCATAACCGAAAGGTTTTTTAAAGTCTTAACGTTGTTTTTGAGTTTTTCTTATAGATAGATAGATAGATGTATATAGACACAACTTTTGAAGGCTTATTTGTGTATATCCAAATTTTATTATTATTATTATTATTATTATTATTATTATTATTATTATTGTAGATCTGAGTTTTGTAATGCTTTTGTCAATTTTTCAATTTAATGGTCGCCATCACTGTTGACTAACTATTCAGCCGCCACCGTTTTTTTAGATTTGAGATTGTGCAATCTTTTGACCAAACTGTTGTCATTAGAAGATTCATGGTTCCATTTTTAATATTTTGTTAAGTAATATTTAATTTGTTGTGTGAACTTTGATAAAAAATTTATTTAAAGTTTGATCTAAATTTGTGAAACTTTTGTATATTTTGTCACAGGTATAGATTTTTTTTTTTTTAAATTTTTTTTTTTTTGTTTATTTGTAATTTTGTTTGGTAAATCTTTTATATAATAAAGGAATTATATCATTTTGGGGTGAGTTTGTCAATTCATTCTTATTGAAAAAATAATTGGGCCAATAGGAGAGCTCGATTTCGCCCGTAAGCAAAATCGTGTGATGTGATTGGTTAATAAAAGTCAAAATTAAATTGATTTTAGTCAAACTTTAATAAATTTGGTGGAGAAATTTGATTGATAAAAAAACACATAAATTTTTAGGTGTCAAATTTGTGAAAACTGTGTTAAAAAAAAATTTTGTGAAAACAAAAACTTAAAAAAAGATGAGGTAATTAATAAAACTTTAATAGTTGAATTTGTGGAAAACTAGAAGGTGGGGGTTGAATAGTTTTACCGATTAAAACTTCGTTTTAAAATATTTAGATCGAATTATGTCAATCTATCTATATGTGTATGTTGGACGTTGATAGATATATATGTAAATATGTAATGGAAAGGTAAAGAGTAAGAAACACAAAACCACGACACGAGTGTTTATAGTGGTTCGGCTACAAGGACACATTCCTTGCCCTACTCCACTCCCCGAGTCACCTACTCGAGAGTTCATTATCACTACACGACACAACTCCTTATGGCGGAGAAGCCTTCACAACGTCGTCTACTCTTTTTCCGGTACAAGGCTAGACACCGGGTTCTTCCACAAGATAGACCCACACCTATCACAACGTCGTCTACACTTTATCCAGTACAAGGCTAGATACCGAGTTCCATTACAAAGGAGGAACTACTACCCAACACTACACAACACCTATCCTAAAGGAGACCCACTCCTTATTACAACATCATCAAGGATATCAATATCCTTGGATACAACCTATCTCTATTTGTACATCAATACACAATATTGATTGTACACCCTTGGCATCTTTCACTAATGACTTTGACTTGACCCTTTTGGCATCCTTCACTAATGCCTTTGACACGGACGTTCGGCACCTTTCACTAATGCCTTCGTCTTGACTCTTTTGGCATTATTCACTAACGCCTTTGACACAACACTTTTAGAGAGGAAGAAAGAACTATCAATAGGAGAACTTCAGTAGTCTTGATGATGACGAAGCATGGCAACTCATGGACTTGAGCTTGCTCGACTTCAAGAGGTGGTGATCTCGCCTTTAAGAGGAACCTAGAGAATCATACAAAAAAAAACTACATAAAAAGATCCTTTGGATCTGAGGTTAGAGAGTTTATAATGCTAGGTGAAAGTATGTGTAGGAGTGGCTACCTACAATGAAGAAATGGCTCACTATTTATAGACAAAAAACATGCTACTATTCCACGGATCCCTTACTTGAAGGATCCTTCTAGTGTAATACTAGGGATCCGTGAGACGCTCCTCATTGCCCATGGGTTTTGGGTCACGGGTCATGGGTTATGGGTCATGGGTCCTATGATTTGGACCATGGGTATCCAAGTGGATACAATGTATTTAGTCAATGGGTTATGGGTTAGCTCCATGGGTCATGGATAATACCCACTATGACTTTATGCATGATGTCATGTCATGGGTTATGGACTATGCTCCATGGGTATGGGTCATTGACTTTGGGTTTTACCCAACTACATTCAATGTATTTAGTCAATGGGTCAAATACTTAGACTTCTACCCATTATAATACATACTAAGTATGTATATATTTAGCCAATATGTAAACACTAGCTGTTATACATATGCATTATTATAACATGAAAAACACTATTATTTTTTTAGTGATTTATATGAAAATGTAAGTGTGTTAGTAAACTATTGGCTCAAACTAATTACGTATTTTATTTGTTTCGTTAAAATGATTTTACGTTTGTTATCGACAAAACATTAGAAGATCGTAAAATATAAATAAACGTTTTTACTTCTTATTTGTACTAACAATCTCCCCCTTTTTGTTGATGACAACACATAATTTTATTTTAAGTAAAAACTAAAATTCGTAAAAGTTTAAATTGGAGTTTTTACTCTCTTCTCTCCTTTTTTGTCGAAACAAAAAAAGCGTCGAAAAGAAACTAACACATTGTTTTAAGAAAAACATGTGAAAAGAAAGAAAAATAATGAAAAATAGAGAGTAAGTGAGGAGAAGTATTCTCGACTTAGCTCCCCCTTGACGAGTCCATCCCTTTGTGAGGGCGTCAAGTAAGAACAAATACTAAACTAGTGCATTGCAACTATGTTTGCAAATGATTTCGTCTTTGTGACGAATATGCTCCCCTTTGATGATTGCAACTTTGCAAGGAGAACGTCATGTAATGTACTCCTATGTGAATGATATTGCAATGTATTGCTTTGACACGAAACTCCCCCTAGCTAAGGGTGTCAAAGTCTTCATGTGTATATTAAAAATCTACAAAACAAAGGTTAGAAACTAAGTATATAATGCATAATTTCCTGCAAATAAGACTTAAGTTAGTAATAAACAAGTCTTCTACTGCACGGATCCCACGGTTCCCTCTTTGGAGGGATCCGTCTAAGCAAAACTGAGGGATCCGTCTGTCTATAATCATAAGACAGCAATGGTGATGCAACAATTGATGTTAACATCAAAATGAGATATGTATTACGGCTCCAAACATATTCTTAAGACAATATGGCATAAAACATGTAATTTCATTCAATAAAAAATACGAGAGATGATCTACAAATATCTAAAACTAAAAGAATGATTTAAACATGTAATACATTTTCTACTAATTCTAATGAGTAACGAAAACCTAAAAAGCATCAAAGTGCTTGAATCTAAGGATGAGTAGACTTGTTGATTTGGTCCAATCGTTCAAGGAGATGATTAAACATGAAATGCAACTCATTTCGTACTTCTTGAACAAGTCCTTGGGTGATTTGACAATTAGAGCAATTATTGTCAAGACTAGGAACCGAAAGAGGTTGGATGTTTTGAGGAGGCTCCACAAAGGATGGTGGAGGTGCGTTGAGCAATGTAGGATGTGGTTCCACTAAGAATGAAGGTGATGATGTATGAGTTGGTGGTGGTAATGGAAAGTCCTCTATATGGTTAGATCTTTGGTGATTCCTTGTCTCCAAAGATGGACTATTTGGTGATGTGGGTGGTTCTCTATTTAACGAGAAGGTTGGTGAGTGGGAATTCCTTGGTGGTGAGTGCTCTAATGAGTAGAGATTTGGATGGGAAAGAGGTTCGGTAAAGGAATGTAGTCTAGGTTCTAGAAATGAAGGCTTGGGTGTTTTACTAGAATTAGGTACGTTTGGTTTAGAGCTTGATGAAGCCTTTTCCAACTCGAAAGGTCTAATACTAATTCTCGCGGTTCTTTTAGCTATTGTTGATTGCTATTGTTGAGGTGGGATTCTAGCATTTGGACTTCTCACGGGTGATGACTCGGTGGATGCTATCTCATGGACCATATGAGTATTCTTTTTGGATGAACCTTTGGTTGAGGAGTTCTTGCTAGATGTTTTAGTTATAGT
Organism: Chrysanthemum makinoi; assembly: GCA_910596185.1. Taxonomy (NCBI): domain Eukaryota; kingdom Viridiplantae; phylum Streptophyta; class Magnoliopsida; order Asterales; family Asteraceae; genus Chrysanthemum; species Chrysanthemum makinoi. Next base: position 363,639,643 of record OU343224.1, on the reverse strand, counting down.
GAAGGATATGGTGTAGTAGAGGTCTTTAACTACTGATTTTAGGATTGTGGTAAGAATGGTGACTTAAGCTCTTAAGAGTGTTTGGTTTATAAAGGATGAATTTGAGTTAATGAATTAAATTCATGACCACTAAGAAGATTTGGAATGCACCAAGGTCAACTATGGTGTTGTTCTACTCTAGGGAATCATTAAATGGTAAGCAAAAGTGTTTAGATTACTAAAGAGGGTTTAAATTTGGAAGAAAAGCTGATCACAAGCTTTCTGTAGACACGGATCCCACGGTTCCCTCTCACTAGGGATCTGTCTGGTTATAAACCAGGGATCCGTTTGTCAGACATAAAAATAGTGAAGTGATTATGCTCTTTTAAGGCCTAGTACCTATAAATCTTGAGGGTTTGACTTTTCTTAGATGTCTTAAGTGACAGGTGACTTAAATGTCCAACCATAAGTAGTGAGGATACTTAATGATGGTATTGGGTAGGAAAGTGGACTTTTTGAGAGTGCAACTAAGTGTTTAAGGATGATACTCATTTATTTGAGAATGACAAATGATGGCAATTGATCATAGAGATCAGATGATGACTTAAGAGAAATTTGAAAAATCCTACAAAATAAAAAGAAATGAAAAACTAGTTTTAAGCCTATTTTAAGGTAAGGATGACTAAAATCAATTTGCTAAATTTGAGAGAAATATCAAGCTAAGTGTTTTGAGATGTGAGGAACAATGTGTGAGCATTGGATCAGAAAAATGGTGAGTTTTGGTGAATTGATAAATCAAAAGCACTTTGAATTAGATCCTAAGTTAGCTATGGGTGAGTGTGAGACCTACTGAGCTTGAGGAAGACTTAAGTGGTCTTAAAGAATCATGTTTAGCTAGTATGATGTGATCTAGAGGAATGGTTTGATGTAAAAGGGTCTGCAACTGCATGTCTATTTGCCCGGATCCCACGATTCCCTCATCTGAGGGATCCGCTAGAATTATAGCCAGGGGATCTACTGGCGACCGGTAGCTTCTCGACAAATGTGCGTTTTGCACTCTTTAGCAAATACTCATCCTAATCATTTCTACATTTAGTAAACATATGCAAACAACAAATATAACGCATAGTAAGTGGGGATGACTAAAATGTTAGCAAAAATGAGTGACATCGACTACTTGAATGAGATCAAGTTGTCGTAAAAATCTCATTTTCCTAGCTCCTATGCTAAAGTGTCTTAGTCCAAATCATGCCAACTTCTACAAGCTACATCCTAATCTACATAAATATTGTTTAGATTGTTTACAGACCACTGTTTCATAAATTGTTTCACAAATTAAGGTCTAAGACCTTACCTTCCATCCACTCATCCTCCCAATTCACCTCCATCTTCATCTCCATCCCCTACACTCTTCACCCCTCCATCTCTACTTATTCTTCTTCATCAAGAAGTTAGCAAAACATTTGAATATACATGATGCAGGTTTTACTGACCAGGTCTTAATATTTATAGTGTCTCGCTATACCTATGGTCTACCCTAGTGCACTAACGGGCAGTGTACCCGGTCGCGTGTAGTGTAGTAAATGGTAAAGCCGAGGTCGTCCCAAGAGCTATGTGTATTGGATTATTACTAAGTATAATTGTCACAGAATAAAAATGGTTTCGATAGGGATTTAATTAATTAAACTACTAATGCAGAATAAAATAAAGTAAAAGTAAAAGTAAAGTAAAGTAACGCCCAATGCCGTCTTCCACGGGTTATGGGTACCCAATACCGTTTCCGGTGTATGGGGGAGGTTAAGATGTAGACAGCCTTACCCCTACATAAGGTAGAGAGGCTGCTTCTAGTTCTACGAAAGGTAGAAAGGACCTCCGGCCTTTTGTAGGGAGTAAGGATCGAACCCCTGACCTCTCGGTTGAGAGCCAAGGGGTTTTCCAACTGATCCAACCCTACTTGTTTTAATGCAGAATAAAATAAAAGCAGATAAATAGGTAAAGGGAAATCAATAGAGGAATAGTGGTGCTAACCTATTCAATCCTCCTAGCTAGTTATGTCTACATCTACCTACTTCCAATTACTTCAGGTGGGTCAAATTTGAGAGGACAGCATTTGGTCAATTTGCCCTAACCTATCAGCAAAGATGCCACCACAGGAGAAATCAGGCGCACTGTCATAAGTCCTGTTGTTCCTGGTCCCCTAAGCCAAGTCATTAAATACCGCTACATGCTAGATTCTAAATAGTGAGTGCCCGACCGTTAGGAACTTAGACACTACACCCCCCAATTCTTAAGTTCACCCAAACGATAGGTGATCAGTTGGTCAAATCGCACAAGTAGAAAGGGTCGTCGGATTGGTTATATCTTACCCTTCCGTCTCAGTCCGCTCACCTAGGGTCGGTTGGTCATATCTCCTAGGCAATTGGCCTCTACCGCCATTCAAAACTACTGAATCAAGGGTGACTACCAAAGAACTATGCATGCATACACTTAGAAATAATTGTACCGAAGTAAAGGTAAACGCAAACAAAACAATTAAGGAATCATAACTAGGCTAGCACCAAAGGGTGCTTAGCTGCTCATATTAATCATGCAAATCAATTCAATATTCAAAGGTAAGAAATACATGAATTGAAAGTAAAAGAAATAATAAACGCTAAAGCTTATCGTAATGGTGTGACTTCTCCCTTGGAAACTGCTCCGTATGCTCCCTAGACTGCCTTGAGCTTTTTCCCACGTTCTCTGAGTGTTGTGTATGGAATGGGATGATTAGAAATGCTGGAATTCGTGGGGTATTTATGGGCAGTGCGGGTTAGTAACCAATATAGGAGTTACGCCGTAACCTTCTATTTCTTCTTAAATGCACTAGATCGCTAGTTACGGCAGTAACCTTATTAGTGGTTCGCCGTAGTATTCAATAAACTTCGGTTACGTCATAAGTGATGCAGTAGATTACGGCGTAAAGTAGCGCGGAACCTCTTTTGACCTAATGGAGTTACGTCGTAACCTTTGGGAAGAGTTACGCCGTAACCTCTTGATAAGTTGGTATTCTGAGTCACGCAATAGTTACTGGTAATGTGAGAGAGGGTTACGCCGTAACTTCTTCAAAATAGGCATACTGTGATAAATCTTTAGTAATGTTTTCATTTCTGTGTCTCTTTAGCTCCAATGCTCGTAATTTACCTGAAAGTGGAAAACAATAGAAAACAAGCGTAAATCCATATAAATGATATAAATAACGAGCATTATCGGGGGAAATTGACACTTAATATTCAGGACTATTTGATGTTATCAAATATCACCCCACTTGAACTCTACTTTCCCTCAAGTAGACCTTATTAGATAGATTCCTAAAAAGATATCTCCCAAAACCTGAGAAATATGAGTTTAAAAATCCCTTGTGCTAGAATAAAACAAAGCCGAACACCTCACGAAAGGGAAACAAACACTCAAATCTTTCAACTATTCTAAGTGTCAATTTCGGGGTGATCACTCAATTACATAGTCATAGCATGTATTCTATCATAAGCTTGGCGGTTACATAAATCTCCACCACTAGAGTTAAGGGCTAAACAATTCTCGAATGCAATATGGGTAGACACGACAAAGGTTAAGGGGTGACTCGTCATTACTAACATGTCATGGTGAAGTGGACAAAATCAATGATACATGACCAAATCCATGGCCAAGACACCAAAGATTGCTCGCTGCATCACCTAGACACGCTTCATGACTAAAGGGTAGGATAATACATGGGATATATAATTGGTGTAAAATGAAAAACAAGCAGGTAGTCTAAATCTATAACTAAGTCATCACCACTTACCGTCCTCCCAAAGTTCAAGCTTAGAAGTCTAGAAACCGGATCATGAAATGCAAGGTAGATGTGTCATTAGAGGACGTCATGATGGGCACACTACATTTTCTTCTTCTGTTGGCATCACTTTCAACTCCAATCTTCAAATGTGACCGAGGTGGCCTCCTCGATACTAATCAATAAAGCCCATACTATAGTTCTTATAACATCGCACTTTACAATATCATAACTCAATCAACTTTTTTTTTTCAAATCTTTTTTTTTCAACATAACACAATAACATAACATCCCCCCACTTGAGATGAACAATGGGAATTCGGGGGGTCTTCAATGATCTTCATAAATGTCATCGATGAAAGCGTGATTTCCAAACCTTTCCACTCGAACCTTGAACTTAGGCAAATGATGACTTCTCAATTACAAATAAAGACTACAGGGTAGGCTAAGGTGTATAGGTGTAACAAAACAATATATTGGGTTGACAAAATGAAAGGAATGGCTCAGAAGGGTGTATCTAGGGGTATCTTGCACTAAAGGTGAGTGCAACAAAAGGGTTTCACATGGGGGTCAAAAAGTCGAGGTGACTAATCGATAGATTCACAATGGTAGGCTGTTTGGGTGATAATCCTATAATATTGCCTTCTAAAACTGAAAAGTCCAAATACATCGAGCTAACTCAACATACCTCGTCTATGGTCTCGAAATGATGCAAATGCCAAGTTCTAAAGTTTATAAGATACCGGCACACTCATAATTTGGTGGATTTGGGGTAAAATATTGGAAACGAATAAGGCTAATCTCACCATGTAATGTCAAGGGTTGTATGTGCTCGGCTAAGGTCTAATCTAGTTAGGTTAGGAAAAACATGTCAAAATTTTAAAATGGCATAATTTTTCAAAATAAACTAGAAAAATGAGGGCGAAATAAAGTTCAAGAGATAATTCTACTCCCGTCCCCCACTTGAATTGTACAAAGTCCCTTTTGTACTAGGCATTTAAATAAAGGTGAAGAGAAGGTAGAATTAGAGCGAGAACTTCCCTGAAATTTGCTCCAAAAAGAAAAAAGGCCCACGAAAAGAACGTGCCTTCGTTCAGCGTCATGAACAAACTTCATTCCACGAAATCACAATACCGACAAGCATAATTCTAAAAAGAAAAAAATAAAATGAAAAACAAACCTAACTCACTTTCGTAGGAATCACGGTTGCATTTAGCGTATGCAACAAGCCTTTTAAACCACTTGGTGTCCCAAGTGGACGAGTGAAGTCTCGTGAGGGTTTAAAGGGAACACACCCACAAAGTTCATTTAAAAACTAATACAAGGTTACAGTGTTTTTAAATGAAAGAATTAAAGCAAGGGCGATTCACGTCGTAACTCCTACGAGGAGTTAGAAGTAGCAAACCTCTATTAAGAGCATGTAAGCAGTAGTTATGGCATAACCGAGATGGTATTACGCGTAATTGGTATCGTCAAGAATTCGGTGCTAAAATGTTGGTTCTGGCGTAATCACCAAGATGAGTTCGCCAGTAACTTTCTGATTGAATCGACAGCTAGACAATTAGTCCCTCATTTCTGAAAAATGGTTAGAAAACACAAAACCCAACAGAAAGGAAATAAAAACAAAGAAAGGGATAATTCGAGTTGTCTCCCGAAAGAGCACTTTTCTTTATTAACGAGTCTTTAAGTTAGACTCAGAGCCGCGGGGCTCCTATGGGGGCCTTTGAACTTGCCCCACTTCCATCATTCGTTGGTATTCATTCATCCAATTATCAAGCATTTTTTTTCCTGTAGAATTATTGAGTCCAATTGTTCCCAACTTATGTGAAAGCCATTTATCACATGATTTTCCTCGGTCATCATCTTTAGTAATAATACTATCAGTAATCGTCTGCGGATCTTGTACCGCCTATGGTGTCAGTGAGATGATTGCACCCATACTGCTTAACCAGTTCCTTAATGAATTTTGAGCTTCCAAGTTTTAATTTGTACCAATCTTCCAATGCTAACTCAATATCATGTTTCTCTCCCTTATGAGGGTAAATCCATTCATCCGCTTTTCTTTCACATTCTTGAGGACGAGTAAACGGTGGCCATACTGATTCGCTTTCTTTGTTTGACATCGAGTTGCAAAAATGTTTGTTTGGATTAAGAGTTTCCTCAATGCTTTGGACAATTTCATCCTGTTGCTGCTTACAATTATCCATATTCTCTCTACGATCATTAGAAATAGGTTTAGAGTGTAGAGTGGGATTCAGCGATTGAACATTAACAATATCATTAGAAGTTTCAGATTTTGGTTTTAAATGCTCTTTCATACTAAAAGTTATTCGTTCATTTTCAGTTCCCAAAGAAATTTGTTTTTCAAAAACCTTAATCTGAGCCCTACAGGTGGCCAGAAAAGGTCTTCCAACAATCAAGTTGTAAGCCTCCCACTTTTCCATGTCAATAACCACAAAATCGGTGGGGAAGAAAAAATTTCCAATTTTTAAAAGCACATTGTTCACGATCCCCCTTGGTACAGCCTTAGAGGAATCAGCCATTTCAATCATAATAGTTGTTTCTTTTAAATTGGTAAGTTTGATTTTTTCAAATAAAGTGGTAGAGATAAGGTTTACCCCAGCCCCTAAATCAGCTAATGCGGGAATCTTAATGTTACCAATAGTGCAAGGGAGAAGAAAAATTTCTGGTATTCTTTGCTTTTGAGGAAGTTGGCTTGGCGAGAATTTAGATCTTTTGATTTATCATCCTCTCTTATGTAGTTAATCCCGGAAAGATCATTAGTGATAGAGGATGTGTCTTGCTCCTTTTGCTTTATCTTGCTTGAGATATGGCCTTGCAGGAAGTGGCTTTAGCATTACTTGTTTCAAGGTTCTTAACCAATTGCCCAATTTGTGTTTCGAGGTTCTTAATTGCAGCATCTTGGTTACATAGGTTCATATTGGTGTCCTCATTTACTTTGACCATCCATTCCTTGAGTCTATCTTCCTTTTTTGTAGATTCTTCGATGTGTCGGTGCATTATTTCTTCAAGGCTAGGTTTAGGAGGATTATTGTTGATTCTTGTGTAGAACCCAGGGGATTTTTCACGATACCTAGGTCCGTAACTATTGTAGCTGTTGAAAGGGAATTCTATTCCATAGTTAACTTCTCCGATCCTTTTAACTTCTTCACTGGAGGAACATTCTTTAGAAGGAGGAGTCCCATTTCGCTCAACTTGAATGGAATGCACATTTTCCTTGAGCTTCTTCATTTCTCTTCCAAGACTTTCTAATTTGTTGTTTATCGCTGCAAGGCCCTCCATATCATCATTTTTACTTTGGTTGCTTCCTCCATTGTGCCTTTTGTGGGAGTGGTCTGCCATTCTTTGAATAGTTTCTAAAGCCATAGTGGGTGTCATACTAGGAATCGGCCCTTGAGAATCAATCATTTGTCTTGCAGAGATGTTCAGTCCCTTGTAGAATACGTTCACTTTTTGTTGGCTATTGAGATCATGAGTAGGGCACTTGTATAACAATTCGTTGTATCTTTCCCAAGCTTGGTATAACGTTTCATCACCCTCTTGCTTGAAGTTATGAATTTCTTCCATTTGCTTAGCCATCTTTGATGGAGGACAATATCTCTGAATGAAATATTTTTTTAAGATAGGCCAAGTGTTGACAGTCCCTGCAGGTAATTGATCGACCCATCTTTTGTAGCTCCGTAAGAGAAATAGGGAATACTCGTAACATTATAGCATCGTGTGAGATTATGGGAATTTTGAATAGGTCGACAATGTATTGACCTTTGTCTACATGTTCATGGGCATCATCGGTGATGCTTCGAGAGAAAGGATTTTTGCGCAATTCCCTCATGAATTGAGTTTGATTTCGAATTGAGCATCTTACGCAATGGCGGCCTAACAATCCCTGGCCCTTGTTCTTCTCTTGTCAATGCCAAATATTCCTCAAGAGTGAGGTTATCAATGTTAACAGCTTCCATGGTACCTGAAAACTTGAAATATGATCGTGAGAAAAGTTTTAAAAACGAAATGAAAGACTTAATATCAATCCTAATATAACTCCTTGGCAGCGGCACCAAAAACTTGATGCATGTTTTACTGACCAGGTCTTAATATTTATAGTGTCTCGCTATACCTATGGTCGACCCTAGTGCACTAAGGGCAGTGTACCCGTCGCGTGTAGTGTAGTAAATGGTAAAGCCGAGGTCGTTCCAAGAGCTATGTGTGTTGGATAATTACTAAGTCTAATTGTCCGAGAATAAAATGGTTTCGATAGGGATTTAATTAATTAAACTACTAATGCAGAATAAAATAAAAGCAGATAAATAGGTAAAGGGAAATCAATAGAGGAATAGTGGTGCTAACCTAGTCAATCCTCATAGCTAGTTATGTCTACGTCTACCTACTTCCAATTACTTTAGGTGGGGTCAAATTCGAGAGGGCGGCATTTGGTCAATTAAGCCCTAACCTATCGGCAAAGATGCCACCACAGGGATAAATCAGCGCACCATCATAAGTCTGTTGTTCTGGTCCCCTAAGCCAAGTCATTAAGTACCGCTACATGCTAGATTCTAAATAGTTAGTGCCCGGCCGTTAGGAACTTAGACACTACACCCCAAATTCTTAAGTTCATCCAAACGATAGGTGATCAGTTGGTCAAATCGCACAAGTAGAAAGGGTGTCAGTTGGTCATATCTTACCCTTCCCATCTCATCCGCTCACCTAGGGTGGGTTGTTCATATCTCCTAGGCAATTGGCCTCTAGCCATTCAAAACTCTGAATCAAGGGTGACTACCAAAGAACTATGCATGCATACACTTATAAATAATTATGCGAGTAAAGGTAAGCATAAACAAAACAATTAAGGAATCATAACTAGGCTAGCACCAAAGGGTGCTTAGGCGCTCATATTAATCATGCAAATCAATTCAATATTCAAAGGTACGAAATACATGAATTGAAAGTAAAAGAAATAATAAACGCTAAAGCTTATCGTAATGGAGTGACTTCTTCTTTGGAAACAGCTCCGTATGCTCCCTAGACCTGCCTTGAGCTTTTTCCCACGTTCTCAGAGTGTTGTGTGTGAAATGAGATGATTAGAAATCTTTGGAATTAGGTGGGGTATTTATAGGCAGTGCGGGTTCTGGCGTAACCAATATAGGAGTCACGCCGTAACCTTCTATTTCTTCGTAAATGCACTAGATCTGCTAGTTACGACGTAACCTTATTAGTGGTTATGCCGTAGTCTTCAATAAACTCGGTTACGTTGTAAGTGATGCAATAGTTACGGCGTAAGTAACAACGGCGCGGAACCTCTTTTGACCTAATGGAGTTACGTCGTAACCTTTGGGAAGAGTTACGCCGTAACCTCTTGATAAGTTGGTATTACGGGTCACGCTTAATAGTTACGGTAATGTGAGAGAGGAGTTACGCCGTAACTTCTTCAAAATAGGCATACTGTGATAAATCTTTAGTAATGTTTCCATTTCCGTGTCTCTTTAGCTCCAATGCTCGTAATTTACCTGAAAGTGGAAAACAATGGAAAACAAGCGTAAATTCATATAAATGATATAAATAACGAGCATTATCGGGGGAAATTGACACTTAATATTCAGGACTATTTGATGTTATCAATACCCTTAGTTTGTTGCCACTCTTGTAAAGGGCTTGGGATATCCGGTAGTTGGTCGATGTATGCTAAGGGGTCGAGATCGGTGTTGCCAAGGGGGTTGCTACTTCCTTCTACTTCTCTTTGTCTTTCTCTTTTATCTGATGAGTCTGTTGGTGGGTAAGGTCTCTTGCCATCCACCATGATCCTTGTAGTCTTTCCATCAGATAGAGGCACCATGACCTTGTTACAAAAACTGTGGTCATAGGAATAAGGAGAAGGATCTAGAGCAAAGACGAAGGTTGCTAGACGAGTCAGGAGCATTGCATAAGGGAGTAACATCTTGTCCATTCTTTTCACACTTGCCATTCTTTTTACCATGTAATAGGCGAGGTTTAAGTGAGTGCCGGTTACAAGGCAATAAATCATGAAGCTTAGGCAAGCATTGGGATGATCTTTGTTTCCTCTCAAGCAAAGCACGTTCTCCCTTAGCACGAGTTCCCATTTCTTGTACAATGGGAACATTTCTGAAAGCTCCATTTGAAATGGATCCCTATAGATCACCTTGGAGTTTTTCGTGACTCTTGATGGAAATGCTCTTTCCATGAAGACGGTATAACTTACCGTGGTTGTTTCCTGGATGACCGTGAAGTATACTTCATGATGATCCACCATGTCATGTAGCTCATAGCGACCATTCGTTAGAGTACATACACACTTATTGACATGGGATACGGAGTATCCTTGCAAGCTCTACAAAAGTGAAGGTGAACTCGTGCTCATTGATGATGAAGGCTATCGAAATGGTCCGATCTTCATTCGAATGATTCTCATTGTCTTGTAAAACTCAAGCACAAACACCGGACAAATTTGCTCATTAATGTCCAAGAGGCAATCAAAGTTAATTCCTCCAAAGACTTGGCGAATGTTGGTGTTGTTGAGGAATGATGGTTCAACCACTCGGCCTTCGTAGAAGAGTCTCTTTTCCAACATCTTGAAGGCTTTTCGATCATCCGGGCTTAGGCCTTCCTTACGATGATACATGGGAATGTAGTGAGCAGTGTCATGGTGTTAGGAATTAGAAATTCCAGGTATTAAAGAGTCGGTCACCTCAAGTATATGTAATCGTTAGAAAGCTCGTAGTCATAGTAATATTAAGTTAAGTAGTATTTAGTTAAGTAACACCGTGGAGGACGGACGGGTCTTTACCCACTGTGTGCCTGATCCACAGCCGATGTGTGGCGTTTTATGTAAGACTATAAATACTCTCTACCTCCCAAGGTAGAGAGTTGGAGCTTATAATAATATCTTTCACTTTCTCTCACTAAGTTCCCTAAACCTCTAACTTTCTCTCTCTAGAATTCCATCTATATGCTACTTTGTGTTAATGTTTTGATGTGTATGTGAAAAGTTATATTTTACAATTGGTATCAAGAGCCATGGTTAGATCATATCTTGCACATCTTTGGATTTGTAGTGGTTTTTAGGTGGGTTTTGAGTTTGAAAAAGTTTAGTGGTTTTTGCATCATTTGGATGATTTCTTGTGTTAAAGTTTGAATTTTGTTGGTACTTTTATGTTTAGAATCATCAAAAGTGTTTAGGTTTTCATTTGGTAAGCTTGAATCATCTTGGTTGGGTTGTTTTTGGATTGAAAAGTGATGTTTATATGGGTTTTCAAGCTAGCGACTTAGCTCACGGAATATTTTCTTGGTAGCGACTTGCTTCACATTTTGTAGCGACTTACAGTGTTGGAACTAGCGAGTTAGATCTAGCGAGTTAAAGTACAAGTAGTGGACTCTCCACTACGGGTAGCGACTTGTGGTAGCGACTTGGTCTGTAGCGAGTTGCTCTTTAGCGACTTGCATTGTTGGCGACTTGAGTAGCGAATTACTGCCGAATTTTTGTTAGCGACTTGAGTGTTAGCGAGTTACCACTTAGCGACTTACATCTGGCTAGCGAATTGGAAAGCTAGCGACTTAGCGTGGTGGCGAATTAAGTGTTAGCGACTTGGACCTTAGCGAGTTTCTCTTTAGCGACTTATTTGTGTAGCGACTTGGGTCCTAGCGACTTGGTCTTAGCGACTTGGTTCAAGAATTCTTAGCGACTTGTTGACTTTTCCCGACAAAACTTCAAACGGCTATAACTTTTGATCCATAACTCCGTTTTCAGCGATCTACCCATCAAAACGACCGTGAGAACGAGGAGAATGTCACGCCGAATCAACTAAAGTTCATTCAGGTCAACCTTCGAGGGCTAAATCCGCTCACGAGCGAAGTTATTGAGGTTTTATGTTTTAGACCTAAAATTTCTGGGGAAAATCGTGCAACAACCAACCCAAATCACAACCAAACAACATCTCTACTTATCCCACAAACAATCATAAGTCCTAACACACAATTGTCTATCATTGTGTCGATCCATCAATCATCTTAACACATTCCATTGGTCATTGCTTAACGGTTTGGTCTTGATTTTAGTAAAATCCGCGAAAGATTCTATTTCTCGGTTTAAATCATAGACTTGTAAAATCCTGTGCATTCCACCACATCATGTCTTATTCTACTTACTCTACTGACCCGTGATTTCGAAGTGCTTAAATTGTATGATGATGTGGACAATAATGTTAATGATTGCTACTGAGCGATTAAAGATGTTTGAATTAAACAATGAGGATGTGAAATCTTCATGTTATGAGTACAATGAGAATGAATTGCACACTACTGAGAATGCCATGCAAATGGAATGCAGACATTGAGCCCTATCGCTACTTCATCGCACCTCATACAACTTATCCATAGGCGGGGATCGAACATGTAGTGCTCTTTTCGCCAGGACTTACCTACATTGACAAGAAGCTTCTTTGTTGAACTTAGAACACTTAAAGCCGCAACTTACCAATAAAGAGGTTCAAAAGGATGGTTCCAGTGCAGCTCTTCAAGTAATCTACAAACAATTTCAGCCATTCATCGGTGGGAATATTGATTACGATCAACACTTGGCTGGAATTTCCTTCAAAAACATCTTTGGAATGGAAATTCAGGAATTCATTGAGACATTTATCCAACTCATGGATAATGTGAAAAGTACATTGAAGAATCTGCTCAAAAGAATGAAGACGTGAATGAGTGTCAAGTGCAGTTGAAAGATTGTTGTGATAAGTTGGGTAATGTATCTGTTGAAGAATCGGGTGTTCTTGAATGCGAGAATGTCGGTGACAACAAAAATTGATGAGTCGGATAATGGAAAAATGGAATCTTCGTGCTCAAATTCACGAGAGAGAGAGGTGCACCAGACACAACCTGTGCAAGTTAATGCAAAGGAGCGCTCCATGGAAGCTTCGGATGTACCCAAGATAGAGATGCACCCGTCACAGCCTGTGCATGTCAATGCTCGGGTAAGTTGCATGGATGTTTCTGCTGTACCTAGTTGTGCATCTTCTACTCAAAATGATGATTTTGAACTGCATGAGTACTGCATTTGTGCACGATGATTCCCTTACCACTGAGCTTAACATATATAAGGATCAAGTTGCTATTTATGAATAGCGTGCTAAGTTTGAGTTGACCACCCGTGGCGGAAATGGATGTCCAAATACGTACAACTATTAGAAAAAGTAGGTTTAGAGAAGAAGTATTAAAACAAGAGTTAAACTCCTTACAAGAAAAGCTTTCTAAAAACGCTAAGCAAAAACACGAACTTCAAGAAAATGTTAAAATGCTTAAGCAAGAATTCAAGGCTAAGGAATCAAAACTTTTGAATGATTTTTCCAATCTAAAACTTTGAAAAACAAGCTTGAAAATAAGTTGTACGAACAAGGGAATACCATTAATTGCTCACATGATCACTAAGCATAGAGTCCTTAGCGATAAGCATAGCATTCCCCTTGTTGAGGAACCTAATCCAGAGGTAATTAAAAAGGCTAGAAATGCTCATAAGGTGATTTATGATGGTAATGAGATCCTTAAGCCTAGAAGCGAAACCTAGTTCTTGAGTGCGAGGAAGATAAGAAATCAGATGAAGTCACTAGGGAGAAAATGAATAAGAAGCTAGAAGATCCCGAGTGTAAAAAGAACAAGATAACGATAAAACCCCATGATTACACTAAGGAAAATTGGATATCCTTAAACATGTTTAAGCCTCGGACTCTATTGACCCCTGAACAAGTGTTCTGGAAAAAGGATATGGACTTGCAAAAGCTGAAAATCTTGTTGAAAAGAATTCCCCTTGTAGGAAATTCCCTAAAGCGATTGTGTATCCTCCAAATACACCAATGCATTTAGTTCCTAGAACTATTGCCACTAAGAGCAAGACCTTAATCAGTCAATATGTTATTCTTCAACTATTTACCGATTTTGAGAAAACTTGTAAGAAAAGGATCACACCCACCGGGATAACTGAAGGGGAAAGGGGTTTTGAGCAAATGAAAGAATGTTATTTAACCGAGGTCATGCCTTTCTTTAAACAACTAAAAGATCATTTTGAGAGTCTTAAAAAGGGGACAAAATCAGATATTAAAGAAATGGAAAAGGAATTTGATGCAATGGTAGTTGAAGTTAGTGATTATGGGCGTGCACTAAAATATAATGAGATTGAGAGGAAGAACTTGCATACCTTAAATGAGACTCTTATTACTGAATGTGTTGCTCAAGATATCTTTTTCACCGCTTCAAATTGCTCTATTAATGCTTCCAAATTTCATGAACTATCTGTGGCCCCGAAAGTCTCCCATGATCGTGTCATTGAGCTTGAAAAAACTAATTCTAAACTAAGCGAGAAAATTGAACTGGATGATCACGACAATTTGGTTAAACATTTTTCTAAACTAGAAGTTGAGCATTTTAATTTACAACTCAAATATCAACATCTCAAAGAAAATGTCAAAACTTCCAATATCAAGACATCTTGGATGCTCAGAGTTTGATGCAGTTTTCAAATTAACAAACGTGATGAACAGATTCAAGCTCATTGCAACACGATCGAGAAAGTTGAAAGCCCAAATCTCTCAATTAAAGGGTCAAACGAACAATATGACAGGCTCCCAAATGCCTCCTCCTTTAGATTCTGAGAATTCTCAAACGTTTCATCTTCAAAACCTAGTAAATGCTTTACAAAAGGAAAACGAAAGTTTTCTAGAAGAAAATGAAAAGGTTAAACGACATTTTAAAGAGTTATATGATTCAATAAACGTCACCCGTGACCAAAACAACAAAAATATAACGTCTTTACAAAAGGAAATTGAGAGTCGAGAAGTCAGGAAATGGGAAACGCCACTTGTTTTCAATAAGAATGTTGTCTCAAAGTCACCCTTAGATTGCAAATACACTGTGACAGTTAAATATATTCCTCCTCATCTTAGGAATAATGAACATGCTTTTCATGACTACTGTGCTCACCTTAAGGATAGTCTAGAATGTCTCCGTGAGATTGTCGAAGAGGATTTCATTAACAAACCTCTTGATAGTGAAATTAGGTTTGCTTGCCTCCAGGCCAAACGATCTCAAGAGCTACTTGAATGTGTAATTGCAACATGTCCAAAACCCTTAGGTGAAAAAGGCAAAGCTGTGAAGCCTTGTTCTATGCCTAGTGCCAAACAGGAAATCCGTTCTATGCCTAAAGCCAAGCATGTGACCCTTGATATGCCTTGTTCCATATCTAAATTCAAGCAAGCAACCTGTGATGTGCCTCCTAGAATTTCAGATCCCAGCACTTCTAGACCGGGAATGCAGAAAGTAGTGAAGCCATGTAATGTTCCCATCGTTACTTCTACAGATGTTAAGATTGACACTAAAGTTAGCGGTCAAAACCTAGAAGCTATGCAAAGAAGGATAAGATTACGCAAACTAAAAGTGTTCATGATAAGGAAGTGAAAGAACACCATAGGGACAAGAAGTTTGATTTGAACAAAAGAATCGTGTTAGTTCTAGTATTAGCTCTAAGCTTACTAAAATAAATTCGAGGCCTTATGCTTTGTTGCAAAACATGCAAAAATGTTTAATTTACGGTAATCATGATAAATGTGATGTGTTATTTCGAGGTCTAAGATTCATAACCCGTTAAGAAAGTTTGGAGGCGAAGCAGTTAAGCAATCACGGAAACCTACAGGGAAGGTTTTTACCAATGTAGGATTTCAGTGGAAGCCAACAGTCGAATATTACGAATGGCAAACCTTGCCCTTAACTAGATCCACTATGCCTAGAGTAGTGCACTGTAAGGTTTGGAAGCCAACTGGTAGAACAATCCCATTAAGCACAAAATGTTCCTCGACTAAGTCTGATGCTTCTACTAGTTTAGCTCCTAGTGACAATGACATTGCACCTAGGGTTTCTGCTGATTCAAAGATTATTTGTGCTAACCAAAAGGACCCCATGAGCACGTGGGGATCCAATGTTTCCCATTCTATGTCTTCGTCATTTATCCAAAGCGGTCGTACAAAGTCGTCCCTTGGTATTTGGATTTGACTCTAAACATATACTGGGCTCTAAACAATGGCGTCTGTTCACATCGATTCAGGCCTCGTTCTTCATCATTATGGTGTCTGCAGATAACACTTCGGGCCCCGTTCTTCAAAGAAAAGAAAAGTGTACGCTATTACGTGCGCTTTATCTTGACTAAAGTGAAATTCTCTCATGAATGGCCATACTCATCTACATTCTTCATCAACAAGCTTCATGTTTTGCCACGCTCATTCAGTCATCAAGTGGATCTGCGTTCATTGGTGTATACTCTTATTCACTTGCTAAATCAAAAATTGCATCCGAATGATGATGGATGTTTGAATAATGGTTATACGACTTTATTTTTGATGATGATGAGTGTTTATTCTTTTTGATTATGAGTGAATATACTAAGGATAACTGGGATTCATTGTTTTGATTTTTGATGACTCTCCTCCAACGCCTAATGCTTCACTTACTAAGGATAATTGGGAATCAATGTTTGGGATTCATTGATTTTCAAAGATATGTTTGATGAGTACCTTCAACCTTCGACGAATGTTGATCATCCGGCTTCACGAAGCTCATGCTCCGGTTTCTATTGACTCAAGCTGGTTCATCATCAAAGAAGTACAACTCGGACTACTCAAAAGCCCTATCTCCGGTTATTCCTCAAGGCGTTGATAATGATTATCATAATATTGCGGTTGCACTCATGAATAATGATCCGCTCTTTGGTATTCCTTTGCCAAATCTTCACGGATTATTGTTCATGAATAATGATCCACTCTATGGTATTCCTTTGCCAAATCTTCATGGATTATTGTTCCTCACATCGTGCATGCTATAAATCAACCACATGAACTTCAAGGAAAATGTCTACCTCATCCGCTCGAATTTATTGGTGTATCCTCAGTCAGTCTCTACATGAATACTTTTAGGAAGAATACATTGATGTTGAGGCATCATTTGTTCGGTTCATTCATGGATGAATGTACATCCGGTTGTATGTTTATTCACATGTTGGGCATTTGACACAAGTTGATTACTTCAGAGTTAATCAATTATCACTTATTTGAGATTGAAGTTAAAATTCACAAAGGCGAACTTAAGATGCAAATGCATGGAATTCTTCTTCAGTTTCAAGTTTGGTATATCGGGTTTTCTTTATCAGTGGTCACTTCAAATTGTCTACATATTGGTTGATAAAGATAGTCAGAGAGAGTTTCTATCGCAGTGGTCCTATGGCTCCTGGACACTCCAGTTCAGGACCCGCACTTCAAGACAGTCCTATTAGTTCATCCCTTATACCAAATTCTTCTTCTGAAACTCCATATGTACCTCCATCTGAAGATGATTTAAAGAAATTGTTTGATCCCATGTTTGATGAACATTGTGAACCAAGTGCTAATGAACTGACAATTCCTACTTGAGGCGCTCATATTCCTGTGAATGACGTCAATCCTTCAATCTCAATATCATTAAGTCAAGAAGCGCCTACTCCTGATCACTCTGTCTCATCAACAAATCATCAAACTTCGAGGGTACATCATGGAACTATATGCGGTATCAATAATGAAGTTTATCCCTTTGCTACTCCTGAAGATACTCCATTTGAAAATGTATTTGCTCTGAATCTTCATCGAACCATCTTCCTCAGGAGACATCGACTCTGCTACTTTAGTCCCTCAACCTCTGCCACATGAACACCTCAGTAAATGGACTCACGATCATCCATTGGACAACATCATTGGAAATCCCTCTCATCCTGTATCCACACGGAAACAACTTGCAACAGATGCCTTATGGTGCTTCTTCAACTCCGTACTCTCTAAGATCGTACCAAAAGATGTTAAAACCGCCATGGATGAAGACTGCTGGTTCAATGCCATGCAAGAAGAAATTCATGAGTTTGATCGACTTGATGTATGGGAATTAGTACCTGCTCCAGATTGTGCTATGATCACTGCTCTAAAGTGGATCTTCAAAGTGAAACTTGATGAGCATGGTGATGTGTTAAAGAACAAGGCTCGTTTAGTTGCTAAAGGATATCGTCAAGAGGAGGGTATAGACTTTGAAGAATCTTTTGCTCCTGTTGCTCGAATCGAGGCAATCAGAATCTTTCTGGCTAACGCTGCTAGTAAGAACATGGTAGTGTATCAGATGGATGTGAAGGCGGCATTTACGAGCGGAGATCTTAAAGAAGTCGTCTACGTCGGCCAACCTGAAGGATTTGTGAATCAAGAGCATCCTACTCACGTTTATCGTCTGAAGAAGGCTCTCTACGGTTTAAAGCAAGCTCCAAGGGCATGGTATGATACACTGTCAAAGTTTCTTCTATCAACCGGATTCAGTAAAGGAGCAGTTGATCCTACATTGTTCACCAGGAAGTCAGATGCTGATCATGCAGGTTGTCAAGATACACGTCGAAGTACATCTGGAGGTGCTCAGTTTTTGGGTGATAAGCTTGTGAGCTGGTCTTCAAAGAAGCAAATGAGTACTTCTATTTCCTCTACAGAGGCTGAATACATAGCCATGTCATCTTGTTGTGCTCAAATCTTATGGATGAGATCTCAATTATCTGACTATGGCTTTGAATTCAACAAAATCCCTCTGTTCTGTGATAATAAAAGTGCTATTGCTCTCTCATGCAACAACGTTCAACACTCAAGAGCAAAGCATATCGACATTCGACATCATTTCATCAGGGAACAAGTGGAAAAGGTGTGGTGGAACTATATTTTGTGAGGTGCGAATATCGGTTAGCGGACATCTTCACCAAAGCTCTTCCAAAAGAACGTTTTGAGTTTATTCTTCCACGTCTTGGCTTGAAAAGCCTTCAACCAAATACTCTCAAACGTCTTCAGGAGGAAGACGAGGAGTAAAGGTCTATCTTCATCTATATCTTTGTATATATTTATCCAAAAAGCAAAATACAAAATTATAAAACCCTATAAAACCAAATAGAAATTTATAAAACCTTCAAAATCCATAAAAATCTGAAAAATTAAAAAAAAAAAAAAAAATCTCTTAAAACAATATTGTCTTTTTGTCATGCGTTTTCTCGGTTCGATAATATCTACGGTCTTTGTGCTGTCATTCAAAGAATGACACGGGACTTTAGATGTTGGTCGAACTCCAAAAAAAAAAAAATCAAAAATTATGTTTGAGAGAGAGAAAAAAAATGGTTTATTGTCATTTTCAGGCAATAAACCGGTTTTAAAAGAAAGAACAGAGCCATGTTTTACCATGTTTTCAAATTCCATGCTCCGATTCTATAACATTTATCTGCTGAAAACTAAATGCTTTGAAAAATAACTCGGTCTCTATTTTTGATAATCATCAGGACTTATCTGTCAAAATCTCTATCGCTCAATCAACAACCTATGTCATTGATTGAGGGGAGAATGATTTCAATTAAATTAAAAAGTTATTTGGCATTAAATTGTTTTCAAAAGATGTACATGCATGTTTAACCAATGGAGTTTAAAATCTCAACATCAGATCCTTATCGGTTAAAACGCTTTCATAATCAAGTCACAATTCTCCTTAAAAGCTTTCAAAATCAATTTAAATCTACAGAGATCACAAATCTCAAATGTTTTAATTATTGTGATCGGGGGAGAAGTTGTGATTTAAATAAGATTTAAACTGATAATTCGATAAATGGTTTCTTAAGTGATTAGCATGTTTGCCTCCCCGTAAGTGACAAACGATTTCAAATTTTCCATGCACACATTGAAGGGGAGCATCTATAATTTGAAACGTGATCATTTATCTCAATGTGCAGGTTCCCTCTAGTATGTGTAAAACTCCTTTCAAACCTAGAAGCACATATTGAGGGGGAGCAAAATCATGAAAATCTCATCCTTCCCAAAATGCTTTATCTACTTGATTCGATTTGGGAAGTGATGTTGATATCTTTTAGAAAATGGTAATCAAAGAAGTTAATTCTTTCTCTTGCCTCCGTGTGCAAAACATTTTCAAATACTTGATGCACATGTTGAGGGGGAGTTCTCGTTCTAAAAATATCAAAAACAATTCTGGTACAAAATGCTTTGATAATATATCACAAGTATCTGAATTGATTTTCAAATGGTTTTCAATTGGTTCCAATGGCGGATGAACAATACCAAATAGACCGACCAACTTTACTTTATGTACGGTGATATAAGGATGATAAGGTTAGGTTTTTGTTCCCAAGATCCGCCAGAACCGGAGGGATCTACCCTGGAACTATCCACTAGTTAGTGTAGAGTTCTTAGGTATGATAATAAAAGGAGAAAAATGTGGAATGGGAAGAGTGCGGTGAGGCTGAGCTAGTCTGGAATAAACCCAACAAGGTTCTAGCTATGAAGTCTAGGTAAGCCTTGAAGGGGTTGAAGAATTAAAAAGAATTGAATGAGAAAAGGGTGAAAACAAATAGCCCTCCATTTATTCAACGTTAGGCAGAAACCGGGTTCAATTCATATGCTACTGATGGTAACATCGGTATTGAAGACTAGACGTCATGGACCCGGTGGACGCACGCACTTCAACTTCCCAAACCACTCAAGTTCCTCTTAAAAGGACTTGTTTCATTCTCACGGGGAACCGACATTATCTATCGACTTTCTCTTAGAGATTGTTGATATTGAAGAATGAGGCCCTCTCCCTAGTCTCGACACGGGATCCAAATATGCACAAATTGAGTCTAGAGCCACGAGATCATCAATAAATCTCATTAGGACACTTTTCAATGAAGACTCTGTTTCACACAATGTGGAAAGAGAGTTTATATCTTGAGTCCTATGCATTATCCTTGTGGTATTGCGAACATCGAGTGATATGCAAACATACTCACAATGAAGATGGAAAGCCTTCCGGAGCCAACATCTAACAAGCTCCTGGTAGGTGGCATGTGAGATCTATTATACTGATCAACCATGTGACAACTGAACAAAAACAATGGGGCGATTCAATCTTTTGAATCAATCACGGTTCAGGTTATGGATTGGACGGATACCTTTGAAAAACCGGTCTTTGTGCTTTAAAACTCTTTTCATTAAGCACGTCGACCGTGTACTAATTTTCAAATCAAAAGGTGTTTTATGATTGATAATTGATTTTCATTAAAACCTTCGTTATATTGCAAAACAATTTCTATTGAGCAATACACGATTGTTTTTCAAATCTCTTTTCATCAATCAGTGGGCGAAAATTATTTGGTTCACTCACTCCGTGTTGTCTTCTTTGAGACGTTCGGTTTGAGAACACTAGAAGCTGAGAAACCCTGTCAAGGAAATTCCTGAATTATACGATCACAGGTAGTACTTGTACTTGATCAGCGAGGAACCGTGGGCGTGTACCTCAATTCATCGAAAGTGATTAAAGACACTTTCGTGCGCTTTACTGCTAACTGTCTTATGCGGTACACCCGGCGTTTGCGGTGATCGAATGAAGCGGTCAATCCATAGCCGCATGCTCACCTAACACATTCATCTCAAAAGAAATCATGATTAGTGCATCAATGACTCTGATATTCTTACTCCATGCTTCGCTCGCTGCTGCCAATATCATGAATCAACAAATGCTTCCGCTACTCTGATGAGAATATATCATGATCCAGAATGTGAGCATGTCGGTTCGAATGTCACAACATCACATAATACCAACACCACAATGGATGTATCAGAGATTTTCTACTAGCTGATGATCCCAAAAGCCGGCTCAAAATTATTATCACGTGGATCAGTAATAGACCTCCACTTGAAGTAACCAAACATGCAATGTGAAGAATCAATGACTACGAGCTTAGGAACAAAGGACTACATCAAGAATGCAAGAACAATTGTTAATGTCATATCTGTTTGTATTCAATGTAATTTTAGTGCATGATTGAGGTGACCTCCCTTAGGGGAGATTGTTAGGAATTAGAAATTCCGGTATTAAAGAGTCGGTCACCTCAAGTATATGTAATCGTTAGAAAGCTCGTAGTCATAGTAATATTAAGTTAAGTAGTATTTAGTTAAGTAACACCGTGGAGGACGGACGGGTCTTTACCCACTGTATGCATGATCCACAGCCCGATGTGTGGCGTTTTATGTAAGACTATAAATACTCTCTACCTCCCAAGGTAGAGAGTTGGAGCTTATAATAATATCTTTCACTTTCTCTCACTAAGTTCCCTAAACCTCTAACTTTCTCTCTCTAGAATTCCATCTATATGCTACTTTGTGTTAATGTTTTGATGTGTATGTGAAAAGTTATATTTTACACATGGTAATCTTGTTGACGGTTTCTAGGCATGATTGGTCCTAAACATCAAAACCACAATGTGGTGTTAATTGTGTGAATAGTAACCTAATGGGATTAATCACAATTTTGCTCAACACATCTTCATTGAATTCAAAAAATGAGTTTAATTTGTATTAACAATGTTGATCCTTTGATTTAGATAATCTTAGAAAACAATGTGGTAACAAATTGTGAAAAACCCATTTGAGCTCAATTTCTAAAGATAAAAATTGTAATCCTAGGAATCAAGGAATGGAAATAACAATGTAGTGAAGATTATACTTACACAAGAGATTGTTTCTTTGAAGAGGATGATCAATTTGCTCCTATGAACAGTAAATAGGTTTTATGTTCGTGAGTCTTGATAGAGTAAAGTGAGGAGTGGAACTTCCAAAGTGATCATTTCTTTCTTATTCTGTCTTCTGTTGCACGGATCCCACAGATCCCTTGTATGAGGGATCCGGCTAGTTCAAGCATAGGGATCTGGTATATCAGCAATTTGACAGCTTATGTGATCCTTGATAACTTTGGTTTGGGAGTTCTAATTTTTTCCTATGGTCTATGTTTATGCTCTATAACTTATGGTTTGGGGTTTTGACGTGTTATATTAGTCCTATTTGACGAGGTTCCCTTTTTATGAATAAATCATAATTCTTTGGAAGTTTTCAAAGATTATGATAAAATCCTATTATATCATAATATGAGAAATCTCACATGGATACTTATTGACATAAATGAAATTTCAATAATCCTTATGTGTGGAGTGATGATCACGACTCTCGAATAGCCAAGATATCATTATCACTAGTTTGTAGTTTTGTCTATAGAGATCAACGAAGAATACCATTCTTGATGATGAGTTCAATATAGATAACTACTTTAGTGATTTTTAAGAGAGCGTAATGATACTACTTAAACTTAATCATGATTAAACAAACAAACTGGCATTATTGATTCATCTAGAAAATATACAAAAGAGAAAGAAAATTTTATTTGTAATTTATTAAAGATCATATATTTACTAAATATTCTTTTTAAAGAAAGAAGTATTAGAGAGAAATTCTTCATGATCTTCTTAGGATGCCCAAATCCTAGTATGGAGAATTCTCTACAAAGAAAATATTAGAAAGATCTATCATTATCATACATTATAAAATATGATGTTTTTAAAACGTGACCTTTTGGTTTTAAGGGATTTCCTTCCTTATAGTTTTCAATCATACATAGATCGTATCAAGTTTTAAAAGTACAATATACTTTTAAGAAACTAGGTAACGAATCTCTGATGCCAATTGTGGAAAACTAGAAGGGGGAGGGGGTTGAATAGTTTTACCGATTAAAACTTCGTTTTAAAATATTTAGATCGACTTATGTCAATCTATCTAGATGTGTATGTTGGACGTTGATAGATATATATGTAAATATGTAATGGAAAGGTAAAGAGTAAGAAACACAAAACCACGACACGAGTGTTTATAATGGTTCGGCTACAAGGACACCTTCCTTGCCCTACTCCACTCCTCGAGTCACCTACTCGAGAGTTCATTATCACTACACGACACAACTCCTTGTGGCGGAGAAGCCTTCACAACGTCACCTACTCTTTTTCAGGTACAAGGCTAGACAACGGGTTCTTCCACAAGGTAGAACCACACCTATCACAATGTCACCTACACTTTATCCGGTACAAGGCTAGATACCAAGTTCCATTACAAAGGAGGAACTACTACCCAACACTACACAACACCTATCCCAAAGGAGACCCACTCCTTATTACAACATCATCAAGGATATCAATATCCGTGGATACAACCTATCTCTATTTGTACATCAATACACCATATCGATTGTACACCCTTGGCATCTTTCACTAATGACTTTGACTTGACCCTTTTGGCATCCTTCACTAATGCCTTTGACACGGACGTTCGGCACCTTTCACTAATGCCTTCGTCTTGACTCTTTTGGCATCCTTCACTAAAGCTTTTGACACAGATGTTAGACACCTTTCACTAATGCCTTCATCTAGACCCTTTTGGCATCATTCACTAACGCCTTTGACACAACACTTTTAGAGAGGAAGAAAGAACTATCAACAAGAGAACTTCAGTAGTCTTGATGATGACGAAGCATGGAAACTCATGGACTTGAGCTTGCTCGACTTCAAGAAGTGGTGATCTCGCCTTTAAGAGGAACCTAGAGAATCACGAAAAAAAATACAAACTACATAGAAAGATCCTTTGGATATGAGGTTAGAGAGTTTATAATACTAGGTGAAAGTATGTGTAGGAGTGGCTACCTACAATGAAGCAATGACTCACTATTTATAGACAAAAAACATGCTACTGTTTCACGGATCCCACAGATCCTTTGCTTGAAGGATCTGTCTAGTGTAATACTAGGGATCCGTGAGACGCTTCTCATTGCCCATGAGTTTTGGGTCATGGGTTATGGGTTAAGGGTCATGGGTCCTAGGCTTTGGACCATGGGTATCCAAGTGGATACAATGTATCTAGTCAATGGGTTATGGGTTAGCTCCATGGGTCATGGATAGTACCCACTATGACTTTATGCATGATGTCATGCAATGTGTCATGGGTTATGGACTATGCTCCATGGTTATGGGTCATGGACTTTGGGTTTTACCCAACTACATTCAATGTATTTAGTCAATTGGTCAAATACTTAGACTTCTACCAATTCTATTACCATTATAATACATACTAAGTATGTATATATTTACCCAATATGTAAACACTAGTTGTTATACATATGCATTATTATAACATGAAAAACACTATTATTTGTTTAGCGATTTATATGAAAATGTAAGTGTGTTAGTAAACTATTGGCTCAAACTAATTACATATTTTATTTGTTTCGTTAAAATGATTTTACGTTTGTTATCGACAAAACATTAGAAGATCGTAAAATATAAATAAACGTTTTTACGGCTTATTTGTATTAACAGAATTTTTAAAAATTATATTGTGTTAAGTGTAGTATTATAAGCCTCCATGTTTTTTTAATAACTTTGAATTATAAATAAAAAACCCTTTATATTTTATATCTTAAAAAATACAATGTATATGTTGTTTTAAAATAACAACATATAAATTTGCATAAGATTATAAGTATCAATTTTGTTTACTATATACGTTAAAAAATGACTCATTTATTTCATTTTTAAAAGTTTAACCTATGTGGACACGAGTTCACATTTTAAATATGGCTAAAGTACTGAAAACGAGAATATAATTATCAAATTTTAAGCACGGGTTACTTTAATATAAGAATAAATATACGTGATTGTACTTTTAACAATGACTAATGTAATTCTTATTTATTTATACAAGGATATCTAGAAAAACATTTTTAAAAAACTTTAAGCAGTATACTTAAACTTATCAACGCTCATTATGTGCTATTAAACTTGCATCATGTGTACAACATAACATCAGTAGTGAAATTTAAATAACAACATCAGCATCTTTGTCAGCTAAATAAAATTAAATATTGAGTTACCTTACATATTTTTTTATAAATATTTTACCAAATTCTAATGGATATTAATGCATAATGAAAAACTCATGTATAAGTATTAGTTGTATTTATATCACAATTTTAATAGGCAAATTTTATATGTGTATATACTAAACTAAAATGTTAAAATAAATTTGAATTATGTGTAAACTTTGTGCGTGCACGAAACTAATAACTATATAATTATATGCAATTATTTTTAAAGGTACAATATTCAGTATTAATACAAAATATTTTTTTTGTCAAAACCCCGTGCGTGTATTATAACTAGTTTTGTATATATATATCGTATGTAAATTCTGGTTTATATATTGGTATATGTTGTTGATAATTTTTTTTGGTAAATTGTTGGCATGTATTTGGAAAATTTTGTGTGTAAATTGTAGAAATGTTGACATTTTTAAATATTTTGATAGTGTAGAGGTTTTGACATTATTAGAAATTTGGTAAATGTAGAAGATTTGATATTTAGAAATTGCTAGAGTTTTGAAAATACCGATGGTTCAAGCATGGAATGGTACACCATAGAAATTTAAGTCACTAGGAAAAAATGCATGTGAGATGTGAACGGAAAAAATGGCAACAGAATTGTAGTTGTTACAACATTTGAGCAACTATTAGTTTCATTTATTTATTTATTTTTTAATTTTTTAATTTTGTTAAGTTTTAAGAACCTTTTGACACCAAATCTTAAAAGTAAGTGAATTTGTATAAGTTTCAAATTAAGGTTCATATTATTTTGAACTAGATTCAATTATATATTAGATGTCAACTTAATTTGAAAATACACTATGCACACATTAAGACAGAAAAAATAAGATTACACACTATATCTAAAAAGGTTTAATTTATGTTTTGCGGACAATAAAACTTGAAAATATGTGGAAAAAGACCCATCAACTATACTTACGTAAATGGTTGTTTAATATTAAAATCTTGTATCAAATAAGACATGTTACATGTGTAACCATATCAAGTCGAAATAAAATTCACGCACACAAATTAACGCAACTGTGTTTCCTCGAAACTTATACATCGCTGCCACTAAACACGAGTACTCTACCGTATAAATAGAATATGCCAAAGAAAAAATTACTCGCCGTCAAACTTTTGTTGAGGTTGTGCACTGCTGCCGCTAGGCGCGAATACTCGGCTAGTTACATAAATGTGCATATTAAAACAGTTTTTTAAAGTTTGTAAAAGATAGTAGAACAATTTTTAGTTCATATATTAAAATTAGTAAAATAATACTATGAAGAAAGGACGTTTTTATTTGATGGCGTAACCTTTATTTCTCTATTTTATGTGCTAAAACCCAGGTTTAACCGTCAAAATCATAACAAAAACAATTGTTTTGGATGAGAATTTAACACACAACTTTTGGGTTGGTATATAGTATCAGTAAACAACTCATCTTTCGACATTTAAGTTCTCTTCTTTTACGAGTAGCATTTTATAGAAAACATAACAATTTTGTCGTAAGTTTTTTCATGTCTTTCTAACTTTGGGGTAAAAGGTATACTCTTTACCTCTTATCTTTCTTATATTTTAACTCCAACGAGATTTGGTATTGTTAATGTGATTTATTGATGTAAATTTTGTTTTGCAAGTATATTTGATATCTTTACTATATAAAATGGAAAAATGGTCAAAGTGGAAAAAGTGAAAAATGTTGAAAGTTAAATGTTGAAAACATGGTCAATGGAGAGAGAAATAAATAATATAATTAATACTCTTATTAAAACACCCCATTACTTAAAAGTACAATAATTTATTCACATTGTACACCCAATTAAAAGCACATCTACCAAATTAAAAACAACCAATTGAAACCGATACCGGGTTGACCCGGGACGCTTCAAACCCGACGGGCTGACCCGGTTTAATTTGACATTTTTTCGACCCGACCTATCGGTTTGACTCGGTTTAAATCAACCTGTTTTTTTATCGGAACGGTTAAACCAGTTGAACCACCCGGGTGAAATCGGGTTTCAAATTTGACAAAATTATATGAGAAATGATGAAGTAGTTGTGGAACCCGTGACAATTTTTTTGAAAGGAGAGACCAAGTAATTGTAGTTTTTGGTTTATTTTGCTTTGACACATGTAATTTGTCATTTGTATAATGTTATTTTAAAAAATGTTGCTCTTGCACCATTTAAGGGACTAGCATATATGAATCGTCGTTTAAAAGTTAATATATATTGTATAGCCCTTTGTCCAGTGTATCAATAATGTTATGTAAATTTATTAAAATCACAAAAAATAAATAGTATTGTTATCTTTAGCGATAATTATTTGTACCTCAAACAAATAGCTTTGAACAATGCATAAATATCTATACAAATTGATAGTACAAAATAATCTTATATGGTGAAATCCAATTTGCAAAGTTACAATTTTAAAAGCCACACACCAAATGATAAGCGTTACACATGTAAAAAAAATAGTTATTACTGCCTAAATTACTGACAAAACAAGAAAAAGCCGTCACACATGTTGGCTATACCTCTAAACTACAATATAATATTGTCAACTACATAATACCGTTGCTTTTGTAATGCTTGAATCTATTATTACTAAAAATCTTAATAACTTAAAACAATCCTATTAGAAAATATACTCACACACTTAGATCGACTGCACATAATTTTTTAAAAAACTATATATTTATGCTGCTATGCAACCACGCATCAGAATTGTAGTTATTCGAAAACGATTATCTAATGCTACAAATACAGTTTGTTGAAAGAAACTTATGGGTCATCAGAACTTTGCAGAAAACTAGACATCGCTGCCGCTAGGCGCGGGTACTCGTCTAGTTTTATAAAAAGTTGACATTCACGATAGGTCAAACAATGTTATTTAAAACTCAAATTGCACTAGAAATACCAAAAATTGTCGTTTAAAAGGGCTGTTTAAGCGGATGGAATGCTAAAGCTCGTGAATTATAACGTTATCATTCAACACATCATTAAACTTACTTTCTATGGTCACCACCTAAAAAAAAAAAAAAAAACGAACTCAGTTTATGCAAACACACACCTACACACTCATAAACCAAATAAATAATAATAAAAACACCTATTGAGGCCGATAATTTTTTGGTGTTTATAAAGGTGGTCACCACTACCATTATGGATACAAGAAGGGTGAGGTGAAAGTGATGACGGTGGGTGCTTTCTATGGGGATCACGCAGGGGTGTCCGTGGTACTAGAACCATCCCGAACCGAAAGAACCGAGAACCGAAAATAAAAAAAATTGGAACCAAGAACAGTCCTAATTTTTTCGGTTCAGTTCCGGTACGGGAATTTTCGGTAATTCTCATGACTACCAAAGTGCTAAAAAAATATGTTTTGATGGATGTAAATTTACGGTACTCGGTTCGTAGAACTTCGATAGGAGTTGAAAGCCTTAATAGTATTCTACAACTTGAATTACAAACAAACAAAAAACATATATCCGGTAATAGCAAACTCATTATCCATGAAATAATTGCAAACTCGTTGAGAATATTATATATTAATCATGGTGACTAGCTTATAATAACTTACATTGTGACAATATATCATGCAGTGATGCCATAATCGTTAATTGTTTCTCGACTTTTATCATTAAATTTAATGAACAATAAATACCAATAGTTAATTAAAACTTCTTGTTAGTTGTTACTGAGCAACACAAAATTGTTCGATATGCGGCTATGCACATACTCGATATTCCAGTTTAGAAAAAACTTACTTTCATATTGATGAATGATGTTTGAATCTTTGAATGGAATCAATCGATTAAAGGTTAAGGTTTATGGGTTTTTAGGTTTAGGTAGGGTTTTTTTCTATTTTCTTAAAAGACCGCATACTTGCATGTACACAATATCTCAAACAAACCCTATAAAATTACATACTTTCATAAAAGTCGGTTTTTTCGGGAAAGTACCGGAACCGGACGGTTCCGACCCGAACCGTCCCAAGAACCGGGAATTTTAGGAACCAAGAACCGTACCGTGGTTCTAATATACGGTCCCGTTCCCGGGCGGTACCGATACGGTTCCTCGGTTCTTTTGATTTCTCGATTTTTTTGGACACCCCTAGGATCACGTGTGAAAGGTTGAGGTGATGGTGGTGCAACAACCATCATAGGGAGCAACCTTATATGCATATGGTGTGAGTACTTTATATTTGGGCTCGCAAGCGAGCTATAGTACAAACTAGAGCCAGGCAACACAAATACGGGTGTTCATCGGTTCGTGACGTGTTGTTTTGTTTATTCGATTCGATTAATTTGGTTAAATTTTATTTTGGGTAAAATCGAAAATTGAAGTAAACCGAATTCAAATTGAATTAAACCGAACCGAAAACCAAATATGAATTCTCAGCTTTCGGGTTGACCCGAATAATCAATTACATAATTCATAATTTTATTTCATTTAAACATATAATTTTTTTAGGAAAAAAAATCAAGCTTAATAAATGTTATATTTATATTCAGAAAGAGTTTTAATGGGTTTTTTATGTATATAAATATAAAAAATATATATATTTATGTGAATTCTGTTTTCGGTTCGTTTCAGTTTACAGTTTGCCAAAACAATAAACAAACTGAAAACCAAATATTTAATTCGGTTCAACTCGGTTTTTATAAATTCAGTTCGGTTTTATTAGGTTCAGTTTCAATTTCGGTTCCTGGGATATTAACCGATTTGTGACACCAAATACAAAGATGTGGGCTTGTTTAGGCACTTTCTACAAACCAATGGGCTAAATTGGGCCACATATATATCGAGTGGGCTAGTTTGGGGCTTTGGGCACATTTAAATCACCCAGAATTTCATAACTGATCAGAATATAGCCTGGGTGAAAATTAGAAAGGATATGATTCACCCAACCACACATTCACCATACTAGACAAACAACTGCCCTATAAGATGTAACCAACTAATGAGCTGATACATGGAGCTGCAATTTACAAGTGAATGAGACGCCAATTACGTTCGTTACAACATTTGTTTTCTGATTCAAGATCTCTCAGACTTTAGTCCTCGACTAGTTATTACCATCAGATTTCACTTTCTTTGTAACGCCATCTTACTTCCTACGGCTAAACAAAAAGAGACCAAACTACAACTAGTACACTCCTGTTACAATGTACGTTTACTAATGGCTATTAGTCAATTCTAGTCGAGCTCACCATTTCTTCCCCGACGCTGTTTAATTCCTTCTCCTTCCTATACGAGTCAATAAAGATTAACAATATATTAACAGTAGAAATGGAACACATATATTCCCATTCTTTATAGCTAGTGATATGTTGTTTATGATTACCAAAACTAAGATAATACTACACTATTAGCTTGGGTTTGACCCATTGGGATGAACCACATCCAAAACCGTTCCATGCATAAGTATATAAATCCTAGTTTGCCACTATACTCATGAGGGATTCAACTAATAT
This sequence comes from Chrysanthemum makinoi, assembly GCA_910596185.1. Lineage (NCBI taxonomy): Eukaryota > Viridiplantae > Streptophyta > Magnoliopsida > Asterales > Asteraceae > Chrysanthemum > Chrysanthemum makinoi. The sequence goes on along the minus strand of OU343224.1, from coordinate 363,608,540 downwards.
TCAGTAGATACGCTTTGGTCGAGGGGAGATAAAACATCCAAATCTAATTTATTTGATCACAAGAAGCATATAATAATGTACTATGTATCAAATAGTCAACTGTTGATATTCATGGGATAGAGAAAATAGCTTTAAAACAAGAATGGGCAATACCTCGGCTGGCTGTCCATGTACAGGTGGTGATGATAAACACAAGTCACAACCTTTTCTTCATATGATGCCAACTCAAACGGAAACTTCCATTTTCCTATTTAAACAAATAGGTTGAAGGAATTTTAAAGCAACAACTGAAGTTGGTGGCAAAATGGGTGTGTCGAGCAGGCTAGGCAGCGTGCCAAAATGGCTTTGGTAAGTGGCGAATTTTTTTTGACTTGCATGTGTTAATTACTTAATTTGGGCACTTTTAAAGTGCATTTAATGACAACGTCGGAACAAAATGCATACTAGGTAAGCATTGGTTAAAGTCATCCAAGTCTTTTTCTGTCACTAGATAGCCATATAACTGTCGATTACCCTCAGAATGGAACAAACATGGGTTACGATTCCAATCATCTTTACTTATACCTTGACGTTCAAAATGCTTGCTTAGACGCTCAGCCTCTAAATATCCAACAACTAATGAGTCAAACATTAACATGCTTAGACGTTCAAAATGCTTGCATTACGAGCTTCCTGGGTTCCCACTTCCCATGCCAAGCCACTGAAATTTAAATTCAGGCATTGTTAAGCTTTTTGATGTATAAAACATACATTTATAGTTACAGTACTGCTTGTTAATAGTTGAAATAGATCCAGATCCTTTCATCAAATTTTAGTCGATGTTATAAAATTTAACATAGTGGCTTTAAATGTGACTTGTAATCTTGTTTTACTCGAATTCATAAGACTTGCAGCTTTTTATTTTCAAAAACTTTTCTTGTTGGTTTTTTAAATGATCAAAACGTGCCAAACACCCTATTATAGTTATAACTTATAACGTCATCTCCAGCGACCCATTTAACTACTGCTCATTATCTGATTCTAACTATTCAAAATCACATACTCACTTCTAAAGCACACATCCAAACACAATCACTTCTAACTATTCAAAATGCCAACTTCTCTCTATATATTCCCCAACATACAACCATACCCTTAATGTTCTTTGAAATGCCATGCGAGTGCAATAGAGAAAATGGAGGATAGTGTTCGTGTTGTAGCTGTTGACCATTTAATCTCATTATATGTCAAAGTCAAATATGGGTCAAAATTGTAAGGCTACAATGGGCTGAAAGTTGGGTCAAAACAGTTAACCCAAAACACCCGTCATTATGGCAGTTAGGATTTGATAGTTATGTTAGTTATTTATAGTTAATGTAGTTATGACAGTTATGTGTCAAGGTATACAATGGTTCGATGTATAACTGTCATGTTGTTTAGATTAGTATATAAGTGTGTCATAGAGTCTGTAAACAACAATCCATCTAATTATCAAAAAGTCCATTGTTTACTATATTATTCCATATACTGTTCTATTCCTTTTCATACATAGTTTCACTCTTATACCATACAATGGTTCATTATAAACATATAATGCAACACAATTGGCTTTGATTTAAACCTGTACAAAAGTGGTATCAGAGCCACGGCTCAGAACCTTGGGAGAAGCCAATACACAAGCATGATCAAGTAATACACACTAGGAGATATTTGCAGAGAGAGACACCAAAGAGACTGTTTCCATGAAATAGTAGAAAGAAAAGTTTATCTCCAGAAAGCAAGGAAATGTTGGTGAAAAAGGTGAAAGAAATTGAAGCCTTTAATGCTTCAAAGGTGCCTGCAAAATCCAAAGATCATGGAGGGAAAGGAGCAAGTACTTAGAAGGAGAAAAGAGCAAAGTGTTACATATACAAAGTAAGAGGACATGTTTTCTGGAAGTGTCCAAACAAAAAAAAAGATGCCATGTTGGAAAAACAGAAGAAGTTAGTGAAGCCCACATTCAAGAAGGTTGCAGTAAAATACCCTGAGAGATTCATGTAATCACTGATTACATGATAGAGGGCACTGATGACACAAGTTGGGACAAAGTATGGTATGTAAGCAGTGCTTACAAACACCATATGTGTCCAACAAGATTGCTATTCAAGAAATTGAAGTACAAATTCAAGATGATAAGAAAGAAGAAACTGAGAAAAAGTTTATTTTCTCATATGGAATTGGAGATGTTATAGTGGAAGCAAAAAATGGAACCTTGGTGATGCCACATGTTCATTATACCCCAGAGATCACTTTAAATGTTCTTAGCTATGATCTATTGGAAGAAAAAGGGTATACATTGAAGATTAGCAACAAAAAATGTAGTATACACTACATGTTTGATGAAGCAAGAACAAGAAAGGCCCAAGAGGAAAGTTTCAAAGAAGATGATGGATCAAAAGATGTTGTCACTGAACACAACAAATTCCTAGATGAATATTTTGAATCCATAGACCCAAAAGTAGAATGTTCACTGGTGAATGGGCTGGAAGACTTGAAATGGGATAGAAATGACATACAGGACTATGTGGATGATGAGTACATTAGTTGGAATGGTTCACTATATGCATTAAAAGTGAATTCATTTGCAAGGTTCTTATCCTTTTTAAATATGATAAAGAAGGATAGCTTAGTGTACAAGCATTGGGATATTTTCAGTAAGAAATATGTAGAGATGTTGAAGTGGTTCTATCTAGTTTATCTAAACTGTGATATGCTAGAAGAAATACCACCAGTTGTAGGGGTGATGGAAATCAACTTGCTTAGTCTGCACAAGATAGTAGATAGCCTTGGAGGTTATCTGCGTGTCACCCTTGGTGACAAATGGTAGACAATTGCAAACTTACAAGGCTTGACAGAAGATGATGAAGAATTAGTGAAAGGATGCTACAAGAAGTTCATTGACATGGTGCAAGTGTACTATGAGACAACAAAGATGCCTTGGTATGAAAAGAAGCCTATAGAAGTTGTGGTTGAGAGTAGCAGTGGTAATGCTAGAGTAAAAGATCCACAACGCAAAGAAAAGGATGATGCTGGAATAGAGGAGGCACTGGAAGAAGACATGAACAAGACAAGACAGTTTGGAGTCAGGTTAGAAGGCAATGTGGAGGAAGAAGCAGAAGAAGGAAGCACTACAGATAGCAATGACTTTGTTTTCATTGTTTGAAGATCAGAAAGAACATCACTCAGAAGATAGTTTGACATTAATGAATTAGGGGGGAGATGTTGACCATTTAATCTCATTATATGTCAAAGTCAAAATGTATTTATTATATAGTTATGGGTCAAAATTGTAAGGCTGCAATGGGTTGAAACTTGGGTCAAAACAGTTAACCCAAAACACCCATTATTGTGGCAGTTAGGATTTGACAGTTATGTTAGTTATTTATAGTTAATCTAGTTATGACAGTTATGTGTCAAGGGACACAATGGTTCAATGTATGACTGTCATGTCGTTTAGATTAGTATATAAGTGTGTCATAGAGTCTGTAAACAACAATCCATCTAATTATCAAAAGTCCATTGTTTACTATATTATTCCATATACTGTTCTATCCATTTGCATACATAGTTTCACACTCAAACCATACAATGATTCATTATAAACATATAATGCAACACAATTGGCTTGGATTTAAACCTGTGCAAAAGTGGTATCAGCGCTTGGTAAGACTACACAGATCATAAGCACCCTTAGTGATCGTTGAATTCCAAACTGGAATCCAGAAGAGTTGGCATTTATAGAGAACTGGCGGCGTGCTTACTTAAATAATTCATTTCCAAAAAACCCCTAATGTTCTTCTTAGTATCAAAGAACTTTCATAAAGATTTATCATTAGTTTTTTATTATTTCAGTAGTCTTTTTCTATTTGCTTCCCGGTGGTTTTCTTTGATACAACTTATGTTTGAATGAACGAATAATGCTAATGTGATATTCATGGGCAACATAAGACCCTCTTTTGAGTAGTCAGAATATAATAAGATGCTGCTTTGCTAGCAGCCCACTACTAAACTGTTCAGGGCCATCTCATGAATTTATGAAATTTTTGAGGGTCCTGGACGAAATCATATAACGAGACATTTCGAGAAGGAATGTTATATATAAAGTGTCGTCGTCTTTAATATATAATGCAATTAGTTATCTAAACGTTCTAACACATTACTCATTTAAGATATTTTCTCATCTAAATATTTTTTTTGTGAAAAATATATGTACACATGGATATAATTATTAACGGGACAAATTTTGAGGCCCTAAAATTTTTGAAGCCCTCACCTTGCACACCCTAAAAAACGGTCGCTCACCTAACACTATTTTGTATTGGATGTTCTTTGGTATAAAGTGCAAAATGTAGAATCTTGCAAGTAATTTAATTAATTAATAGAATTATGTAATAAACCTATATCTGCATTTTGGTGCATGTTTTATGCATTTAAGGTTTAGGGTTAGATCTTAAAGGGAATTGCATATATATCCCTCCAAAGATGAATAATTCCATATATATCCTTTTATAAGTTTTTGATGCACATAGTACAATGATTTTTATGCATGCAAATGATATATATACAATTTTGCATCTTTGGAGAGGTATATATGCAAATGACCCGAGATCTTATATAATAAGCTAAAAATGATATTGGAGTTGAATGCTACGAATAAAGCTGGTTCGATCTTACTTTTCTCAAGTATATATTACTAGCCTATAGACCCGTGATAAATCACGGGTTGCTTATAATATTTTAAAAATATACAATAGTTCATATTCTAAAGTTACGTATGATAATTCTTAAAAAAATAAATGAACATTTGCATAACAATTTTATGAGCATACACAATTTGTGAAGAGATTAAAAGAACGTTGAAACATAGAAATGAATATAGTTTCTCGGATCAAATTATTTGTAGCATTTCTTGATAGAAATGAATATAGTTTCTCTGATCAAATTATTTGTAGCATTTCTTGATAAATAATGTTCAAGCTACTATTTGACATTTGATTATTCTTGCCGTATATTAAAACCTTCAAACATTTTTTACTTTTTACCATATGCACGAAGATATGAAGCTGACGATGGGTGAAAACAGGCTTCGAGAAGACAAAATCAAAACCGTTAAAAAAGATCGGTCTTGGCTTTGTTGATAGACAAAATTCATAATAACTCGCTCAAATTCACAACTACAAGCAACCCTGTAATAAACACTTTGATAATTGAAATATGAGTAATCTATTAGGTGAAAAGATAAGTAAGTTAAACTACCATAATATGAACACATATGGAAGGTTACACATTGTTTTTGTAAAAAAATCTAAAATAATTAATTTATATATGAGTTAAAACGTCTGAACGTGAATACTTCTCACTGAAACATACAAATTTAAATTTTAAAGAAAACATCTAAAATTATTTAGAATTTCATGGTTAATTACTACAACATGCAAGATAGATAGCTGATGACATACGTTGAAAGCCATACAAAATATATAACTCATATTTGCTTGTTTAAAATTTAAAAGTATTAGAAGAAAAATCAAGGGACGTACTCCCGTTGAAAAATGAAACATGAGTTTTAAGACCAAATTGCTAATAACAACAAACTATTATTGTTGTTGTGTGATTAACGTACTATAATATCTATGTGTCTTCGATACTTGCTTACACACACACCATTATACACAGCATAGTCAGTGATAGTCTTTGTACAGTACGATCTTATTTGTTAATCATGGAAAGAATTGTGGAAAATTGGATGGAAATTGTAATAACCCATTGAATGTGGTCAAACAAAGCAATCAATAAGGCTGCAATGTGTAATTTTATATGACAAGTGGATTTTGTGACATGGCATTAATGATGTGGCAAAGTGTACATGTGGCATTAATGATGTGTACAATTTTCAAAAAAACATTTGTTTATTATATATATAGACTAGCTTCATAGCCCGCCCGAATGGGCGGGCTAGCTTCATAATTTTACTTGACGAATTATAACCGGATGTAAATAAATAATGAATAACCGCAAATATCTTAAACACAAAAATAGGAAACAAAAAGAAAGTGTTCATTTATTACATGTAAAAAGAACAATGAAAAGTATGAGAACAAATAAATTACATGGTGTTTATTCATATACGAAATAAAACTTCTTTGTAAGCAACGTCTGTTATGTAGTTTGTATATTCGCCGTCTTTGTCACAACAAAGAACCTTCAAACCTTCTTATGTTTTAACTCTTGAAACAACCACATAAAGTTGTCTATGTGAGAATAGACAACCTCTCTATTATAATACAACTTTTACTTTCTTTTTTCAATAGGCAAATAAAAATGTATAGACATGCTTATCTCCATCATATTTAATACAAACTGTCAAGAGTTTGTACTTTTTTTATCTATGATGTCTTGGGTGTTGTTCACAACAAGGTGCAGGAACCCGCCGCGTTGCGGCGGGGGCCTTTGCTCCTGTTTGCAACTGTCAAACTGGCATTTGCAAGCAACACGACTTAACTTGAACCCAAACTGGTTTTTGTACTACAGGTGTCGCAGAATAGCGGAAGTTGCAGGCTTGTACATAAGTGCCGTTGGGAAAACTGAATTAAATTGGAAAACTGAATTAAAGGCAGCATGTTTATGCGGCATTTGGCGGGAATGTTACATCCCATGTTACATTAATTTATTTCTACTTACTGCACATACTGCATACTACATACAGTGGTTTACTTTTGCGTTGCTTGGTGGCTGGTGGACCTTCATTTGTGCTTTGGCTTTTTAGCATCGGGACCAGATGGTTTTTCTTCGTGTCTTTGAACGACCCTCTTCGGACAGTTGGACACGCGGTTCAACTTTTGTTTTTTCTACCCCTTCATAAGCTGTCAAAACAAAACGGGAAGCAAGTAAATATTTAGAGTACCATTACCGTTATTGAGCCGGGGAGGGTAATAAAAACGTTATGGGAACTAAAGTTTTAATTTTCTTACCTCCATATTCCCAATATCGGGGCCTCATGCGTTGAATACCAGTGTAACCCATACTGAACGACCCATGGTCTTCTTTGGCTTCCATGGTGGAACGAAACTGGTTCTGTTTCACAATAGACAAACGAAATAAGAGAGAACAATGAAAGTTGCTCTAACAATGTAGCTTGCAAACATGTGAAAATATGCCGTTGATGTAATGAAAATAAGAAACCTGTGATACTGTTACTTATGTCAAATAAAGAAATTCCAAGGACCTCAAGTGCCTCACGTACAAAAATTGCCGTATCGTAAGAAACCCCATAAGTAGTTTAATAACGCATTCCCAAACAGCTACCAAGCTTGCGCTACCGGTTTACTTGTATATTAAATTCTTATTTTTTTACGTATGTTGCAGCACACCTAATTTACAGTCATAAATCAAACTCATTTAAAAAAATTAAAATGTTAGACTAATGAAAGTTACCATGTTGATAAGTAGTGTGGCACCATAAGCTTTTCTATGAAGCTTGCCGTTTCTATATCTATCTCGCGACAACCCCGTGCCCATGCTTTTGAAGAAGTTTTCTGTCATGGCTAGATAAAAAAAACTCAAGTAATTAGTTGCTTGTCGAAAACCAAATAAAAGGTTGTGTATCATTCAATATATTTGCAGACATATGGGCTTGTTCGGATTCGAAAAAGCTTGTTCGGATTCGAAAAAGCTTGTTCGGATTCGAAAAAGCTTGTACGCCTACTTTTGTGGCTTATCAGCTTAGCGAGTCGAACTTATAAATTTATAATGTTAAAAGAAGAGTATGAGATTTTCAATTTCAAATAACCTTGTAAACCCAAACAAATAATCTAATTGAAACACCCCTTAAATAAGACATTATATATTTATGGTACTAACTTAAAGGATGATACATACCATTTTCATCTTTGGATGTTTGGAATAGGAAACAAAAGGTTCATAAAAATCAAAACTTTAATACCACATTCTTAACCTTCAGTTGTAATGCATAATATACATACTTGGTTTATACACACATTAAATGACTCATCTGTAAAAAGAAAAATTCCTATAATCCTAGCAATATCGGTATCAACAAACGCGAAATTAGTAGTTGTACCTGTAGTTCGGTGTGGCTTGGATATCAACCTGTTGGCAATGGTAGTGTGGGAATTCGTGACTTATCTTTGTGTCATAGGTACGACATAGTTAGATACCAACGTTTGGACTCATCAAATTTTGTGATGACGAATTCTGCGGTAAACTGTTGTTGCTGATACAGGCATATGCAGGCAGTTAGCACACATAGGTGTGGATATTTGCGTGCATAATTATCGGCCTTACCTCATGAGTTTCGGTATTGATTTCCAGTCATGCATTTAATGGTATGTGACCTTGGGAGGTCTGCGTTTCTGGATTCTGCGGTGCGCGTGATGGAAGCATCAAAGGTGGTGTTGGACCCATAATAAATTGGCAATTTTCAAGGAAAAAATAATCAAGAAAGTGAAGATATAATTTATACCTCATATGACATATTATCAACATCAAGCCGCATATCCCTATGCTTATCATGAATATCCGCAATCCCAAACAATACCGACTGATCCAAGAGCATAAGATCCTGCCACAATATATATATAATTTGTACAAACTCAATCCCATTAACAAAATACCCAGATTGCAGACTTCGAATCTTTAAAAATATGAAGGCTAACCTCAAACCGCACACGCTCACCTTTTCACATAAGATCCAACACATTGATTATCTACATCAACTAAAATGCAATCCCTGTATAAAATTTTATATTTAGTTAGCTGCCTAAACTCCAAAATACCCTTTAATACATATAAAAAAAACGAAAAAAAACAAACCTCAAACGTTAGCCTGCTTCTTCCTCGAAGATGTCTATTAAGCAAGACTGAAGACCTCGATTCACTCAAAGCCCTTAAACTTATACCGAAAACAAACAACAAATTAAGGGAAAAAACACTAACACTCAATTCCAAATTAGACCATATGGACACATAAAGCATCACATGGTGGCCAAATATACAATAAGAATCATTTGAAAGATTGATCATAATTTCTCGACATGGAAGCTGAATCATAATTGAAAGAAGAAATTAAAATTGAACAAACCTGATTCGTGGTTGATTTCAAAACTAAAATCAATAATCACTAATCAATAATCAAAATCTGTAGATGGAAACAAAAAGTATTCTTTAATTCACCAAAAGTAACCTAATTCAGATTAAATTAAAAAAAAAACTAAAAATAAAGATTACCTGATATTGAATTTGAAAGAAACCTGTTCATAAAAATAAAGATTACCTAATTCAGATTAAATTCAAAAAAAAAACTAAAAATAAAGATTACCTGATATTGAATAAAGATTACCTAATACAAACGTGTGTGTTTTGTGTGAATGATTGAGGAGGGTTAATTTGAATCAGACATTTCATTGTGAGATATGTTTTGTGTTAATGATAAAGATGGAATGTTTTAAAAATTGGGACTGAAATCTCGGTGATTCAGTTTCAAAAATTACCTGAGATGTAGGTGTTTAATCCGTTTCAAAAGTAAGTTGACTTCTCAAATTTGGGATGTTGTAGATTTCCACCCTTTATGAATGTTGTTTTCCTTTGTCTAACACAAAAACCAGCTTGGTCTAGTGGTAGGAGTGTTGGTAAGATGTTTCAACTGACCAGGGTTCGAATCTCCATAGTGCCATAATTTTTTTAACAAAAAGCACATGACAGAGCAGCTTAGGTGGCATTGCGTGTGCCAAGTGGCATTTCCACCTCATCAAAATATGTGCCATGTCATAATTAAAATGCCTAGTAAGCATTAATGATGTGGCATGCTTAGTCCCATATATATATATAGATAGATATGTTGATATATTTTATAAACTTTGATTAGCAACAGTTTGTATCTCAAACAATATTATCTTAATGATCCCACTTATTAATCGCATCATGTACCCAAAGATCTTTTCAAGAGCGTGTTTCACGTAATTGCAATAATAGATAATAAAAGTTATCATGTATCTTCTACCTATACTATAAGACTATCTTTATCAGCAATCCATCACAACCCAATCTCTTAATAAAATATTATTTTCTCTTTCATCCACCTACACAACCAGTACATACAACCAATCTATATTTTTTTTACCATTTATCAACAAACCAACCTAATAACATAAAATAATAAGTATTAAAAATGAAAAAGAAAAAGAAAAAAGAAAAAAAAGAACAACTAACCATTTGTGAGCTGACATGTGGCAGATTGAAGATTGCCAACTTGGGTTGCCATATGATCTTGGTTGAATAGGAAGATTAGATGACTTCAATAAAAAAATATTATTTTCGTACTTATACCATTCAGGTTGGGTTGGCAACCCTCTTGATAAACATAGTCTAATCAAGAGGGTTGAGGATACTGTGAGGCCTCCAAAAAAAAACACGTGTGCAAGAACAGTTCCCTACTGTTACCACCCACCTTTTCTTCTTTGACTACACACCAACTTCCATCTTCATCACTTCTTCATTTCACCTTTCAAACAACTATCTTCACCTACTTCTTTTCTTTTTCTCTCTACAAATCCGGCTTAGGAAAAAATTTCAGTGGACGGAAGACGCTTATGCTTGACTTTAATCAATTACATATGTGAGTTTTTATAACAGTCGGTATTTTTTTCAAGGTATTTTTGAAGTTCTTTTTTGTTGCTGCCACCAACCCACCAACAAAATCCACCCCCCGATGTTCTTCCGCCACTGGAAACACCAAGACTAACGAAGACAAACCACCACCAAAAGCGTTTACTCAAGATTTGAGGTATTTTAAAGTTTTACAATAGATCTATGCATATTTATAATTTTTTGATGGTTTTATTTATAAATCTATACACTTTTTATTTAGATCCATAAATTTTACTTGTAAATTTATAGGTTTTTTTTTAAGATCTATGTTTTTTAAAATTTTTTGGTGTTTTTTTACAGGGGCCCTTACTGGTTCTTGCCACCACCGTTATCTCGCCGGAATAGTTTCCGCTGCAGCTGTAGCCGGACCCAAACCTTATCAGTCCAGGTCTTGCCAAGATGGTGGGCCTCTTCTTTGCTTATCACTGTCTCCTAACTCAAAAATATCACTTTCCAAGTGATTGATTTTTTATTCTCTTCCAGGTTTTGGCACAAAAACATACTGAGATTTTTTTTTAAAGTTGATTAGAACAATCTTTGTACAAAAGCAATCCTCCTTCAACTGTTATAATATATATGTCTATTATTGGATGGGTGTATAGTCCAATGTGATGACATTTTTTTATGATTGCACAGTTTTATTAATTTTACTGTTTTTTACTAGCAAGTTTTTAAAAAATATGTATCTAACTATTGGGTCATTTTTTAAAAAAAAAAACTTAGATTTATATACACAAATATTAAACATGCATTAAAAAAAATTATTTTCATATATGAAAAGGTGTACATTTGAAGATTTTGTAATTTTCAAAAACTGAAAATTATAAATTATAATTATAAAAAGCCAAAAGCATAAGGACAAAAAAAGACAACTATGTTTCTTTTCTTTCTCTGCAATTCTGCATCCTACACATCTCATCCATCACATTAGCTTTTTCTTTTTGACTTAGTTGCCCACTATTATTTGTTTTTTATACTTTATAACTTTTTTTTTTACTTTAAAATACTTGAAAAATAGGTTTTGATCCGGATTCTTAGTTCAACTCTTCATTGGTTAATATTCCAACCGATACATGATGTTTTATTTTAAAATTGGCTTTTAATTTGGATAGTAAAGAAGTTACGCTTAGGAAACTTGTGATAAATATAAGACCACTTATATTAAATACTACGGAGTAATATAATAATTCATATTGCCTTAAAGTTATGTTTGACCAAATGGTTTGAATGTGAAATTACATTTTGTTAAAAGTTGCATCGTTTGATTAAATCTTGCATGTGACACCTTTTAACTAAATTGAGCATGCGACATTGTTGGACTAAATGTAACATGTGACAGTAGCTAGCAAATGGTGATTGAACAAAGTCTTTAATTAAAAAAAGAATTACCTTTTTATCTTTAACAATTTAATGACGGGGACATAAATTTTACCGGATCTAGGAAGATAACATGGGTAATAGCATTAGAATGAAAAAGTGGATCAACAAATAAATGAGCGTACAAGGAAGGAGATAGAAATGAAAAAGTATTTTGTGATTCATGTTCAGGCAACCATAACTCATTTTACAACTCAATGAAATACTTCAGTGTACTAATATGGAGTTTTTTTCTTCTTTTCTTTCAACTATTTGCAACTCCTCAAACTCTTGGCCAGACGTTTTCAGATAATAGCCCACGTATTTACAAGCATTACAAGACATTTTATTTGGTTTAGCCTTGATCGTTAGTTTTAGCGCATGAATGACTTAAAGAAACAAAGTGTTAAACTAAGAGTAGGCAATTAATTTATAACTTTCTTATCTTCTATAAGGTATTTTTTCTAAACTCTATTCTCATATAATAAAGTTTGGATTCTAATATAGTTACTAATCGAAATGTGCATTTATTTAACATATTTCATGGTTTACTATGGAGTGTAAATTTTCCATTTATTTAAAAACAAACGTTGAATATCTTACTTATTTAATGTTGCTCAAAGATACTCAAAGACATGGATGCCGAGGAGTACATATGATTTACATACCCGAGGTTACTAGAAAACTGTTTCATGCATATAAACATTACGTTTATTTGTTGCGAATTTGTAAAGATCGAGCTCAGTACATGTTTATATACTCATATAGTCATATGTGGAAATTAGAAACATTGATTAAACTTGTAAATTTAATGATATCTACCGAAAATGGAGACATTCCTTGCAAAATAAAGTGGTCTACAAAGTATGGCCCATGAGTATGGTTAAACACAAGTTGGTGAAATAGTATAGGGGAAGGGGGACAAAGTGATACACGTCTCTCATGAGAAAAAGTTCTATACTCTCATAGTTATAAATAAACAAAAAGGACAAGAATGTATATTTAAAAATAAAATTTGTAGAAGATGTGATTAAAGTCTAGGATCAGATTACAGAAATATTTGCTTTCGATATATTTAATTGAGTTATGCTATTTAGACCTACAACACAAGCCTAAATATATACCTAATGCATAAATCACTTGTACAATTGCATTAAGTACTTTCTCTCTCTAAATTCTCACCAATCAATTTTTTAAATCAACCAATCAAATCATTAGGTTCATTTGTAAGCCATGATTAGTAGGTCCAACAATCATTTTTCTATTTAATTTTCACAAAATACTCCTCAAAAGGTAGATGACATCGTAAAACACTCTCAAATATTAATTAGATTTCATACAACATCCTCAAAACATCCGCTCAAATAACTAAACATATGGATAATTTTTAGTTATTAATGGAATTTTGTATTGATAAACTGGATTTTATCAAATTAGTTTTATATTTTTGTCCGAATTGCTTTTCATATTTTTACAAGGTCAAAGAACCATAATTTATTAGGTGCAATTTACTGATCTGTTATTTGCGTGATGATGTTCATAATTTAAACATAAACTCTTTGAATGTGGATACATTATATTGGATGTGTTGATGTTATAAAGTACTATCAGCCAAATGCTAATCAACAAACTTATATGGAGTATAGTGACCAACCCGAACCGATGAACCGACCAAAATCGGGTTGAACCAAACCGAACCGACCTTACTCGGTTTAGTTTTCGGTTTGCATAACTATTTCAGTTTTATTCTGTTCGGTTCAGCTCAAAACACACTTATTCGGTTCAAAATAGCTAATTTGACCCGAACCGACTTTATTCGGTTCGATTCTCGTTTTACGTTTTACTCTTATTCAGTTTTCAGATCGGTTTCGATTTGGTCGGGTCGGGTTTGACCAGTTGCTCGGTAATATATTAGACATAACTACATAAGGCATAACAAGGAATCCTACGTCAAGAACTGCACCTATGTTGCGTGCATCAAAGGAGTTGTACAAAATGTGTGCTCACAAAATTACCAATCCTCACATGTCTTTATATTTCAAAAATCTTTAATCGATATAAAAGACTTTAAGGTAAGATCTTGCTTACTTGTCCGAATATGTCCCTTCGAAGGTACATCATATAAATTTTAAAAAGTTATTTTGCTATAGTAGTAGATGGATGTAAAAAGATGATAGTTGACTGACAAGGTGAAAGGTTGAAAACTTTCCTATTAACTCCTATCTATAAAAACAATATAGGAAAATACATGAATTTTATTAATCATATGTTTTGATTAACCTCTTGTTACACAAGGATAACTTGTACATGTATAAAAATGAACAAAACTGCTTGCCACAACACATGATAAATCTTGGGCCGTGCTTTTGCACGGCCGAAAAATCTACCTAGTAGTATTTACTTTTTGTGGCACCCATGCAACTTTAAGTCAAAAGTAGCTAGTGGTTGCGATCGAGTTTCACATGGTCATTCATGCAATTTGGCGGGTGACCGCTAGTATGATGGAGGGCAAAAGTTTAATATAGATCTTAAATGTATCATTGAACTAATTATAGTCATTTATTTTCTTAATCAAAACAAAAAAAATAAACTTTCATTTAAAAAAAAAATTAAATATCTCGCAAACCGTTAATTGTTACGAAAAAAAAAATTATACCATCGCGACGAGAATTAAATCGTCTTTCTATAGATATGCACTTCTACATATTTTTAACAATTTTTTTGTCAAAGTTTTGGCCCAGAAAAATCATATATGATTTGTGAAAATCACATGTGATTCGATTTTTATAAATCACATATGATTTTTGCAAATGCAAATCAAATGCAAATCATATGTGATTTGTAAAAATCATATATGATTTGTAAAAATTATATGTGATTTGTAAAAATCGTATCACATATGATTTTTGAAAATTATATATGATTTTACAAATTATATGTGATTTTTCTCGGGGGAATTTTTGAAAAATAAAAGTTTGTAGAAAATATAGAGAAGTGCATATCTATAGAAAGATAATTTAGTTCTCGTCGCGATGGTGTATTTTTTTTTATAGTTTGAAGATTTACCGTTTGCAAGATATGTTGTTTAAAAAAAAATGGAAAATGACTTTTTTTTTTTATAATTTTGATAAAAAATGGATGGCTAAGATTGATTTATTGGATCTATGGTAAATATGAGATCTATATTGATCTCAACTCTAGGATGGACAAGTATAACAGATACAATGTTACACAAAATATAAAAATTCGAAAAGATATACACAAAATAATCAGATTCGAACAATGAAACATATGACTACAAAAAGTGTCAAGTATAATACATTTTAAACAATTACGCAATCATATATACAAATGATATGTTGTTTTGTAAAAACAATTATGGAGTTTCAAGCTAAGAGTGCTAGGTGTAGTGTGGCATAATAATTATTATTGGGTTGTCACATCAATAAACACCTAATAATAGGGGTGACCATTGTGCGGGTTGGTGTGGTTTTTGCTAAAAACCAACCTGCATTCGCAACTGCAGTTTTAAAAAAATGAGAATTCACATCCGTGCGGTTTTGCTGTTTCGGTTTTTGCGGTTTTGCGATTTGGTTTTGCCGGTTTTTGCGGTATTTTTTCCAAAGATTTCTTTTCAAATTATAATTTTTGATATATATTTATTATACAATAAATATATCATAAGATTACATGATAGATTGAAATATATTTAAAAAATGTTGTGTATTAGTATGAAATTATAATCTATATACCATAGTCAAAGTCGAATGAGATGAAGATTTTTATAAATTTCGATGATAAATTAAAAAAAAGAATAACATTAAATAAAAACTCAAAAAATAATTAACAATTAAAATGTGTTTAAAATAACTAATTATAAAAGTATAAATAAAGGCATTTTATCATAAAAAAAAATTATAAGTTTTAGTGTGTTATTTAAAAAAATTAAAAAAGTTACTTGAATATGACGGAGTGGAGCCGTGCGGTTATTTTGGTGCGGTTTTTCGGTGAAAACCCAACCCGTACCGCAAAATGTGGTTTTTCTATTTTCAAGAATCGCACCGTCGGTTTTTGTTGCATATCGGTTTTTGCGGTGCGGGTTTTTTTCGGTTTTGCGGTGCGGTTTCTGCTCACCCCTACCTAATAACACCATAATAACGAAAATACTCTTCCTAACTATTACTGTTATTATTGCATGTGGGTCACATGACACAACACCGAAAATACCCACTAACTCAAAAAAAAAAAAAAAAAAAAGAAAAGAAAATTATGAATGGCGCTTGTTAATTGCTCGGCGAGAGGACCAATAACGGGAGGACCAACGGCTAGAGAGGGGGTGCAGAGAGGGCAAATAAAGCCAATGACGTGTGGTTCGTCCCTTGCACCGTGCACTCTAAAGGATATATTGGTGTGGATATATAAAGTTGGTTCAATATCACTTTTCACAAGTATTATATGTTGATATATTTTGTAAATTTTGACTAGGAACAGTTTGTATATCAAACAATAAAAATCTTATGGATCCCACTTATAAATCGCATTATGTTCCTAAAAATCTTTTCAAGAGCGTTTTTCACGTGATTGCAATAATTGATAATAAAAGTTATCTTGATGTATAGTAGAGTATTTGCTTTTTATGGCACCCATGCAACTTTAAATACTTACATATCAATTGCTAGTCTCTACTCACTCTAACCCTTTTCTCAAGAATATCCAACTCTCATACATTACACCATCTCTAGTTTTCTTGAATCAAAAATCATCATTTTCTTTTTCTGAAAGTTTCATAATTATGGGCACAAACTTATCAGATTATTTAAATATTTTGAACCAACTACCCAGTGACACCGACAGAGACATCACGAATATATTGTGGGAGTACTCCGTGCTAGTATACAATTCAGATAAGCAAAAGAAATATGACGAACCTATGCCATGGATTGGGATGTATGTTGCGTTAGCATCTCTTGTTTGCATCATTGCTATGGTGGCTGATTTAGTACATGGTTTGAGGAGCAGAAAACTATGGTTTCCGTGCAAATATTTTACTTTGAATGCTGCTTCTCTCTCTGTAATAGCCGTTGCAATCAAGCTTCCCATGGATATTAATAATTCAATGCCGGGTAATCTGGATCAGGCCTCAAAGCTTGTAAGCCTGGCCTTTGTATGCACCATGATGGCTAATTCATTACCTTCTCTAGCCAGCATGAAAAGCAAGGAACTTGTCTGAAACATCGTAGCTTCGGGCATTCTGGTAATCACTTTGGTTGTGAATGTTTGCATTCAAGTAACAACTGGTGTTGTTTCCTATCCTGATGAAGGTGCTTATGAGCGTTTCTACGGACTATATCGTCGTTCTCGATATTATGTAGATGCTTCATATTTTCAACTATATAGTTACATAGCAATCATTTATGTGGCGATGTTACTCATGTTGCTGATAATACAGACATGTTCAGGTTTAATGATTCTAATCTCCAAACGTATATTAGAATCCAAGTACCAAACATGTCATGAAATAGCTTTGAAAGAGCAAGAGTTCCAACAACCTGCTGAAAGACTAGATGTTGAGAAGCTAAAGCAACATGTGAACAAGTACTGGATCATGGCAGGAACTAGCAGCCCTCAATTCATGACAGCTTGCTTGGCTACAACCTCCGCTGCTGGTGTAATATGTGCTGCTAGCACTTTCTTGCAAATTGGAAGTTTGATTTCAGCACTAAGTTATCCTGGAGGAATAAATTTTGATTCAGATTATAATTGGTCAGTTCCAGTGATTTTCATAACACAATTTGTTGGAGTTTTGTTGGGTACAATTGCACCACTTTGTAGATGTTTTGCATCTTTTAGCTTGAAGGTGTCCATAAAATGGATTGGGGACCATATTAGGGTGTTTAAAGTAGAGAACTACTGGACTTGCAAGTTATCTGACTGGAAAAAGAGTCATATACCATTGCCATTCCGAAGCCACAAACGCAAGGTTATCATGGAAAAATTTAAAGTCCTAATCCTTAGCTTTTTTATATTGTTTCAGAAGATGGTTGTGATAGCCTGTAAGATGACAATGTTGATCCCAATATTCTTCATTGTCTGTGTCTTGTTTTGTATCAATTTTTGGAAGTGGCTAAAGGTCATGTTTAGTGCCCCAGGTATTGTTTTGGTAAAAAAACCTGAACAACTACCGCAAAATGAAGATCTTAGCCACTATATTGTGAAACTTCAAGACGATATGGAGCCTGCTGGGAGAACATTGAAGGGCATTTCAAAATCTATGAACCGTTTGATCCAAAAGGCTGAAAAAAAACAACCCAAAAATCTAATTAATCTTCTGAAGAAATCTAAAGGTTTAGAAGGAATTGAAAATTTTGACCGCCATCATGTTCCACCTTTATTTCCCAAAGAATATCCAGACTGTTGGAGCTTACCGTTGCTAAGCCTGACAACCATCGCCATTTCTCTTCCAAATATCCAAAAGGACATAGTTGAGAGCTTGCTAATAAGTGTGATTGAAGGTCTACATTATGTCATACTTGTGGAGGAAAGCCTCAATGCTACCCACGAATACGCAAGTATTCAAAAGGCAGCTAAAATGTTGTGGCTGGAAGTCGAAGTCGAGCGCAAATGGTTAGGAAATAAGTATCCGCAAAGAAATACACCAGGACATATTCTTGAATGGTACAGGGATGCAGCTAAAAATATGGTTTCCGAGTTGGAAGGTATGGACATTGAAGCCTCGGATGATAGTTCAGTTTGCAAGTCTCTTTGTGCCAATTCAATGTATCGTATCACCCAAACAATCCTGATTTCCTACCAAGACACCAACGACGAAGTTAGCCAAGAGGTATTTGTGCAATTATCATCAATGATCTCAGGCATATTGGCTGCATGTCTCACAAACTTACCCCAAGTCATAGCAATGAAATGTCACACGAGTTCCATAGAAAAGAGGGAGGCTAGTGTCTATGCAGCAGCCAAACTTCTCGGTGAGACAACGCAGATAATCAACAATCTTAAAGATCGTGAACTTCCAAGCTTGAATCCAGACGAGTTTCCGTTTATTAACAAGTGGTGTGCTTATTTTAGGGATACATTTCCTTAAAAATAAACTATGCTCATCAGTTAATGTGGTAAGCTCATTATGATTTGTCACGATATCATTCCTTTTGTCCAATTATGATGTAATTTTTTTAATTACTTCTCTGATTTCTTCGGTACTTGTTTAAACACTTTCCAACATGTTGCATGAACTGCAGAACCATGCTCGTTTGCTTTTTGTGTGAAACACCCTCCTGAAGTTGTCCAGAAGTAAAGGCTATGTTCTTCAAGAAGTATATATGCGCCATCAGCATTGAGAGAGTATATATGTTGAATTTGAGCTGTAATCAGTTTGTAAACTACAGTAAATAAGTTCATGTGAACATGTCTTTGTTTTGCTAGTACGTAATGTATGTATTTGTTATGTGGTTAAATATTTGTATAATATGCATAATGATATTTGATTTAACTGCATGTGCTTATAGTAGCCTATAACGTAACAATTTAAGGGAGTATCATCTGACTCTCATGAGGCACCAATATGATGATCTTTGTCTCTCATTTAAACAAAAAATAAAATTAGCAACAAGGCACTAAAACCATTATTAGTTTATTTCATTGTTACCAAAAATTTAAAATTGCTAGAGTATAAAAACTCTATAAACCAGTAACTTTTTTGTAGTTCAACGAATCCCACTTATAGACCGCATCGTACGCAAACCAATCTTCGCAGAACACGTAATTGTAATGATGTTAGTGAAAGTTTCATGGGAATAAAGTGATTGATGAATTTATGCTATAAGAAGCACACAAAGTTCTCATGTATTTGCTTTGTTTTAGTCACACTGATACGACCCAATTAGGGGTTGTATCGGGATAAGGCACCACTTCAAGCGGGCGCGGGCTCCTTAAGAAGATAAAGAGAAGGTATAGAGATTTGTTTATAACTTTGATTGATTCATTCATAACATTATGACACCTTAAATACTAATTTATGAGATAACTCTCACAAACATAAAACTTATCTCAACGAGAGCTCTCAATGAAAGCACCAATTGATACGACCCAATTAGGGGTTGTATCGGGATAAGGCACCACTTCAAGCGAGCGCGAGCTCCTTAAGAAGATAAAGAGAAGGTATAGAGATTTGTTTATAACTTTGATTGATTCATTCATAACATTATGACACCTTAAATACTAATTTATGAGATAACTCTCACAAACATAAAACTTATCCTAACATGACTCAAGATATATCACTCCAACACTTATCATAATAAAACATAATAAATAAACTACGATAGTTATCCAACACGCCATGCCGGGAGAGCCGTCCCTCATCAGCCACGGGCGTATCACTCCCCACTCCTTCAAAATCACCTTGCTCTCAAGGTGTTGTCTAAAATAAATCTTAATTCCAGGATCCCATGTTCTTCTTTGAATTTTAGCCTCCATTCCCATGGCAACATCCATGTTTTCAAAAGTTACCAATAATAGCAATGTCCTTGATGTGATGGTCTGTACCCACTTTAGAATAACAACCAAACTTTCACCAATATCAAAAACACCATCTATCGCGTTATTAACCACATCAACACCAATATATTCATCAAAGATCTAACGACCTTTTAATCTCAGGTGAAGCGAATTCACTTTGTAACAATGGAATAGTATCTGATTTCCTTTCAATTATATGCACCTTCTCCTTTTCTTCAATTGCCTCCAAACGAGCCTCGATTATTTGGGCTAAGGAAAAGGCTTCTCCTAAAGTTGTAAGCCTTGCCCTCAACAGTTCTATTTGTAACGTCAGTTTAAGTCCGGAGATATAAAACGATGCAAGTAAAGATTCAGATATCTCCGTTACTCGATTTGCAAGTACCACAAACTCACTCTCATATTCGGTTACCGTACCCATCTGCAAGAGTTTAGAGAGTGCGTATTCCGCGTCCTGATCGCTGTCGCCTGATGCCATGAATAATACTCAAGCGATTAATAACTCGATTTTTTTTCGATGAATAGTACCCGCGATGAACAGTAACGGGTGAACAGTACCACGTGAATAGTGACTATGAACAGTAGTTTTTTTTTTAATTTTAAATTGGAACCCTAATCGTAAGTCCTCTCAACGAGAGCTCTCAATGAAAGCACCAATTGATACGACCCAATTAGGGGTTGTATCGGGATAAGGCACCACTTCAAGCGGGCGCGGGCTCCTTAAGAAGATAAAGAGAAGGTATAGAGATTTGTTTATAACTTTGATTGATTCATTCATAACATTATGACACCTTAAATACTAATTTATGAGATAACTCTCACAAACATAAAACTTATCCTAACATGACTCAAGATATATCACTCCAACACTTATCATAATAAAACATAATAAATAAACTACGATAGTTATCCAACACGCCATGCCGGGAGAGCCGTCCCTCATCAGCCACGGGCGTATCACACACTCTTTCAACATTTAGTGAAAGTAGTGGCTGCAATTTTCATATGGCCACTCATGTAAGTAAGTAACTTTAGGAAAATGTTTGATAGAGGTAACTCATGAAAAGAGGGGATTTGGGTTTGATTCTATTTCATATGGACTGTTAGCTGTAGCATGGGCATCTATTAGTGCAATATGCAGAATCATTCAAGCAATTTAATTAATTAATAGAATTATATAATAAGCTTATATCTGCTTTATGGTGAATGTGTTGATGCATTTACTTATCAACTGAATAACTACTTAATAGTAGTTTGAATTTTGTTCATGATCAAAGAGTATATCCTTTATTCAGTTCTGGGCCTTACATGCACAACATGGATCTAAATAGTGGGCTTGCCTAAATAATGAGGTCATCTAGAATTAATTACGTAGTTATATATAGCACTGATCTTTGTTTTGTAAAAACAATTTTGGAGTTTCAACCAAAAGCTAGGTGATACTGGTGTTGAATGCTACTACTAAAGTTGGTTCGATCTTACTTTTCTCAAGTATATATTATATATGTTGATCATATATTTTGTATACTTTGATTAGGAACAATTTGTTTCTCAGACAATAAAATCTTATGGATCCCACTTATAAATCGCATAGTGTTCCCAAAAAACTTTTCAAGAGTGTTTTCCATGTAATTGCAATAATTGATGATAAAAGTTATCATCTATAGTATTTGCTTGTTTTTCACACCCATGCAACTTTAGGTCAAAAGTAGTTGTAGTGATCGAGTTTCATATGGTCATTCATGCAACTTTAAGTTGCATCGCAAGTAGTGACCAACATTATTTATATTAAATCATTCAGTGTAATAAAGGTGACAAGCTCCTTTCATATATTAAAGGAGCAAAAGGAAAGTGTCGGATAAAAAACCAACAAACCTTGAAAGCCTGCGCGGAATATTGACTCAAAGTAACCATATACATGATCCCAAATGTTATATTATATTAATTAACGAATGAGCAATGAAAAATGTTCAAAGCAGCATCATCTCACCTCTATTTAATTTATAGAGATGAGAGGGGTATAATCCCTATCAAATTCGAATTTCATACGACGGTTACAATTAAACCGAACTAGTTTCCTAATCTAAGTACAATCTAAACTCTATTTAAACTAAATACAGTTAAACCCCTTATTATTATCTAAGTCACTTTTAACCCTTATGAGGATTGCTACTACATATAACAATTTTCACATTAGGAGTAATATTTAAGCATTAATGATACTCAGCATCTTCATCCAATGCTAAAACCTCAAACCGGGGACCGTCTTGTTTACCAGGCCTTGTACTTTAGTAAATTCCCGAGTTTAGCTTCCTTAGTCCTCTTTTTTTTCTTCCTTCCAGTATCATACTCTCTACACCCTCTTGACACCAGGTATTCCAGTTTTCACAATGTTTGCCCCACCTTTGTACCAAGGCGTGCCTGCTCATTTACCAAGTAGTCCGTGTTTGTCTTTCCTTCAAGTTTTTTAACCTCCAACTTACTTTGAGCCACTACAACATTATCGTTACTGGCCTAAATTACCCAAGCTTAACGATTTTCCCGAGCTTCCTGCAGTTCCACCTCAAACCAAACACTTTGAACATGTACTTTATGGACTCGTGTTTTAAAACCATGACCAAGTTGCTTGAACCCAACTTGTTTTGAACCTCTATTCTTTTGTACACTATTCCCATCGAACTTTTCGATGTATAACCTAGTATTCATACTAGTCATTTTTCTTTAACCTTGCTACAAACCTTGTCAAGTTGCTTTTTAAGCAACTTTACCAACAAGTCTTACAAGTCGTGTGCTAACCCCGCTTTCTTGTAATAATAGATCTACTAGCCTTTAGAAAAGCATAAAGCTTCGATCTTTCCACCTCAATTCTATAAACTTGATACACCGTGTACTTCAAGTAATCCTTTTTCTTGAATCCCAAGACAAAGTTAAACCTTACTTGCTAGCAACTTGGCTCCACGTTCATCACCCTTACTAGCATAAGCAAGTTGATATGCAAAGGATAAGACAACTTGTTGCAACTTGTATCAAACATCTTATTCAAGTGGATGAGCCACATTATTTCCAACATATATATCGTTGTTCGAATCTGATTATTTCTTGCATATCTTTTCAATTTTTGATTATTTTATAGTGTTTGACTTGTTTAGCAGGTTATACCAGTAACTTGTTTATTTTTCATTACTTTTTCTTAATTCCTGTCAGCTTATAATGCTACATATCTTCTTAAAACTTACGACTAAAAACCCCCCTTCTCCCTAATGAATTTCCCAATGAGACCACTACCACCATCACTTTCAAGATCTTATGTTATATTCAGTCTAAAAAACGAGTCATGCAGCAGTCCATCAAAGTTAATCGGTAACTATCATTTTTATAATTATTGGGGTACTTTTGTAAATGGATTTTTGTATTGGGTTGCAGGTAAAATCTATCCATTCCATCCCATCCTAGTGTTTTGTGGCGTGGATCTTGCTGGACAGAAACACAGACATCACCCTCTATCCAGATAATTTTTTGATCTTAAACTGTAGTCAAACTGTATATCATTATCAACTAAGATAGATAGATAGTTTTTACTACAACGTAAATCTAGTCAACAACAAGAAAGGATGGATGGTGTTGATTCAGACGATTCAAAATCTGAGTTTCTTGAAGTAGATCCCACTGGTTTTAGCTTAATGGGGAAGGTAGTTTGATCGGCTTGCGAAATCAATTGGTGACACGTGATTGTTTAACATAGATTAGGTTACAAAACAGGAAGTAGGGATGAGCATGGGTACCGGAAAAACGGTACGGTACCGGAACCGTACCGGTACCGACTCGTACCGGTACCGGTTCTCACTATCCGGTACGGTACCGGTACCATAAAATTCGCTCACAAAAAATCCGGTACCACTAAAATCGGTACGGTACCAAAACGGGAAATCCCGATTTTAGTACCGGAATAAAAAGAGGCTTAACTTTTTTTACCAAACTCATGATCTAAGATTTGTAAGTGGTTGATGAAGCATTATATGTTAGATTTTTTTGTGTTTTCGGGTTGTTATCAGATGCTTGTATAACAGCTAAGTAACAGTACGCGTAGTGGTAATTGAGGAATGAGGAAGGATTTTTGGGTTTCACGTTAGTTTGCAATTAGAAGACAAGAGATACAAGATACAAGATAATACAAGATGCTATTCCTAAGATTTTATGTTTAGTCCAGCATTATTTGACTATGTAATGGGCTCCTTCCATATCGTTTGTCGATCATAATGTCGTGCTCTAATATATCTGTTCACTTTTTCGAGTATACCTTCAGACTTGGTGGCAAAAAAAAAAGTAATCAAGTGTTATTTCTAGTTCCTTTGAAGATTGACATCTCAAAAAATTTGCACAGTTTCACCTTGTTTGTGGTCAAAATGAAGTTGCTGCTAGAATGGGTTATGATTAATTGTACGTATAACAAAGAAACATCATATAGAGATCAAGGTATGTGGTAGATTCACATAGATAAACGGTACTCGTTTCGGTATAGTACCGGTTTCCAGAACCCGGTACCGGAACCGGAACCGGTTCCGGGATCGGGACTACATATTTTGGTCGGGAAAAAATACGGTACTTCGGAAACGATGCCGGTACGGTACCAAAATGGTACCGTGCTCATCCCTAGCAGGAAGTGTGAGTATGTATTAGGCATTTTTATGATTTTGAATGAGCTTCAATAACATATATGCAAACTAACTTCTCAAATATACATATATAAAAGTCTAAGGAAGAATGGTTCGTGTAACTTGTTTTGTTCCAATGTCCATGTGTCACTAATAAACCAACACGTCACAGAAGTGTTACAAGTAAAACAGATGAATGGAATTTTTGAACCATGCGATGATATCGTTTAGGAGTAGAAAGAAAAAAGATGAATGGAATTAAGTGGTGGAGAAGAAGGTTAGTGTTTGGATAGATTGAGAGATGAAAAAAAATTATTATGTATGACATGACATGGCAGCGGTGACCTGTGCCACATAGGATGGACAAGTATAGCAGGTAAAATGGTACACAAAATAAACAAAATTAGAAAAGATATGCATGAAATAATCAGATTCGAACAACGATACAGATAATTGCAGAATGCGTTATAACATAAAGAGATTATTTGAAAAACGTCAAATTCCTACCAGGCATGCCTTTATGTACATTCATGACTTTTTATGTACAAAATCAATCACACAAACTTTCTCAAACAAATGCCATGTTGACCCACGAAGAAACTGATATCTTTGAGACAATTTTAAACTCTAATTGCCATTTTCCAAACAGTGCATTGTCATAATTTAAACAATCACTTGAACGCAGCTGAATTACAGTAGGATCCATCGTACCCCATTAGCTATAATTCTACACTTAGATTTATGTTAAGAACGTAAGTATGAATTCGTATACGTACAACTTGAAGTCCAAAATTTCATGTAAGGCCGAAAATTTTAACATAACTTATAAGCATTTATGTAGTCTAAGTAATAAAGTTTTAGAATGTAAAGCTATCTAAACTACTTTAACTTGCATACTAAAACAAGTTTGAATTCATACTCATACGAACTTGAAGTCGAAAGTTTATAATCATTGTAAAGTCCAGACTATTATAGCCTGTTGCTTGCAAAGAAAAAAAATTAGGGGTGAAGACTAAATTTGCAGTCCCACATTAGTTAAAGAAACAAACTTTGGCTTGCTTATATACTTTAGTGCATATGTTTCACATATGTTGGGAATGGTATACATTTGTTTTTGGTGTGTGGTAAGGTGACGTTGATTGTTTAATATAAAAACAAATATCAAATAGAAAAATTTCAACCACTCATTTTTTTTATTTAAATAAAAAACTTATTTACCTCCCTTTTTAGAATATATTACTATATTACAAACGGCTAAATGTTAAGCGACAAAACGTACACAATTCTGAAGAGAATTATTTTATCTTTTAATAGACGAGCACTTTGATATATTTTTTACGAATTATATTCTGTTTTCTATGAGTATTAAAAGTTACAAAATACGAAATCACAATTTGTGACAAAGTTTTAAAGTTCTAATATGGTTATTGTGTATCATAAACTATTTGCTTCGTTGCTCTTTCTGAAAAACTAGGTTTGTGGTCCCACATTGGTGAAAGAAACAAAATTTTGCTTGCTTGTATTTTGGCTCTAAAATATATACCTTAGGGGGCGTTTGGTTCACATAATTGTAATGTTTGGAAGGAATTGTAATTTGATGTAATTGTAATTTAAAGAATTAGAATGTGTTGTAATTGTAATTGATGAAATCTGTCAATGTGTTTGGTTGGCTCGTAACGTAATGTAATTCAATTTTTTTTATAAAACTTAAAAAGTTAATATAATAATAATAATAATAATAATAATAATAATAATAATAATAATAATAATAATAAAAAATAAAATATTAATAATAAAAATATAATAATAAATAATAATATAATAATCAAATAATAATAATAATAATAATAATAATAATAATAATAAAATATAATATTAATAATAATAATCATCAAATAATAATAATCATCAAATAATAATAATATAATAAAATAATAATAATAATAATAATAATAATAAAATATTAATAAATAAAATAATAATAATAATTAAAAAAATGTACTCAACTTTTTTTCAGTTGCAATGATTGAGGATCTTCCGTTTTAAGTTTGACTTGGTTACATCTTTGTGTGATATGATCAAAAAACAAAAAAACAAAAAACTAATCGGAAGTTGGACGAAATTTGATCGGAGAAGATGAAGTATAGTGGTGGTAACCTGATAACCTATTAATCGTCTAACATTGCAACTGAAAAAAAGTTAGGTACATTAAATTGAGAAAAAAATAATTGAGTACCTTAAATTAAAATTGGATATAAGTTGGGTACACTTTTGTGCGATTTGCCTTTTATTTTTATTATTATTATTAAAGTAAACAAATTCTGAATTACGACGTAATTCAAAACTTTCCATCCAACTTCCTATGTAATATGGATTACCTCATTTGATGTAATTGTAATGACCGAATTACAATTACAATGCAAACCAAATAATTACTGTAATGTAATATGAATTACAATTCCTTTCACTTTGCCAACCAAACACGATTGGAATGTAAAATAGATTACAATTACAACGAATTACAGCGAACCAAACGCCCCTTAGTGTATATGCATTACACATGCTCGAATCAATACATTTATTGTTGGTGTTAAATGCAAAACTTTACTACGAAGTATGTTCTCAATTTTGCTTTTTCACCTTACTACAAATCTACAATTAGCATTATTTTAACTAAGAAAATGCATTTTAAATCTATTTTAAGTTGTAACAACAACAAATGTTCGGGAAATTATGTGATTTTGAATATTAAAAAGTGTAAATAATCAACTCAAATGAGAGTCTCATTTTTTACGAAGAGAAATGAAAATATGTATCGGGTAGTTTAGCAGCAGTCAAAATAAGGTTCAAAGGTTGTTTAACAACATTTCTCATATAAACTTGTTATCTTTTTCAAAAAAATTGATACATATGCAGTTTTATTTATGGGTGTTTGGGACATCTCAGTAATTGTATAGATAGAGTGTCTTGTTTTGTATTGCTTATGTTATTTGTGGGTATAATGGAATTTGAATTGCTTGGTTGATGCCTTGTGGGTAAAAGAAGGTAAGGTATAGTACAGGTAGCGATCGATGTTGATTTGTAAACCAAAACTAGGTAGAGAAGCATTACCCACAAAATTTGTGAGAATGGATTTAACTCATTACTAACTACACTAACATAACAAACATTTTAAATGTTCCAAATGACATAATGTCCGGAAAACTTATTTTTGTTACAACATAAATAAGATTCAAACTGCATTTTGTTAATTCAGATATTATTTAATGTTGTAAGGTGAAAATAAGATTATTAAAAAAACAAAATTTCATAAGATGGTATATTAACTGCTAATGAAACTTGAGGCCTTAGAATAAACTTTTACATTTATCACAAGACATGAGGCTACACCACAACAGATATATTAGCTTAAACATCCTTAGAGAATCTACGATAAGGTATACAAGAATCTACGATAAGGTATATAAGCTGGCAATATTTTGTTTCTTTGACGAATGTGGGACTACCCAAACTTAGTTTTTAACAAATACTAGTAGTTGTTTAGAAATTGTTAGTGATCTTTTTGTTTCTTTTTTCTTTTGAAGCTATTAGAAATTTGATACTACTACTAAACTCAAACATGGTTACTTTGGTAGGACAACAGTTTTTTTCCTTCTTTTGAAGCAATAAGAAAACTAATATCTAGCTCAAATACGGTCGTTACTTTATCATCAAAGTATAGATGCTCCCATTGTTGTTTGGTATCAAGTATTGCATATAGAGTTGCTACAAAAATACTTGAAGTGGAATTGAGAAAATGAGGGAAAAGCGATTGCAATTTGTTTCGAAGCCATTAAGTGGTTTAAAAGACCTGTTTGCAGTGATATATGATGACGTATAGTCTATATTCGGGTCACGAACCCGACTAAAGTCCGATACTAATAAGCCCAGCACGAACTGGGCCAAGCCGATAAGTGTTTGGGCCTACGAAGGTCCAAACCCAATGTTATTTATGGAATATGATATCGGATATCTCTTAATTATGGAGATAATCGTTTGCCAACCGACTTAGGCGAGATACGCCGAAGGTTGGGGAACACGGAACCAACAAGGATTCCGTGTATATATAAAGGGAATCCTCTCCCTCGTTAAAGGTACGATCAACAAACCCTAACTCTCCTTTAACCCTAAACCGATTACTTACTCTCATGCCGGAGGATAATCGTGGGAGACAATCCCACGATAAGCCTAACGGTGTTTTCCGTTACTTAGTGCGCATGTCTCAAGAATCAAGACTCAATTGGTACGAGAGCCGGAGCCCAAACAAGGAACGCCCAACTTTTGTATCAACAAGCGGCGCCATCCGTGGGTCCAATCACTAAGAACTAAGAACTAGAATGACGAAGCACGAAAATCAGCGATCGCAAACAGACCATGCAGGAAAGAAGCTGCACATTGGATCAGCTTCTAAGCAAGCTTATGGGAAAACCAGTGTTGCTAAAAACCAGGGATCAGGCTAAGAATTGGTCTTCCCTCTGGTAGAACCGCGCTCGGGGACAACCCAGGCCACTACAACCACCACCAGCAGAGATCCACTGCACACCGTCTTACACACTCCCTTCAATCAGTGCTAGAGACTGACCTGACAAAGGCACCAGATGCACCAGACCGAAACAAGGGCATAGTGGTAGAAACAAACACTCTCGCTATAGAAGGGGTCACGCCGGAACTAGCACCGGGGGATTTCGTATCCCAAAATTATGAAACCTTGGCTACTCTCATGCAAGAGGAAGCAAAAAAGAGGTCGAGTCGAAGCCTACAAGCCCAACTCAATTTCTACTCAGAATACGAAACTTCCCCACCCTCGCCGTCGAAGGAAGGAGAAGCGGCGGGAGAGCCACGCCGACCCCAGTGTTTAACAGAATTGGGAGGAGAATTGAGGATGATGAGACATCTCACTCACAGCATCTGGAAGAAAGTGAGGAGGATGAACGGCGCACCAATGTCCACGCCAGACTTGGTAGCCGCAGAGTACAGGATAGACTTCGGCGACGATACTCCCCAAGTGAAAGCCCTTCAAGTGCAAATTACGTCGATACAGTCGGCAAGCGCCGGGGAGGAAAATTAGTCCTCTGGCAATTCCTCGGACAACGAGGATAGCGAGGCGGACATTGGAAGTCCAGGAGGAAATACCGTGACCAGGAGGAGGAAGACATGTCTATTCCGTGGCGCCGCAAAAGGTAGACGCGTTTAGTCGACGTATCAGCAATTTCTTAGAAGATAAGAGAAGGCGCATGCCCGCTAACGTCAAAACCTATGATGGAACAGGTGATCCTGACGATCACCTAAAAATTTTTGAATCAGCCGCTACTAAAAGCTGGCTACAACCGTGTGGTGCCACATGTTCAATTCCACACTAGTGGGAAAGCGGCGAGGCGGTTCAGCAAGCTTCCACGCAGAAGCATTGATGGCTTCGAAGAGTTGAGAAAGGCGTTCCGCCTAAACTTCACTCAACTGAAGAAGTGCGCTAAAAATCCTGTTGAACTTGCCAGGGTGGAACAGCGCCAGGGGGAATCTACAAGGGCATATATGAAGCGCTTCAAAGATGAGTGCATGCAGGCGGGCGTATCGAAGAAGCTGAAAATCTCGGGGTTCATGAACGGGATCAATAACCGAAATCATCAAAAGGTGAACGACAAGATCCCCCAAACCTTCGATGAACTGATGAAACGGACAAGGTCCTTCGTCCAGGAGAAGCGTAACGGATAGCATGCAAGAAAGCTACTCAAGCTACCATCCACAGGAACAACCTGGGAGACAATCCAATGACCGGAGCAGCAACCGCAATAAGAGCTACCGTGGTCGGGGAATGATGGATAACGACAAGTATACCCGCTGACCAAGACTCCGAAATACTCCAGCGAAGGTTCCAACTTTCCAAGACTGCCACAAATGCGCACTCCAGAGGATCGGCGCGTGGGGAGTGGATACTGTGACTATCACGCACAGAAAGGCCACACCACCAATGAATGTGTCCAACTGCGCCAGATCATTGATAAAATGGTTAAAGAGGGCAGATTGGACCATTTGGTCAAGAACATCAAGGAAGGAAAGGATAGACAGAAGAATGGGAACAAGAAAGAGGCACCCAAGGACAAGGCTGACACCATCTACATGATACAATCATGGCAGCGGGTTACTAGGCAGAAGGTCAGCCAGAAGTTTTCTCGGGGAAGTGAAATCTCTTTCCCCACCTTAACTGCGGACAACGCGGTGGTAGCCGCCTCACCATCGAAATTAGTGCGGGGGTTCACGACATCCACCGCATGTACGTTGATGGAGGAGCATCTGCAGACATCATGTATGAGCACTGCCAGCGGCTGCGACCGAAATACGCTGTCGGTTAAGCCCGGTGACAAAGGCCACTGGTTTTACAGGAGAAAAGATATGGCCTATAGGGCAAATACGTTTACTAGTCAGCGTGGGCAATAAAGAACACTCCACTACGGCCTGGATGGAGTTTATGGTGATCAAATCCCCTTCGCCATACAACGGCATTATTGGAAGACCAGGGATATCAGCCATGCGCGCAGTACCGTCCACAGCACATGAGATGCTTAAATTCCCAGTGGAAGGTGGTATTGTCACTCTCTACAACGCTACTGTACCACATAGAGAATGTAACACGATTACATGCGAGACGGCACCCATCCCAGAACAATGCAGAGCCAAAGTTCCAAACCTGAAGGTCGCAATTCATCCAGATTACCCAGAACAGGAAATATCAATAGGAGGATCGTTGTCGGACAATGGCAAAGCAGCTATGTGCGCACTCTTGCAAAAGAACTTGGACATTTTTGCATGGGAGCCAAAGCACATGACCGGGGTACACACCAATAAGCCAGAAGAAGCGCGACCAGGCTCCAGAGCGTGCTCAAGCAATCCTGGCAGAGGTACACAAACTAGTAGAGGCAGGAATCATGCGAGAAGTCTACTACCATGACTGGCTTTCTAACCCAGTAATGGTTAAGAAGAGCGACGGTAGCTGGCGAATGTTCTTGGACTTCACAGACCTCAATAAGGCATGTCCACAAGACTGCTACCCACTACCGGAGATAGACTGGAAGGTAGAATCTTTGTGTGGATACCCACTAAAATGCTTTCTCGATGCATACAAAGGATACCATCAGATCCAGATGGCTAAGGAGGACGAGAAAAAAACATCCTTTCATACAAGTTTCCAGGCGTCTATTGCTACACCAAAATGCCCTTTGGCTTGAAAAATGCAAAGCCACCTATCGGTTAGTAGATAATGCATTCAAAACAATTGGGCGCGACTTAGAGGTTTACGTTGATGACCTGGTCATAAATAGCCATACTGAAGATGAGTTGGTGCGCAACATCGAGGAAACATTTAAGACACTCATGGAGATCAACATGAAGCTCAATCCTAAAAAATGCACCTTTGGCGCTACAGAAGGCATGTTTCTTGGATACCTGATAGAACTGAATGGCATAAAACCGTGTCCAGAAAAGACTATGGCTGTCATTGAACTTCCTTCACCACGCACGTTGAAGGAAGTCCAATCTCTCAATGGAAAGGCGGTTTAAATAGATTCTGTCCAAGTCGGCAGCCAGACAAATCACTTCCTCTTTTCAAAGCACTCAAAAGTGTATAAAAAGGGAGATTTTCGGTGGACTACGGAGGGCGAAGAGGCCTTCACACAACTTAAGCAACACTGGCAACACTCCCCACTTGTATCACAGCACCCGCCAGGGGAAGAGTTGATGCTGTATTTCCTATCCCCAACCCGGGGGCGGTAAGCGCGGTGTTATCGACGGATAGGAACTCGGTACAAACACTGTCTATTTTGTAAGCAAAGCGCTTAAAAAGACGAAGATGAACTATAGCGCCATGGAGAAATTGGTTCGGCATTAGTGTTATTTAAACGGCTACGCAGTACTTCCAAGCGCACAATAGCGGTAATCACAGACCAACGATCAAGCAAATCATCTCCAAGCGGCGCATCAGGGCGACTACAAAAGTGGAGTGTGTTGCTGGTGAGCACAACATCTCCTACTGAGACCACGTACTGCAGTAAAGGCGGATACTAGCAGATTTTATCATTGAAAACCGACGCCGATGATGCACCCGCACCAAGCAAGAAGGAACTACAAGATCCATGGATCTTGTTCGAAACAGATCCTCATGCCGGATGGGTCGGGCAGGCCTCATCCTCACAAGCCGGAAGGAATGGAATTCACTTACGCCTTGCGTTTAATTCACAGCAACAAATAATGAGGCATAGAAGCCTAATAGCCGGACTACGCATTGCAGCTCGAATGGGTGTACGTAACCTGGAAGCGAATGTAGATTACAGGCTAGTAGCCAACCACGTGTTGGGCGGTACGTGCCAGAGGAAAACATGATTCTATACCTCGACAAAACCAAGGTACTAATCCAAGGCTTTGACAGGTTTACCATCAACAGTTCCTAGAGGGAAAACCGAAAGGCGGATGCACTAAGCAAAATTGCATCCACAAGCACACCTATCAAAACAGGTGTTGGTGGAAACGTTGAAAAACAAATCCATCTCAGAGATGGAAGTATCCACAGTAATAGAGGAAGAAGGCCCTACGTGGATGACACCGATAACGGAATTCATAAGCAATTACCCCAAGAGAGAAGGAAGCCCGAAGGATACGGCGCACAACACAAAGGTTTGAACTTCGGGACAACATACTATATCGACGCTCCTTTTTGCAACCATGGCTCCGCTGTGTTGGCCCCTTACAAGCAAACTATGTAGAATCCACGAAGGTTAGTGCAGCATGCATTCGGACCACGGTCCGTGGTGGCTTTACGGTCACGCATATTATTGGCCCACCATGCACCATGATGCGCGGGACTTAATAAGAAAGTGCAGCGCGGCCAGTTGACCCGTTCCACGCCAACCACAACGAGGCTAACACCAAATACGGCGCCATGGCCATTCTACAAGTGGGGTATCGACATCGCAGGTCCTTTTCCTGTCGCAGCATGAGGATTAAAGTTCCTCATAGTTGCCATAGACTACTTCACCAAGTGGATCGAGGCAAAGGCAGTGGTAACAATCACTGGCAACTAGGTGAAACGCTTTGTCTGGGAAAATATTGTATGCCGTTTCGGTCTACCTAGAGAAATCATCTCGGACAATGGGAAACAATTCTGCAACAACCCTTTCAAGGACTGGTGCGAGAAGTTAAAAATCACACAGCACTTCGCGTTAGTTAAACACCCACAAACCAACGGCTTAGTAGAACGAGCGAATCGTAGCCTGGGTGAAGGAATTAAGGCATGCCTGGACAAGCACAAAGGAAGGTGGGTGGAGGAACTATCGCATGTTCTGTGGGCACACCGCACTTCAATCAAAACCAGCACAGGGGACACCCCCTTCTCTCTAGTCTATGGGACAGAGGCCGTCATACCAGCCGAAATCGGAATGCCAACTATTCGCACTGCTGAAATCAATGTGGCAACCAACGACGACGAGTGGCGTATCGACTTAGACCTGCTAGAAGAAAGGCGCGAACGCGCAGCTATACGTGAAGCAAAATCAAAGTCAAAAATGTTGGGAATTATGCGAAGTAGGAATTCTGCTGAAAATAATGCTGAAGGAATCTGCTGAAGTTAATGGATTATGCTGAAGAAGAGTTTCTGTTGAAGTAATATAAACATGTAGTTGGTTTCTGCGGAGATAGTTATTCCGCATATTCTATAGTTAGTTAGGATATACATGAGCTTTATTAGGAAGTGATTATGTATATCTTATTTAGTTTTATGTTTATACGTTTCTTAGGAAACAAGTTAGGGTTCCTTGTCTATAAAAGGAACACAATAGTATGAGTTATGTACGAGTTGAAAAACAAAGTTAAAGTATCAATAAAAAGATCCATAGAGGATCAACGAGTTCTTAGTTATCTGTGTTTGTACTTGTGTTTGATTTCCGCTAAAGAATACAAGTTGTAGAGATTTTCTATTAGTTTGTTTGTGATTACATAAGCAATACTAACGATCTACGAAGTGCTCAAGATCTATCAAGGTCTATAGTTTCAACAAGTGTTGGGAATTATGCGAAGTAGGAATTCTGCTAAAAATAATGCTGAAGGAATCTGCTGAAGTTAATGGATTCTGCTGAAGAAGAGTTTCTGCTGAAGTAATATAAACGTGTAGTTGGTTTCGGCGGAGATAGTTATTCCGCGTATTCTATAGTTAGTTAGGATATACATGAGCTTTATTAGGAAGTGATTATGTATATCTTATTTAGTTTTATGTTTATACGTTTCTTAGAGAACAAGTTAGGGTTCCTTGTCTATAAAAGGAACACAATAGTATGAGTTATGTACGAGTTGAAAAACAAAGTTAAAGTATCAATAAAAAGATCCATAGAGGATCAACGAGTTCTTAGTTTTCTGTGTTTGTACTTGTGTTTGATTTCCGCTAAAGAATACAAGTTGTAGAGATTTTCTATTAGTTTGTTTGTGATTACATAAGCAATACTAACGATCTACGAAGTGCTCAAGATCTATCAAGGTCTATAGTTTCAACAAGTGGTATCAGAGCTTCGTAAGAGTCTCTACGATACTAAGAACAGTCTTTTCTATACACCCATACAACCAAAACAACATTCACCATGCCTAGATCAGAAGAAGATATCGAAGTCACCAACAACAAGAACACCACCCATCTGCAACAACTAAGTCTTTCTAACAGCAATGCTAAGTTTCCATACCTTAAAAAGGAGGAATATGACTTATGGGCAATGAAGATGCAGAACTGGATCTCCAACATTGATTGGAATCTATGGGAGATTGTGAGGAAGGGGAACAGTTTGAAGAGAACTACCACAGATCCTGATGGTAATCTTATTTATGTTCCTCCCAAATCTGCTGAAGAGTTATTGGCAGTTCAAAGAGAAACCAAGGTTAAAACAATTCTTCTTCAAGCTATTCCTGAGGATCACTTGAGTGATTTTCACTACATGCAAGATGCTAAGGATATATGGTTAGAAATCAAGGCAAAGTTTGGTGGGAATGAGGAGTCTAGGAGAATGAGAAAATCGATGCTGAGACAACAGTTTGAAGAGTTTCAAATCTCTGAAGAGGAAGGAATTCACAAGGGCTATGACAGGTTTCACAAGATTTTAAGTCTGTTGAATCAGCTGAAGGCAAAGCCAGATAATGATGATTGCAATTCCAAGTTTTTGCGATCTTTACCTCAATCCACGGTTACAAGTAAGCATTTCTTTCAAAACTAAAGGTGGATATGCTTACTTTTGATGAGCTGTACAACAAACTTAAAGCTCTTGAACATGATGTAAGAAGTCCTTTTCGTTCATCAACCACTGCTAGTCACACAACATTTGTTGGGGCCTCTACCCCAAAGATGATCCATGCTCCAAGTCCAACTTACTCATCATCATCTTACACTACCACTCCATCAAGTTCTCACTCTAAATCTAGTGGTATTATGGAAGATGTGCTTGGATCCTTCTTTGCTGATTATGATCCTCAGCAGCAACTTGCATATGAGGATTTCGAACAGGTGGATCAATTGGATATGGAAGAGATGAAGTTGAAGTGGCAAGTGGCCATGCTCTCTATGGAGATCAAGAGATTTGAACGTAAAGCTGGGAGGAAGTTTGGTTTCCAGGGAAGAGATCCAGCAAGGTTTGACAAAAAGAAGGTCAAGTGCTTTACATGTCATCAGATGGGTCACTTATCCAGAGAGTGCAAAGATAGGAAGGCTGGTGATGAGGTGAGATACTCTTCTTATCAGCAGAGTCAAAGGGATGCTGGAACTTCAAAGGCTGGATCCTCAGCTGCTCTGGTCACTTTGGATACCAATGTCGACTAGAAACTACATGAGCAGGAGAATGATGATGGTCATGGTGTTGATAATCTTGGGTTGCTAGCACGTTGTACTTCAGAGGATAGGCATGATCAGATTGCCTTGATGGACATCTCTCAGGTACAAAACTGTTTGTTTGGTTATAGTGAACGTTATAATGAGCTTAAGGAAGCCTATGATACTTTGAAACCTAAATATAATGAATGTTATGTTGAAGTTGAAGCTTATAAACAGGCTTTAAAAACATTAGAAAGACAAAAGGTTTGGTTTTAGAAGAATCAAATAGATTATGATGAAAAGTTAAGGGTGTTAGAAAGTGATCTAGAATGTACTAAGAATGATTTAAGAAGATCTAAGAAAGAAAAAGCAGATGTAATTTCAGAAAATCTAGAGTTGAAACAGAAACTAGATGAGGAAATAGCTAGGCATAAACAATGGTTGATATCAGGTACAAATCTAGCTAGAGAAATCTATAGTAGTCAACCAGTGACCTCTGCAATAGGTTTAGGTTTTCAAAAGTATGTAGGATTGGAAGCTAGGAATGATGGGCGTAAATCTACACCAGCAGGCTTAGCTAATTTTGTCAAAGAAGGTGACTTACATGTTGTACGTGGACCTATTAGAGGTGAGCATATGCCCATTGAGCTTTCCATTTCTGTTGACTTCGATGGATCACACCATCTTTATAGCAAAAAGTCAAGTGACTTGCAAGACCCTGATACTTCATGTACTGACTTTGTCTCTTGTGTTAACAGTGACAAGTCCTCTGACCAAGGGTCTACCTCTACAGAGTGTGATTCAAATGACAAGTCAGACCTTCCCAAGTCTTCACACCTGCACACTCAAGACTACCTATAAGCATGTCGAGTTCTTGCCAAGGAATCAACTTCCAAGCAGTTCCCTGAAGACTTACTTTTTAATTCTTTGCATAATAATTCTGTTAAAAACAATTACGCTCATGGTTTTGGTTTGAATACTTCTGCTTCTAATAGAACATCTTTTGGTTTGAATAAATCTTTTAAACAGAAGACATGTTTTGTTTGTGGAAGTAAATTTCATTTAATTAAGGATTGTGATTTTCATGAGCAAAGGATGGGTGTGTGTGGTGGTTATAGGAAATCTAGACCAATGTGGACTAATGTTAATGATATACCACCTTATGTTCCACAAGCAACTTATACTAATTCTCCTTTTTCTTGGAGAAGATCAGTTGCTAGACCATATGTGCAACCAACAAGTTCATATTTTAATAATGGTTATTGGCCTGGATATGTTGACTCAATGAATGCTAGGAAAGGATATTGGGATAACTGTCAAGCCCTCAGCGGTTGTTCTTGGAATAAAAGGGACCTAAATTTCAATGGAAACCCAAGAACAATAGTGGATCTTACACATCTGCATGGCCTAAATCATATGATCCACAGAGGGTTAAGTCGATGTGACTTGAGCCTCCATAATATACTAATATTTTGTATATTTTTGTTGTTGTTGTTGTAGGATCATCCTCTTAATCATAAGGAAGTAGGCATTGTTGATAGTGGTTGCTCAAGAAGCATGTCGGAAGCAGAGATATGATGCATAATTTGTACCCATTGAGGAGGCAATGTAACCTTTGGTGGAAGTGATGGTAGAATCACTGGAAAAGGGACCATCAAAACACCTCAACTGGACTTTGAGAATGTGTAATATGTCAAGGAACTACAACACTTCAACTTGTTCTCAGTCTCACAAATTTGTGACACCAAGAACAAAGTACTCTTCTATGAGGATGAATGTCTTGTGCTATCTAAAGACTTCAAACTTCCAGAAGATACATCAATTCTGCTGAGAGTTCCTCGAAATCACAATCTATACACATTCAACTTAAATGATGTTCAACTAGAAGGTGACTTAACTTGTTTGGTGGCTAAAGCATCCCTGGATGAGTCTACTAAATGGCATAGGAGGATGGCTCATGTGAACTTCAAGACCATAAACAAGCTTTCTAAACTGGGTCTTGTTGAAGGTCTTCCTTCCAAAGTTTTCACCAATGATCATAATTGTGTTGTTTGCTACAAAAGAAGCAACACGAGCCTCATACAAAGTCATTCTTACAGCTGTGAGCATTATTCTGAACCTCTTCACACTGCATATGGATCTTTTTGGTCCAACTCAAGTCGAAGCATTGATCACAAGTATTTTTTGCGGTTATCACTGATGGCTATAGTAGATTTTGTTGGGTATTCTTTCTGAGGACAAAAGATGAAACATCTCCAGTGCTGAAAGACTTCATTACCCTTGTTGAAAACCAGTTGAACAAAAAGGTTAAAGGAATTCGGTGTGATAATGGGACAGAGTTCAAAAATGCTTTACTTATAGAACTCTGTAGGTCTAAGGGGATAAAAAGGGACTATAGCACTCAAAGAACCCCACAACAGAATGGGGTAGCTGAACGTAAGAATAGGACCTTAATAGAGGCAGCTAGATCTATGCTTGCTGACTCTAAGTTACCGACTATGTTTTGGGCTGAAGTTAGCCAGACTTGTTATGTCTTGAACAGGTATCCATTACTAGACCTCACTTCAAAACACCATATGAACTTCTCTATGGGAAAGTTCCTGCTATTCATTACCTCAAACCTTTTGGATGTCAAGTGACCATTCAATACTTTCGTGATGGGTAAATTTGATGAGAAAGCTGAGGATGGTTATATTGTGGGTTATTCACTCCAGATAAGGCTTACAGGGTATATAATTTATCACGCTAAGAAGATTGAGGAGACTTTGAACCTGAGGTTTCTAGAAGACAAGCCTATTGTTCAAGGACAGGGTCATGTTTGGTCTTTTGATCTTGATTACTTAACTGACTACGCAGGTTA
The DNA here is from genome assembly GCA_910596185.1 of Chrysanthemum makinoi. Lineage (NCBI taxonomy): Eukaryota > Viridiplantae > Streptophyta > Magnoliopsida > Asterales > Asteraceae > Chrysanthemum > Chrysanthemum makinoi. Next base: position 363,568,594 of record OU343224.1, on the reverse strand, counting down.
TTCTAGACATATGGCTAACCAAAGTGCAGGTACTCAAGAGTCCCCAACTAACAATGCAGGTACCATGGATGCTGATTCTGACAGTGAGTTTGAAGATGATGAGCAACCTATTATTGTGCCTTCTTTCTCCCCTAATAATTTTGCAGGTGACACTTCAAAAGATACTGTTGATGAGAGTGAAGATGAATCACACTATGCTGAGGACCTTGCTAGGCTTAAGAAACAAGAGTATGCAGCTAATCTAGAAGCTGAGGAGGTCTGAGGAGAGTGCAAGAAGCAATCGATTAAAATCACGATCGATGAAAGTCATCATGTTTCTCCATCATCTCCAAATCTGCCGATGGCCATCTTTTTTACTCCTATTTCTACTAGAGTGTCAACAGACTTTGGAGAACCTTATACACGTTTTCCAAGACCTTCAGATCTTGGACATCATCAACCCAAAGCTGGCATCTTCACCTTACCTTCCTATGACACTAATTTTGAACCTACTGTGACTAATCTTGATACCTCCATTGATGTCAACACCACTGCTACTAAAAGGATCAACATTGCTCATCCACAATCAAATATCATTGGTGATCCTAATGCACCTGTTAGAACTAGGGGCACTGTGACTAGTTCTAAATATGGTCAAGTGGCTTTTATCTCTTATGTCTCAAATCAGCAAAGAGGCAATCACACAGACTATGAGCATTGTATGTTTGCTTGTTTTCTCTCTCAAGTGGAACCAACCAGTGTTACTCAAGCGGCGAAGACTCAAGTTGGCTTGAAGCAATGCAAGAAGAGATACAACAATTTCAAAATCAGCAAGTTTGGATCTTGGTACCACTACCTGATGGCAAGTATGCAATTGGGACTAAATGGATTTTGAAGAATAAGAGAGATGCAAGAGGTGTTGTTATTAAAAACAAAGCAAGATTAGTAGCTCAGGGGTATAGACAAGAGGAGGGGATTGATTATGATGAAGTGTTTGCACCTGTGGCTAGATTTGAGGCCATACGGATATTTTTGGCTTATGCATCTTACATGGGTTTCATGGTATATCAAATGGATGTTAAAGGTGCTTTTCTATATGGTGAAATAGAAGAGGAGGTTTATGTCACTCAACCCAAAGGATTTGAAGACCCAGATCATCCTATATATGTTTACAAGGTAGCTAAGGCTCTCTATGGACTACATCAGGCACCAAGAGCATGGTATGCTAGGCTTTCATCATTTTTGCTGAAGCATGGTTATAGAAGAGGTGCCATTGACAAGACACTTTTCCTTAAGAAGAATTCCACATACATCATACTTGTGCAAGTTTATGTGGATGATATTATTTTTGGATCCACTAAAGAAGCTTGGTGCAGGGAGTTTGAGGAGCTAATGAAGGGAGAGTTTCAGATGAGTGCTCTGGGGAGCACTTTCTTTTGGGTCTCCAAGTTCGTGAGAACCGATGGTATCTTTATCGATCAGGATAAATATGTGAGGACATCTTGAAGAAGTTTGGTATGGAGAGTGTCGGATTTGCCACTACACCTTATGAGCTCCAAAATAAAGACCAACAATGAAGAAGATCCGCAGTGAATGTTCACTTATACGAGATCTATGATTGGTTCTTTGATGTATTTACAGCTTCAAGGCCTGATATTACCTTTCTTTGTGAGTGTTTGTTCTAGACATCAAGTCACTCCACTTACTTCCCATCTCAATGCAGTCAAGAAAATCTTTAAGTATCTTAAAGGCCAACCTCATTTAGGTCTTTGGTACCCAAAAGAGTCTCCTTTTAAGTTGGAAGAATATAGTGATAGTGACTATCTGTGCAAATCTGGATAGGAGATCCACAACGGAGTTGCCAATTCCTTGGAAAGAGATTGATTTCTTGGCGGTGCGAAACAAACAATGTGGCTACCTCATCACTGAAGCGAGTATGTTCTTTGCTGCTTGAATTGCGTGGACAGGTTCTTTGGATACAAAATCAATTGTTGGATTATGGGTATAACTTCATGAACACAACAATTTTTATTGATAATCAAAGTACCATATGCATTGTTAAAAATCCAGTTTTTCACAGTAGAACTAAACATATTGAAATCAGGCACCACTTTATAAGAGATGCATATGACAAACATTTGATACAAGTGGTTAAAATTCTGCTGATGATAATGTGGCAGATTTGTTAACTAAGGCTTTTGATGGACCAAGGTTTCAACACCTTGTGGTCCATATCAGTATGCTTAACCCTTAAGCGCAAAAGTTTAAGAGGAGGCATAGGCCTCGAGGCATATGCCTCGAGGGAAAGATATGTTGTAAACTTTGTATATTAGTTTGTATACTTTTGATTGCTAACACTAACAAGCTAATGTTAATTTAGTCTGTTTGTCTTTGTTTGGTTTGTGTGTTTCTCTGTGTCTGTTTTGTTTTGCAGATTGCATATATAAGTTGAAGTTCACCAAGGTTGGTCAATTCGAATATGGTCAAGTAAGCTTAAAAGATTGTTTCTTCTGAAAGGTCCAATGAAGCTCCCATTACCACTGAGCAATCTGTTGGTGGAGCTGAGGACTCTATTACACTAACATCTGTCTATGCTCTAGTGAACAGGTATGTGGCTGAAGTTGCTGATCTCAAAAAGGAGCTTGCAGAGACTAAATCTTCACTTGGTGGTGAGATTGTGGAGTTAAAGAGTAAGGTTAAGAGTTTAGAGGAACAACTTGGGCATCATTCCAAAAGGAGGCTAGTGGTTTCTTATGATGAGGAGCAAGAGGATACTCAGTTTGGTTCTCTTAACATTTTAGCTGATGTGGCTCAGAAGACTAATGTTCCTTCATCGGATGTTCTTTGAATCTTCAAAGAATAAGGAACCTATTCTGTTTACAAGAAGAAGGAGAAGAACTTATTTGAATAAGGGAACTACTGAAGCTTCAAAGGAACAAAGTGTTGAAAATATTTCAACTGCTGAAGACAATATGACTGATGTGCATATGGAAGATGTTGATTCTACACATGGTCAAGATACATCTGTACAAGAACCATCATGTCCTACACGCGGCCAGATGATCAAAGTGTTTGCTTCTTTGGATCCAGAATGCTTTTCTACATGTTGAGATCCGGCGGTGATGTCTTCTTCC
>OU343224.1:363305395-363565381 GCA_910596185.1 Chrysanthemum makinoi | reverse complement strand
ATAGGGTAGATTCGACATGTCTTTCGGCCAGTGGAGAGGTGAGGAGAAATAGATTCCTTTCGGCCCAATTGGAGTTTTACGCAGTGCTTCATTTGAACTTTCTTTAACATTCCTCTTTCGGCACATCAGGGTGGTACGCATACTCTTGTTTCTTCGATCGGCAAGGTCCCGACATAATAGAATTCATCTTCACCCATATCAATATTATCTTTAGAAGTGTCACCTACAAAATTGTTAGGAGAGAAAGAAGGCACTTCAATGGGTTGTTCATCATCATCGAGACCCACTTTCGAGAATGAGCTTCAAAGTTTTACGCACTAGGCGTGGAGATGTTTGAGTCTGTATTTTGGTTAGCCACATGTCTAGCATATCCCAAATGTCGGTCAAGTAATCAAGGTCAAATGACCAAATATGTCCTGTCCTTGAACATTAGGCTTGTCTTCAAGATACCATGATTCAATGTCTCCTCAATCTTCTTAGCGAGATACATTGTAAACTCTGTATGCCTTCTTGTGGCGGGAATACCCCACAATGTAACCATCATCGGCTTTCTCATCAAACTTGCCCAATGGATCAATGGTATTTAAAATTGTCACTTGTGACCAAGCGGTTTAAGGTAATGAATACTTGAGACTTTCCCAAAAGAAGTTCGTATGGTGTTTTAAGGTGTGGTCTTGTAATGGACACTACTTGAGTACATAACAAGCGTACCAAGACCTCAGTCAAAACATGGTAGGAAGTTTAGAGTGCTAGCATTGATCTTGGGCCTCTATTAAGGTTCTATTTTTCTTTACGCCACCCCATTTTGTTGAGGGTTCTTGGAGTGCTATAGTCCATTTTTATTCCTTGATCCTGCGAGAGTTCTATCAGAAGTGCATTTTTGAACTCTGTACCATTATCACACCTAATTCCTTTCACCTTTTTAGTCAACTGATTCTCAATAAGGGTAATGAAGTCTTTCAATACTTCGGATGTTTCATCTTTGGTCCTTAGAAAGAATACCCAACAAAATTTGCTATAACCATCGGTGATCACTAGACAAAAATATTTATGATCAATGCTTCTCACTTTAGTTGGACCAAGCAGAGATCCATATGAAGTAGTTGAAGAGGTTGAAATAATGCTTCTGGCGTGCTGGGAACACCTTTGTAGGAGGCTCATGTTGCTTTCCTTTGTTGCATGCAACCAGCTTATGATCATTGGTGAATACTTTGGAGAAGTCCTTGAACCAGCCCGGTTTAGAGAGCTGGTTTATGGTCTTGAAATTGACATGGGCCATCCTTCTATGCCATTTGGTGGACTCATCCACAGATGCTTTAGCCACCAAACATGTTAAGTCACCTGATGGTTGGACATTAGTTAAGTTGAATGTATAAAGATTGTGACGAAGGAACCTTGTGGAAATTGAAGTTTCTTCTGGGCGTTTGAAGTCTTTAGACAGCACAAGACATTCATCCTCTGTGAAGAGTACTTTGTTTTTAGTGTCACAGATTTGTGAGGCCGAAAACAAATTGAAATGTTGAAGTTCCTTGACATAATAAACATTCTCAAAATCCAGGTGAGGTGTTTTGATGGTCCCTTTTCGATGTCGTCCATCACTTCCTCCAAAGGTTACATTGCCTCCTCCTTCAATGGGCACAAAGTTATGCATTATGTCCCTGTTTCCAGACATACTTCTAGAACAACCACTGTCAACAATTCCAACATCTTTATGCTTAAGGGGATGATCCTACAACAACAACAAAATATACAGAAAGTTAGTACACTATGGAGGCTCAAGTCATTCTTGACTTGAACGCCTTGTGGATCATCTGAGTTGTGCCATATAGAAGTATAAGATCCACTATTGTTCTTGGGTTTCCAATGAAACTTAGGTCTCTGTATATTCCAAGAACAACTTGCTGAGGTCTTGACAGTATCCGGTACCCTTTCCATCAGTCATAGGGTTAACATATCTGGGCCAAAACCATTTTAAAATATTCCTTTGGTTGGTTTAACATATGGTTTTCCAATTGATCTTCTCCAAGAAAAAAAAGTATTATAATTAGTAGCTTGTGGAACATAAGGTGGTATAGCATTAACATTGGTCCACATAGGTCTATTATGCCTAGATTCACCACACCTACTCATTCTTTGTTCATGATAATCACAATCCTTAATTAGATGAGATTTACTTCCACACACAAAACATTTCTTCGAGAAGAGAAGATTTATTTAAACCAAAAGAAGTATTCTTACAAGCAGAAGTATTCAAACCACAACCATGAAAGAATTGTTTTTAACGACTATTATGCAAAGAATTAAAAGCAAGTCTTGAGGCAGGCATCTTGGAAGTGAATTCCTTGGCGCAACTCACAGCATGCTTATTGGTAGTCTTGAGTGCGGGGTGAAGACTTGGGAAGGCGGAGACTTGGGAAGGTCGACTTGTCACTTGAATCACACTCTGTAGACCCTTGCGGAGGACTTGTCCTCTGTTAACACAAGCGACAAAGTCATTAGTAGAAGTATTAGAGTGCGGCAAGTCACTTGACTTTTGCCATACGGATGGTGTGATCCATCAAAGTCATTAAGTGTGGAAAGGTCAATGGGCATGTGCTCACCTCTAATTGGTCCCGAACGACATGTAGGTCACCTTCTTTCACAAAATTAGTTAGGCCTGCTGGTGTAGATTTACGTGTGTCATCCCTAGCTTCTAAGCCTACATATTTCTTAAAACCTAAAGCCACTGTAGAATTGGGAGCTTGACTACTATAAATGAGACTAGCCAACTTATTACCATTCATCATCCATTCATTATTCCTAGCAATTTCCTCCTCAACTTTCTCCTTAAGCTCTAGATTTTCGACACTACATGCTCTTAACTTCTCGAGACCATTTTAATTCATTTGTAGCACCGAGATCTCTTTCTAAAACACCTATTTTCTCATAAGCTATTTCATTTTTAAAACCAAACCTTTTGTCTTTCTAGAGTTTTAAAGCCGTTTTATACGCTTCAACTTCCACAAAGTATTCATTATATTTAGGTTCCAAAATATCATAAGCTTGCTTAAGTTCATTATAACGCTCACTACACCTAAACACACATTTTGTACACGAGAGATGCCCATCAAGGCAATCGATCATGCCTATCCTCTGGAATGCAATGGCAATCAACCCAACATTATCGGACCATCATTGAACTCATCATGTTGCTTCCGGTCTACATTGCTATCGGAGTGACCAAAGCGGTTGATCCCTTTGATGTTTCTGCCTCCTTCGATCTGCGATAAGAAGTGTATCTTGTCTCATCACCGGCTTTCTGTCTTTGCATTCTCTAGAAAAGTGCCCCATCTATTGGCATGTGAAGCATTTAACCTTCCTCTTGTCAAACCTTATTTGGATCACGTCCTTTGAATCCAAACCTTCTTCCAACTCTTCTTTCAAAACTCTTGATATCCATGGAAAGCATGGCCACTTGCCACCTCAACTTCATCTCTTCCATCTCAAGGGTCCACGATCAAAATCCTCATAAGCCGGTTCTGGCGAGGATCATAATCGACAAAGAAGGATCAAGTACATCTTCCATACTGTTGCTTGATTTAGAGTGAGAACTTGATGAAGGAGCAGCATTAGATGATGATGGATATGGACTTGAACCATAGCTAGACTTTGGAGTAGAGGCTCCAACAAAGGCGATTATGACTAGCGATGAGGATGACGAAAAGGACTTCTTACATCATTTTCAAGAGCTTTAAGTTTGTTATCTGACTCATCAAAGGTCATCATGTCCAAACCACCTTTAGCTTTTAAAGCTATGCTTACATGTAGCGGGATGGAGGTAATGACCTCGAAACTTAGAGTTCACATCATCATTATCCGGCTGCACTTAGGCTGATTCAATTGACTTAAGATCTTGTAAACTTATCATAGCCCTTGTGAATTCTTCTTCTTTTGGAGATTTGAAAGTCCTGAAGCTGTTGTCTTAGCATGGACTTCTTGGTCTCCTAGACTCCTCATTCCCATCGAACTTTGCCTTAATTGCTAACCATATATCCTTAGCATCTTGCATGAAGTGAAAATCACTTAAGTGATCCTCGGGAATAGCTTACTGAGAAGAATAGTTCGACCTTGGTTTCTCTCTGAACTGACAACTCTTCGGCTAGTTTTGGGAGGAACATTTATCATATTACAGCGGCATCCGTGGTAGCTCTCTTTAAGCTTCCCCTTCGAAATTATGCCATAGATTCCAATCAATGTTGGAGATCCGGTTCGCATCTTCATCGCCCAAACATCATATTCCTCCCTTTTAAGGTAAGGAAACTTAGCATTGCTATTAGAGACACTTAGTTGTTGCAGATGGGTGGAGTTTTGGTTGTTGGTGAGTTCAATATCAACATCTGAACCAGGCATGATGATTTTGTTATGGTTGTATGGGTGTTTAGAAAAACTTGTCCTTAGTATCGTAGAGACTCTAACAGCTCAATACCACTTGTTGAAAAACAAGCAGACCTTGATAGATCTTGAGCTAGGTGGATCGTTATGTATGCCTATGTAATCAAGCACAATAAAAGATAATCTCTACACTTATGTTGTATTGGAATATAAACACAAGTAATAACTAAGAACTTCTTGATCCTCTATAGATCTTTATATTAACTAAAACAGGTTTTTAATCGATACATAACTCCTTCTAATGTGTTCCTTTTATAGACAAGGAACCCTAAACAATATCGCTAAACCGTTTCCCAAGCAACGTATAAACTTAAAACTAAATAAGATATACACAATCACTTCCTAATAAAGCTCATGTATATCCAAACTAAATATACTAAACACGGAATAAACACTTATGGCTTAGGACCTAATAACTATTACTCTTGTTAGATTATATCTTGTGAGATCCACTATGTCTTGTAGAATCATTTATTAATATGGCATAATCCAAACTTCACATAATTCCCAACACCCCGTGGAGTTGCGACTGCCTACTCTTTTAAAGCGACAGTCACTGAAAATAATAAGAAATTGGCTTGGCCATCACAACATGCTCGGCAGTGATATGGGTTATGCTTGATGGCCCGTCCGCTTGTATTCGGCGGACTTGAGTGTCTCGATTCTTGACTTTGGCCATTTTCTTCGTATATCCGCGCCTTTTCATCCGAATAAGTGCCATTCCAGCAATTTGCCTTCAAGAGACCTAAAAGTGAAAAGGAACGATATTAAGTAATAACGGATACAAAAGTGATCAAATAAGGGCTTAAATGACCCCCACAAAAAGGTACATTTTAAAACCTTATCAAATATCCCTACACTTGGTATTTGCTTGTCCTCAAGCAAATGTGCTTTAACCAATTATAAGTTAGGAGGTCATGAAGCATTCGTTTAAAGCAGTCCACAACACATATAAGCCCCGCAAAAGTCATAACAAGCATGGAAATTACATACTAGCACCTCACATGGGGTGTTTGGATACTCACATCTCTCGGTGTATATGAAATATAACAAGTTGGAAATGGAAGATAAACACTCATTAACCGGTCCTAGTACATAGATTACCATAGGCTTGAGAATAGATCAAACCTCCATCGCTTTGGCGTAAGCACCTAGGAAAGACTATCAAAGAGGTCTTTAAAGGGTTGTAATATTAGGCTTACGGTAGGGAAACAAAGGGTTTGGTGGGATAGGCTATTTAGTGGTGGCAAGTCAAAAATCTTTATGTTACAAGCATACGAAGAATGGCGTTGCTAAGCCAAGACTCGACACTCTAAACTCTAGATAACTGAAACAAACAAACATAAATTTAAAGGATAGATGTAGGATGGTAGCCCGTAAGTTTTTTTTTTTTTTTTTTTGATCACTCTATTTTTTTTCTTTTCTATTTTTCTATTTTTTTTGATTTTTTTTCATACACTTTTACTCTACCATCCTCTACGGTAACATCAAAATAATAGAGATTTATAGGCACATCCCTACACTTGAGTTTTTATTACTCTAACACTAATTTGACCCGAATTGAAAAGACCAAAACACTTGGGGCATGTTATTATGCAAATAAGGGAATTTAACGTTCCCTTCCAATCATTTTATAAATTTTAACTTTTTCCCCATAAGTCCCGATCGTCCCAAAACTGTGTACAAAGGATATGACTCGACTTAGCAACTCATGCAAGCAACTAGATAATTGAACTAAGGGTTTAGGGTGATAACAATAATGCACTAAAAGTGAGTGCATACATGGTAGGCTAAGGCTATTTGGGTGTATATTTGGGGGTGGGGTGTAAACAATGCTCTTCATTGATATTCCGGAAAAACCGAAACATCACGAGAACCGCAAAAGGATAGGCTCTGAGGGTTAACTAGAGGTATCGTGTACTAAGATGAGTACAACAAAGGGTGTGGGGAATTACACAATGTGGTGAAGAAGTAATTATATTATGGGAATCAAACAAGGGTTATCCTAATGCCTCTTATCATTTAGTTATTCCTAACTACACAAGTGTAGTCTTACTAGCGATCTCGAAATGCATCACAAAACAAGTTCTAGAATCTAATATACTACCGGTTCACACTCTGAGCATTAAAGATGAATGCTTTAATTCCTACTAATCTAAGGCGATCCTCACATTTTGGGTGGAATTTAGGTGGTAAAGGGTTTTTGTGCTAGTCATGCAACTTCCTATCCAGTGAGGCGCTTTTGTTAAGACTAATGGCCCACTCCTATATGTCAATAAAAATTTTAAATTTGGTGCCAAAATTACCCCAACCGACATTTTCTCATGGTTTATTACACAAATACAATTGGACAAAGCAAATAATCAAGGATAAGCATAGTTTCAAAATTCCTGTTTTATTTTCCCTCCCTACACTTAAACTGAACATTGTCCCCAATATTCCCCGAAAGTATTAAAGTTATGATAATAGAAGGTAATTAAAAATGAAAGAAACTAATACTCCCCTGATTAGCTCGGTAGGATCCGTGTGTGAAGTATTGGTTAAATCCTTCTTCAAGAAGAATGTATGCGTTAAAAGTTTCTTCCAATCTTTTGTATTTTCTTCTTGATAAATAAAACACGCACTTTAAGAAAACAGAGACAACCCAGTAGCATCAAACCGAACAAACAAAAATCTCAACAAGATGTAATTCTAGACTTAAATAAGATATAATGCTTGTGGAATGGATGTTTAGATTTTCTAGAAAATTAAGACACGGAAAATTCAAAATTCATAAGTAGCTCGAGAAAGAGAAAAAGTAATGGAGTTATTTTGCTCCTTCTGGCAGGTCGGGTTCGCGATCTGGCCGTCAGTTATCTGACAAAAACTAGTATGCGATTTTCTAGAAAAAAATTCTAGGAAATTTACATCTTTAGAATCTGGAAAATTTCCTGCAAAACATCCATTATGACTCGATACAAGCATTTGACTCGAACAAACACACATATATATCTTTTTATTAATTGAAATTCTCATGTTTACATTTCTTGTGAAAAGGTGTGTAATCCTCCCTACACTTGTCCCTTATGTAAAATACCTTTATATGTAATTAAGACGAGGTTAAAAACAAGATAAAGCATTTTTACAAATTTAAACATGAGAATAAACAATCAATAAAAGATATATGACACAAATAAAATGAAAAAGGAAAACACATGGGTTGCCTCCCAAGAAGCGATTGTTTTTGTTCGAGTCACGAGCCTGACTCTACCCTTATTTAACGGATAAAGGGGAGGTTTACCCTACACTTAAGTTTAAGTCTTGGTGATAGTAGCAATACACACCCTTAGGGTGGAAATTTGCTACGGGAGGGAAGAGTGATGGGTGATTTATATGCTCAAGGAGTGTGCTCATTTATTATAACCTTACCTAATTCTATTGGTGTAGCGGGTGAATCAAATCTCTTTCTTAAAAATGGATCATCTTCTATCAACTTCAAAAGATTCTTAGTTAAGGATCCATCTTGACCTAATAAACCGGTTTAAACCCATAATGTTTCTTGTTATCAACCATGAATGGGTGGTATAAGTGTGTAAGGTCATGGGTTACTCCTATATTAGCTTTCACTCTACATGGCCTAGAGTCTACCACCTTTATCAAGCAACTACCTGGACTATCTATTTTGATGGGTGGATTGGGGCCTAATTCGGTTCAAGATTCACATCTAAAGACGAAAAATTGGGTAAGGTTTTTGGTTGAGGCTCCGGTTCATCAAAATTAGGAACTTCCCTAGGACTAAGAGGGAGGTCATGACAACAAGCATCTAAACCTACATTCTCTAGTGGCGTTTGGTCCAAAGGTTCTATATCAATTGGGGTTCCTATAGTCTCTTCTACTTCTTACGGGTAAGTTATAGGCACGTGTTCTTCAAGTAATGGTAGAGCTTGTGGGCTTGGAGTTTCCACCTCATTCTCCATTATATCTCCTAAATGTTCATCATGTGTTTTAGTATGATCTAACCCAAATACATTCCTAAGCATCTCAAATCCTTCTTTGGCCATTTCAAATTCTTGGTCCGATTCATAAAATTGTTCTCAAAACTTGACTATTATGTTCTATTTGCCTAAAGGATTCCTCACGCGCTTTATCCTTTTCCTCAAGTAGTATAGCTTGAAGGTTTATGCATAGGAGGCTTTTACGAAAATTCTCTAGATGGTGTCACTAAAGAGTTAATCGATAGCAGTTGTTGAATAGAAGCCACACAACTACAAAATATATCAAATCCATCCAACCCTACACCCATCTCCTTTTGGATATCTTTAAGATCACTCACAAATTCATCAGAACAATGAAAACCAACCCGACTTGCGAAATTCAATTGTTCCTCATTTGTTAATGATTCAAATGCAACTTCACTTGCCATAGCGACAAATGAAAAGGGTTTTACGAACACAAACACAAAGAAGGGGATAGATTACGAGGAAGCTAATAAAAAGAAAAATTCTCACTTGATAGGAATCAAGGAAAGAAACCTAAACGAGGTGGACTACTAACTAGCAATTCTATTCCCCGGCAGCGGCGCCAAAAACTTGATAACGTTACATGCGTCGTTCGGGGTCAAAGGAACTTCCTTTTCTTCGAGCAAGTTTTATAACACCCTAGGCGTGAACCTAATCGTTGTAGTGTAGTATTAGAGTAAGCGGGTATTGATATCGATTCTAGGGAATAGGAATGCTAGTGAGAAGTTACTACGCTAAGGTTGGGGTTGAGGAAGATTATTATTTTTATCTTTTTTATGTTTTTTAGGAAATGGAAAGGTATGAATCTCGGGGTTTGGATTTGGGGGTTGGTATTTCTACCGATTACTCTACTTATCTAATTATCTAATCTAAGATGTATGTAGTCTATGTCTAATTATTGTGTGCTCGTATGATAGTTTAAAGATGTGTTCACTTAGGTTTTATTACTCCTTAATTATCTCTTATTGATGGTTGAATTGTCACGTCCTTATTCTTAATCGCGTTGTGTGTCTAAAGTCGTAGGGTATGCATTTATCCCTAACTCTTTGAACTTACCAAAGGGTATCGTCTACAAAACCCTCTAGGGATTATAAACTCTAACTCTAAGGCCATCTTTGGATGGTTTAGCCTACAACCGCTCTAAGTGCTATAGTCTAAGGTTCACAAAGATTAATCAAGCATTAATTACACAACGAATGACCTATCGCATTACTAGATCATTAACAATTAAGATAAGAGACAACCAATCAATATTCAATAATTAAGTTTTATATTCCTTAAGCAAACACACAAGTAAATTAGCCGGACATGGAGAACATGCAAGCATACACACAAGTAATCAAAGAAATAATTGAATTAATGAAGTAAAACACTTATCTTGATGTAAGATAGGGTTTGGAACCCTAAAATACTATACAAGACAGCCTTGGTTCGGTTTAGGTTTTTACTCCAAAAGACTACACACTAAAACTGAAAAATTCGAATTCTATATATAAGATTACAAGTCTTGTGGCGTCACTTATATTTTGTGACGTCTTGGTGCGTATTAGGGTTTCGTCTTGGCCACGTTAGTCTTGCAACGGCGTCACCTTATGCTTGTGCGTCATCTGACTTGACGCCGTGGGATCAAATCTAGGCGTCGAGTTGCGACTGACTCTTTTAAACGACGCCCTCACGAAAATAAGATTTTGGCGGGCGGTCACAAAATGCTCCGGCGGCGTCATGATTAGCGGTAACCGTCACCCATATTTAGAAGCTGGTGTCTCGATTCTTGACTTTGGCCATTTTCTTCGTATATCCGCGACTTTTCGTCCGAATAAGTGCCATTACAGCAATTTGCCTTCAAGAGACCTAAAAAGTGAAATTGAACGATATTAAGTAATAACGGATACAAAAGTGATCAAATAAAGGCTTAAACGACCCCTCAAAAAGGTACATTTTAAAACCTTATCAGGTTTCAAAGGGTGGCATGTACCTTTAAGACAATTTATCTTATTTGTATGTTGTCTTGTTCTCAATTTAAATATTATATTTTATTTTAGTAACTAAATCTATCTCAAGTTTTACAACCTAAGGTTAAACAACCTCATTATGTGTAAATTACAACACCAAGAATATAATGACCAAATTTGATCATTGTGATTACATGACCCTCTATCTCAAATCCTTTAAAGTAGTATGACTTTTTATATATTTTACAATAAAAACTACTAGGAGAGTTAATGTGAATGTTAAAGTTGGCTTAAATGATAGGGCATGTATTACACCTTGAGCCATTTTATTCGACATTGAAACTCATTACTGACTTGTTGAACAAATCTTTGTGTTTAAGAAACGAAGCAAGAGATTTGTGGAAATGTCTTATTTTATTATTGGTAGGGAGGATTACATCATACTTGAAATGAAAACTAAGACAACTACCAATAATGTTTGCTTTCCCTTGAGAAGCTTCTAATTACAAGAAAAGTAAAAGTACTTCTTAAACATAGAACTTTGAAGGTTTGTACCATTCCATGTCCGTCGATGGGTTCTCCGAGAGAATTAGCGGTTTGTAGGCTCTGCTTGCGTGAGGCCTCGGCTACCATGTAGGGTCCTTCCCAAGTTGGTCCTAGCTTTCCTGGTACTCCTTTGTTTGCACACTTGGTGCTTACATATTCAGGGCTTGAAAGTGGAAGGTCGACCCTTTTATTATAGTAGCCTTGATCTTATGTTTGTGTATTCTCGAATGGAGGCTATTTCTCGTCTTTCTTCTAGATCAAGGTATTCCTGATCCTTTCGTCATTTTAAGGAGGCATCATACGTTGCCACACGCTCTGTGTGTGTACAATTATTCCAAAGGATGACCGCTTACATTGGAAGTATGTTGGTGAAGGGGTTCACCATTGTTGACTTAGGTTGCATCCGAATTTCATAATACTTGAGGATCTCATCCACCCATCCATGATGAGTTAGCTGACCTTTTCGATCTTTGACGATGTCTCGTTTGTAACCTCCACTTGTCCGTTACCTTGCGGATGGTAGACGAATTTCCAGAGGCTTTATGTTGAGCCCTTGGCGAAGTGTGAAGAGTCCCGACAGCCCGCTTCCCGTTTTCGGATATGATTATATGGGGCACTCCGAATCGCACACAATGTGCTCCTTAAAACTTCGATATGTCTCCCTATTACGAGAGGCTAAGGGTTTAGCTTCCACCCAGTAAAGTAATTGATTGCTACGAAGATTTGACTCCCGAGCCATAGGCATAGGTCCTCGATATCGATGCCCAGCGAGAGGGCCATGCGGATGTCACACTTGTCATGTTCTGCTTCGGAATCTTTGGAACGTTTGAGTGTATCTGACAAGCTTCACATTTGAGAATGATTTCGCACTGCGTCCACAATGCATCGAGGCCAATAGCCCAATTTCATTATCTTGAGACAAGCGGGTAGGGTCCGCATGGAGGTCGCAGGATCCCGTGTGACTTCATAGATAATGCTCGTTGCTTGCTGGGTCTTAACCAAGGTGATAAAATGACCTTTTATATAGGGTTTCCCTATTAGCCGAATGCTGCGACTTAACCGAACCTTCCTTGCTAGCTTGGGATCTTCGGGGAAGACCACTATCAAATATTCCTTATGGGAGTCATCCGTCTCTCCTTCTTCGTGAATCACATCGAAACTTCTTTAGAACAATGGATCTTCAGGAAGGACTTGACAAGTACTTCTTTAGTGAGATGAAGGCCATTGAAGCTAGCTTGTAGTGCATCTGCCTTCTTGTTCGTTCTTATGAACATCTTTGGATGGTATAGAGTGAAGTCTTCACATCTCCTTTGTTTTCCAAGTCTTGTTTGATGACGGGCTGCCTTGCTTCATAGGAGCTTTGTCACTTGGTTTTCTGAATTCAATTGGGAGTCACGAAAATAGCGCGTTGACCTCCATATTTTTAGCTAGTAGGAGCTGCTAGCTGATGCTTCATACTACCTTCATTATTTGTGGCTTCAAACTCAAAGCGAATTGAAGAGCATATGTATGCTCCTTCCCATCGAGTGACATTAAATCACTCAGAACCGCTGAATTTGGATGCTCCGTCGTGTAAAGCTTCCATTCAGCCCGTACTTGAGTGGGTTGGTTTTGGTCTCTTCTTTTTTCACGTGGACTCGGAAGGTGTTTTACGCCAAGAAATGCGAATTTGGCCTTTAATAGAGTTTCGTCCCTTGAACTCTATTTCGTGCTCTTCCAACTCGATAGCCCATTTAGCCACCCTCCCAGACTTTTTGGGTTTCGTGAGGATCTGTTTGTGACGCTTGGGTTAAAATTGTGATTGGATGGGCACGGAAATAGCGTCGGAGCCTCCTTGATCGCGTGGATTAGGGCTAGTATTAACTTCTCCAATGTTGGATAGTTGATCTATGCCCCTGTAGGACCTATTGACAAAGTAGGATCTGCCATTAGCCTCGATTACGCCATAAGGTGGCGCTAATACTCTCCATTGAGGATGCTAAGTACATGAACAACACTTAGCCTTTGATTGGGATGTAAGTGTTGGAAGGATTCGATGAACTCCTTCATCTTGCAGGCGGCCAGCATCGACTCCATTGAAAAGTTTTCTTATCCATGCATCCGCCAGGTGTTTTGAAGAATGGTAGAGACACATCACCCCTTCGACAAAACCTGACTTAAAATTGCCAACTTTCCATTTAGGCTCACACTTACGTCTTTTAGACACTTAGGGGCTTGGAGATCCGAAATTTCCTTGACCTTGAAGGATTAGCCTTTATCCCGCTTAGTGATCAAACCTTAGGAATTGTCCCTCTTCGACACCGAAGGAGCATTTCTTAGGGTTTAACTTCATGTTAATGCAACGAAGTTGGTCAAGGTTTCCTGTACATAGGTAGGTCCTCCTTCGTCTTGCTTTTGATAACCATGTCGTCAATGTATGCTTGAGATTTACGCCTATTTGTTTGTTGAAGGCTTTATCTACTGAGCGTTGGTAAGTGGCCTAGCGTTCTTTAATCCGAGAAGGCATCTTTTACGTAACTGATACACACCTTTGATCGTGTAGAAGGATGTATTTTCTTCGTCCTCCTTTGGATGCCTGCTTGTGTGAGTTCGTCCACTTCTTTGCGGTAACGTTTCTTTCGGGGGCTATCGGCTCAATGTGTTTGTACTCATTGAGTTTATGCTCCGTTCCGGAAGGAATTGTCGGCGTCGGCAAAGTTCTCGGTACCCTTGTCATGTCAGAATATTTCCAAGCAAAAATATCAAGGTTAGTCCGCAGTTCCACGAGCCTTGAAATTCGGTGGGAGTTACTTTCCTACTACCATCGTTTGTTGGGATAGCTAGGGTTAACTAGAACTTCGCTCCTCTGCATGCAATGCGGCTTAGAATTGCCATGAGGCTCTCCGATTCTTCTTTGATCTTTTTGACACCATATACACCCTTATCCGCCCCATAATTAAATGACAGTTCCTACTCCAAAGGGGTTTGGAACTTAATAGCGACATGTATGGTGGAAACAACAATGCCCATCTTTTGCATAAAATGTTCTCCACATAAAAATTATAAGGATAGTCGACTGACTATAATGAAGATGAGTTTTTAAATGGGATAAGGGGCCTTAAATATGGTGATTTCCAACGGTACTTCTCCCAAAGGCCATGAGTGCTCATCGGAGAACCCTACTAGTGGTGTTTTGAGTCCACCCCATTGGCGTATGGATGACTTGAGCTTTAGGAAACAATGCTCATAAATGATCTCGCGGGAGCTTTCACAATCCATATATGCTTTCGATTCACCCTGTTTGAGATTTGTACCCTAATGACCGGGAATTGAGTTGAAGGTGTCTGCCCAAGATGTGAGGGAAGGTTATTCCCCATGCTTTCCCACTCCACGTGCTTCTTCCTTTTCAAGGTTGGATCGTGCACTGCACCATTAGTATTGAGCTACGTGGGCGTAGACTCCTTCTTGTTCCCCTTCCATTCACCTAGTTGGGTGTCGAAGAACTTTTCCTTTCCTTTTTTGATGCCTTTAACCAAATGCGCTAACTGTCTGGACCGCCTTTGCCTCTTTGATCTGCTTCTTTAGTTCTCTGCAGTTGTTGTTATCGTGTCCATGGTCTTCATGGAAATGGCAATACTTGGACATGTCTCGGCTTTGCCGTCAAGCGTCATCGAGGTGGTGGATCGAAGGACTTAGCGGCTTTCAGGTAGCGAATCTCCTTGGGAGATTTGACTAAGTTCACCAAGAATCCGTGGTTTGAACCTTTGTTGTATGGAGTAAGCGATCTCTTCTTCTTCTTGTTCTTGGATCCTTCCCATGAGGACCGAGAGAATTTGTCGAGAAGCTTCTTTTTGCTCTCGGGCCCGTTTGTTGCTACTCTTTGGACTCAATCAAGTGTAAGTCTTCTCCATCGGCGCCTTATAAGTGGTGGGAAGATCGGTGGGCCAATTCCACAAACTTAGCGTCAGGCCATGCAAAACATGAAATCCTCTTTATCTTCGTGCAAACCGAATTTTGCAAAGTTTCATCGGTGTACCTCATGCTTGAAGGCCCCAGTACTTTCGTTGTCCCTTTGCTTGATGGTGTGCGGCTAGATGGGTCTTGGTTGTACTTCTTCCTGGCTAAAGTGTGATCGGAACTTAGCCTTGAGGTCTCTAGACTTACAATGCTAACTTCCCATTCGACCATATTCTCACGAGGTCTCGGGTATAAGTGAACATGTATACGCTCACGGGCATGACCCACTTTGCATCTTGATAGCGCTACCGAATAGCGGAGGAAGTTATCGGGATCGCCTTTCCATCGTAGGTGCTTATATGAGTAGGCATCTTTACACCGTCGGGTAGGGGTAGTCTTCATCCACTTCGAAGGTGTGCAAGCCCGGAGAGCCGGCATAGTAAGGGGTTGTATGGAGGTGGATAAGCAGGTGTAGGATTATACGGGTTAGGAAATGGTCATGTGTAGGTAGGGTAAGCAGTAGAAGGTTGGTAGAAGGTTTACGTCGATGCGTGGAACATCTCCATAGGGCATTCTTTGGTAATTACAGTGCGGGTGAACCATTCGGAGGGTAAGTATTGTAGGTTTGAGCATTAGGTGGGGTTCATTCGAGGAGGTGTGACTCATGCACGAGTATGGAGGAGGGCCTCGATACTCGAAACATATGAAGGGGTATTGGAGCCCCATTCCCTCTCTTCCTAAATGAGCAGCTAGGAGAGGGGGTAGGTTTACTCCTCTGTTCCCTACGGGTTGCTTCCTCCTTCAGAGTTCTCGCTCCTTCTTTCACCATGCATTCTTTCCCTTCTTCCCGGATCTTCTCCGGGTCCTTCTTCAAAGCCTACAGTCCTTCCGTTTGGCCTTCCGATGGAAGGAGAACCATTTCCTTGGGGCGGCACCATGCTAACGGGTTGAGGCCTCTCCTCTATTTCAATCTCTTTCATACTCCTCATTTGGAGTATTCCAACTCTCTTAGCATTTCGGTGTGCGAACACGCGCTGTGAGCCCTAAGTAAAGAATCAAGGCTTCAAAGTTTGCCTCAACGAAGAGGCTAATATCTCGAGGATAGGGTTAGCGGATGTTGGTGATGTCACGGAGTGGTTTCAAACGAGATCGTGTAGTAAAGGTTGAAGTTATGGGAGCGAGATTATCAATGTTAGTTGTGTTGAGAGGGACTAGGGTAGAGAAACACGTGGTGTATCTTCTCTTTCTACGGTTCCATCTTGAAAATGTAGTGTAGTTGGTTAGGGTTTAGGATTGGGTGATTCGGGACTAATAGTAGTGGTCCCACGGATGGCGCCCTTGATTGTACAATAGATTGCACTACAGGGCTTGATAATAATCAAAGGTATGAGAGGTGTATGTTCGGCCAAGACTTGCCTTTCACCGAGAATAAGAAATACGAAACACTACGTTAAGTGATTCTTGAGGGTATGACCACGAAACCACCTCATTGAGGTAAGTATGAGTTATGGTTGTATAAGTGTATGTAAGTAAAGAGGTGAAGTGAAATGAGGCATACCATAATCCATTGCCCATCCAACCTATTATAGTCAATGAAATAGGGTTGAGATCATACTGCATGAATGTCGGAGATCATGGGAAATCCATGATTGTGGGTAACAGTAGGGATTAGTGACCGTTCTCCGGACTTGATGGGGAAGCCAAGAGAGAGAGGAAGTCGTGGGTTGACCAAGTCGGAAGGTTCCCTTATCCATTGTTCCTTCATCACCATACCCGAAGAATAGGTTTTCGAATGGCGAATTCCCGCGGTAACCTTCGTGCTAACAATGGCGCTTATGGATATTTTGGGATCCTAACTTGGGCCTTATTATGGAAGGGCCGACACGTCTTGGAGGTGTCCTTGAGCTACTCGGAGGGTACATCATCAATATCTCGAGTCTGTCCCCGTTGACCCCTCGAATAGCGGTGGGTGTTTCCTAGTGCCTTCTGCGGGTCGAGTTGGTGGTGGGTTCCGTATCGGCGGTTGTTCTTTTCCCTCTGAGTTTTTGTCCCAGGGGCCTCGAGATCTTGATGGGTTTTCGGTGCCTTTATGGTCGATTAGCGGTGATATCCCTATCGGCCGGTTGTTTAGTTCCCTCTGGGAACTTTGGGATCAATCGAGTGTGCCCTCGGACAAAGGCGCGGATTTGCTAATGTCATCATTGGAAGTGGGAAAAACCCTACCCGGCGGTTTTGTATGTCCCTCGGATCTTGGGGGTAGTAGTTAGGACCAAGGCGATTGTGATTTATCGGTGTCCCGTTTGTTGTCCAACTGGATGGATGTTGCTTGGTCTCAGTGGGTGTGGTCGGTCTTGGGTTTTCTTTGCCTTTTGGCTAGTGTTCTGAAGCCCGAGGGGCCTTGAGACTTGGGTTTGGTTTTAGTCAGTTTGAGACTTCCCCTTTCTCTTTTTAGGGCGGGGTTAAGACAGAGTCCCTCCAGTTGTTCACATGAGAACCATGTGGTAGTCAATACAATATCGTGACTAGGAATGGGTCTTTTTGAAAATTAGATTGGCTTTGGGGTACTAGGTAAGGGTATATTTGTACTCAGGGATAATTACAACTTGATGCGCTTTACAAAGCACATAGGACAAACCTAGGGTATGAAGCGATATTTAGCCCTAGTTTTGCTCGTTAAGCTTGGTTCTGAGCTCAGCAAATGATCTCTCATGTGACCCCATTCATCGGCCATTATGCAATCATCAAGCTGAATAGAATTAACTTGTTGATGGATGAGTGGTTCCCAGCGAGGACTCGAATCACAAAAGTAAATATGATCCTCCAAGCCACGGAAATGAACTCTTGTTGGTGAAGTCTTGTCCAAAAATTTTGGATCCAAAACTAATTGTTTTAACCCATCCTTCACTATGGAGGGTTCAGGATGAGCTACATAAACACCTTTATTGTAGTCTAACCCTGTTGAGGTGCAAAAAGTTTTGTAATCGGGGTGGTGACCTTTTGTCACACCATTTTGTTTTGCGTGAATGGAATTCTGGGGATTGACTTGTCATAGCACCACATCCGATTATATTGAGCGACCTAAAGTGTCGTTTAAAACACATCGTTGGATATTTCATAAAACATTAGGTACAACATCGGTCCCAAAAGGTTTACAAAGTTTGCGGAAATACACATATAATACAAATCAAGCGATGTTTTGAAATAAAGTTCCATAATGTACATAATGTAAGTCGGCCTTGCGACTCAAAATGTAGGTCCTAAACCATGTCATGATGATAATGCCTCGTTACACGAAAATACATTGCTAATAACGGTCAACAATAATGTTGGTGAGAAATCATAGGTTTATGTAAATGTTTTATCAACTACACAAGTATCTATCATGCATGATCATCAAAAAAATAATGTTACACTTGCCTTAAGCCCATGACCCCGAAACTAGACTGTTCAATCATGTATGCCCCTCAGAGTGTTTGCCGACCTCCGTAATGTGATCAAATGAAATGCATCCGTTTTCCTGATTGGGATTCACCAACCCGGATGGAGGCGTCACCCTCGATAGATCTATCCACTCATCCTCGCTCCAAAGATTAGCGGTTCATGTTCAAGTAATGGGGACTTTCAAATTGGCAAATCGTTAACTTAAGCAATGTACTGAATTTAACATACTTGGTATCGTACAAAGAAAAATGTAGTGCAATGTATTCTCCCCGTGGGTTTGAAAATAATCGAAAGCATGTAAAACGGGGCTATGAAAACTCACTTGGATAAAGCTGGAATAATGGCAAAGTGAGTACACGAGGTTTAATGTCGTCAACCGGACCTATTATCAATGATATGATATGTCATGAGTTGCAATGTAATGTTATGCATGCACTCCATATGTTATTTATACCATTTCTGACCTTTTGAAAATATTACTAAAAATAAATTACCAATCAAAATCACTTTACATGTTTCCAGTCATCTTGGTTTTATAATGAAAGAAATTACCACTTTTAAATGTTTTCGTCAAAAATCATGTCAAAATGGCTTTGGAAACTAGTAGGTAAAGCGATTAATAAATCGATCGTTAGAGAACGAACTCGACGGTTTTGGAAAGTTTGTATCGATATCTAAAAGTTTCATTCAGGAGTTTTAAGCCCAAAGGTCTCGATCATACAGATAATAAGGGTTAAAGATGGTGGTTTTGGCTAATTGTGTGCAGAAAATTAGTTACGGCAAGTTTATGAAAAAGTGCATATCTTTGTCGCTTTCAAATCCGTTTCTACGTTTAATCGTCCTTAGCTTCGTAACAAAGTATACTAATATATTTTTGACAAGTCGAAATAATTTGTGAAGCTTAAGGCTCGTTTTGACCGTACAAATAAAACATGTTGCTGAAATTTCTGAAAAAATAATTTTAATTCGTCAAACTTGTAAAATCCATAACTTCTTCGTTATAAGTCCGTTTTTATCCGTTCAAGCGTACGGTTTCGTTTTAAAGTATATTTTCTAAAAATCAAGGCCAAAATGTCGTGCCTACTGTCGGATTTTCCAGAAAAGCAAAACAAGGACAGAACACAAAATATACTTATCGAAAATAGTTTTTCTCGGACAAAACCTATTCTAATCCCTTCAAATCAACTCCAAAACTAATCTAATCCTACCATACACCTTCTTAGGGTGTCATGGGTTCCTAACCACCATCAAGACCAACCAATACCAAGGGGATAATTATAGGATGACCACAAATATATATACTCTAAAATCATGAAATAAATGGTATAAATCACATATCATGCATAATATCTCCAAAATGAAAAGAAACATATGAAAATGAAAAGGAAACATGAAAATGATAAAAACATGCTTACTAGTGAAGATGTGAAGAGGTGAAAGTAACAAGGTTAAACTTAAATACCCTTGGTTTTTATTTCAAAACCAAATAAAGAGTATAGACTAGATTGTTATAAACACTTGATCTTGAGAAAAATTTGATCCTTTGAGCTCTTGAATGGCGGTTTGGTATGAGGAACAAGAGAGAAGAAAGTTTTTACTACTTGATGAAATAATAGAAGTGAAATGAAATGTGTTGAAAATATTACATGAAGTGTAGATCTATCTATGTTGAAAATTTTTTACCAACCATAATCAATGCCACCCTCCCCGAGGTAGGCCAAGGGGAGAGGATAGCAAAATATTTTTTTTTTTATGAAATATGTATAATTTGTAAAATGGATATGTAAGTAAATGTGTAGATAATTGTAACTTATAAGGTAATGTGTACATTAGGTAAAAGAGATTTTTAATAGATCAAAATAGAATGTAATGAGATAATAAAAATTGTAAAATACATTCCTTGTGAAATTTGAGTGATAAAATAATTATCGTTACAATTTTTAAGAAAAAGCGGCGTAATAATTTAATTTTAACGATTAAAGTACCAAATAAATTTTGAAACACTAGGAAAACTAAAAATAGTTTTATATAAACTAAATGTAAGTTTAAAATACATCGGGATCATTTTTGAAAGTAACAGATTAAATATTTAAAATAATAACTCACTTGCGATAAAGTTTATTTAATATAAAAATTACGATAAATGTGAAATGAATTATGCGTGAATGAATTAATGAGAAGCAAATGATGTCCATGGAATGTAGACTAATCTTAGTCCATATGAAATGTGCGTGATGTTATGATCATGAATTAGCCTCTAAACCTCAAAGGTTACGCGAATTTGAAACAAGTAAACCAAGTTTACTAAAAATGTTGAAATAATGAGACATGAATGTGTATTGAAATGACCGAAAGTGCGGTTGTCACATTAAGCCCATCCAAAAAGGAATGGTCCACTGATTCAATCATTGTTAGGTCTAGCGATTGTCGGAAAAGATGAGGATACTACGTGCATCACGGTCTTCCGTTCCCAAGTAAACTCGGGACCTCGTCGAGAATTCCAACGAACTTTCACAATAGGAATCGACTACTGTTTCAACCGCTTGACCTCGCGGTCCATGATTTCTCTGAGGTTCTTCCACAAAGTTGAGTTTGTCGTCAAATTTGAACCGTCCATGGAATAACGGCGATCGTCCGAAAGACACTTCTTCAAGTTTGAAGCGTGAAGCGTGTTGTGCACATGAGTTCTCGGTGGAAGATCAAGTCGATAAGCTACCGGACCAACTCTACTCAAAATCTTGAATGGTCCGATGTATCTTGGGTTCAATTTCCCGCTTTCCAAATGTTACCACGCCCTTCGGCGATACTTTCAACATAACTTTGTCACCTACTTGAAATTCCAAATCCTTCGTCTAACATCCGCATAACTTTAGTCGACTCCTTGCGGTTACGAGTCTATCACGAATTTGAACAATCTTTTCCGTGGTTTCCGTACCATTTACGGACCCGTGGTGTGCGTCTCCCTCGGCCCAACAAGCAATGATCGGCACTACGACCATCGAGTGCCTCGAATGGTGCCATCTTTATATTGGTGTGATAACTATTGTTGTACGAGAATTCTATCAATGGCAAATGGTTAGCCCAACCATTTCCAAAATCAATTACACATGCCCTTAGCATGTCTTCTAACGTTTGAATGGTCCTTTCACTTTGACCGTCGGTTTGTGGGTGATATCCTGTGCTCATCTCTAATCACGGTTCGAATGAATCTTGCAATGAATTCCAAAAGTTTGAAGTGAATCGACTATCTCACAT
This sequence comes from Chrysanthemum makinoi, assembly GCA_910596185.1. Classification (NCBI taxonomy): domain Eukaryota; kingdom Viridiplantae; phylum Streptophyta; class Magnoliopsida; order Asterales; family Asteraceae; genus Chrysanthemum; species Chrysanthemum makinoi. The sequence goes on along the minus strand of OU343224.1, from coordinate 363,543,822 downwards.
GATAGAAATTGGTTCTCCGTGCCTCGAGACTATTTCCTTGACATAAAGTCTAGTGAGTTGCTCCATTGAATAAGTCTCTCTAATCGGTATGAAATGGGCTGACTTGGTAAGGCGATCAACAATTACCCAAATAAGCGTAACCTCCGATGTCTTAGGAAGTTTAGTAACAAAGTCCATTGTAATGCGTTCCCATTTCCATTGAGGAATTTCCGGTTGTTGGAGTAAACACGAAGGCTTCGATATTCGACTTTTACCTTAGCGGGTAAGACATTTGCTAACGTCGTGGCAATTCCTTTCATGTTCGGCACCAATAAAGCTTCTTAAGATCTTGATACATCTTATCGATCACGGATGAATAGAATACTATGACTTATGCGACTCATGCATAATCAATTCTCGTATTCCGCCATACAATGGAACCCACATTCTATCCTTGAAACATAATACTCCATCGGCTCTCTTTACAAAACCATTTGCGCTTTCGGGCATACCATAAAGCTTTTCACTTGGTCGATTTTCCTCCTTAAGTGCTTCGACTTGTGCTTCACGGATTTTCGATGGTAAAGGAGAAATAATCGTCATTCCCAATGATCGAACTCTTAAAGGTTTAGGCCTCTCTTTCCGACTAAGAGCATCGGCCACAACATTGGCTTTTCCCGGGTGATACTTGATTTCACAATCATAGTGTGAGTAACTCCAACCAACCTCCTATTATTAAGCTCCTTCGATCAAGAATATATTGCAAACTCTTGGTGGTAAAACCTTTGCACTTTGTACCGTAGAGGTAGTGTCTCCAAATCTTGGCGCGAAAACTACGACTCCTAACTTCGAGATCATGAGTTATGTAGTTCTTCTCATGAACCTTAAGTTGTCGAGAAGCATACGCTATCACCTTCTCGTTTTGCATTAAAACAGCCCCAAGTCCTTTATGCGTCGCAATATACAACAAAGTTCTCAATGCCTTGGTAGTGCCAAAATTGGCGCCTTTAAAGCTTTGCTTCAACAACTGAAAGCAACTTCTTGTTTCTTTCCCCATTCGTACTTCTTGTTTTTACGTCCAACTTGGTCAAAGGTCTCGCTATCTTGAAAAACCGATGAACAACCGGTAATATCCGCTAGTCCTAGAAATTGTCAATTTCGTAGGATTTGTTAGGTAGCCCAATCTTTCACGACTTCAATCTTTGCGGGATCAACTTGTAGTCCTTGACTATCAATGACATGACCAAGAAATTGCACTTTGTGATTCCAAAAATCACACTTCGAAAATTTGGCATACAACTTCTCATTTTTGAGTAGCCTTAAAATCATCCTTAAATGCTCTTCGTGCTCTTCTTTGCTCTTGGAGTAGATCAAGATGTCGTCAATGAACACAATAACAAACTTGTCCAAATCGACACAAACTCTATTCATGAGATCCATGAATACGCCGGTGCATTAGTCAATCAAACGGCATCACTTGAAACTTCGTAATGACCGTAGCGTGTTCTAAGCGCTGTTTTGAATATCCTCTTCGAACTTCGAAGTTGATGATAACCCGATCGAAGATCAATCTTGGAATAAATACTAGAACCTTGCAACTGATCGAACAAGTCATCAATTCGGGGTGGGTAGCGATTCTTCACCGTTAACTTGTTCAACTCGATAATCTATGCACATTGGAAGGATCCATCCTTCTTCTTCACAAACAAGACGGTGCTCCCCAAGGGAACTTCGGCCTAATGAATCCTTTATCTAGAAGTTCTTGCAATTGATTAGACAACTCTTGCATTTCGGATGGTGCTAGGCGATGCGGTGCTTTCAGCGCTATCGGTGCAGCTCGGGCACTAAGTCAATATGAAACTCTACTTGGCGTCTTGCGGTGGAAGTCCGGTAAATCCTCGGGACATACTTCAGAAAATTCACGGACAATAGGAACATCTTCAAGTCGCTTCTCCTCCGACTTTTTCTTGGTTACATGAGCTAAGAAAGCAAGACAACCTTTCTTAATGTACTTCTCCGTTTTGATGCGATATATGATACTAAGTCGGTTCCACCGTTCCCCGAATAATCAAAGTTTAGTTATAGGAAGATGAACAACTTTCTCATCACAAATGATCTTTGCACGATGTTTGGATAACCAATCCATGCCATGATGGCAGCGTCGAAACTACCCAAATCTACGGGCATGAGGTCTATGTTGAAGGGATGATTAAGAAATTTGAATGTGCAACCGCGGACAATGGTGTTGGTGTTAACTACGCTACCATTAGCTAATTCGACGTTGTATGATATGTCTAATGTAGTTGGTTTAATGTTGAGCAAAGGTGCAAATGCATTGGACACAAAACTTTTATCGACGAATCAAATAAAGCTGAAGCATAACGATTATTGAGAAAGCGTACCCGTTATGACATTGGGTCCTCCTATCTTCTCCTCAATGCGTAAACCCTTCCGTGCCAAACCTCCTTGATTGGATTTGCTTGATTCTTCCTTCTTACAATCCTTCTTGTAGTGTCGAGTTTCCCCAACCAAAACATGTATCTTGTGGCCACTTGCAATCCCTAGTACGGTGACCAACTTTCTTGCAATTCTCACACGGATCGGGACATCGACCCGGATTGTGATGACTCAAACACTTATTACACTTGGAAAAACCCGTATATCCTTTTCCTTCCTTCGGACCCGCAACATAAGCCTTAGCAACCTCTTGCCTCTTGGGTGGTGGTTGAGTAGCATTCCTACCCCTAGTGTTGTCCCACTTGCGCTTGTTATTGTTGCTATTGTTGTTGTAATTGCCTCGATTATTGTTGAAACGGTTGTTGGGGTTGTTGTTGTTTCGGTTGGTAGTGGTGTACTTACCTCGCTTCACCACTTGTGCCATCAATTCGAGTCACTCGAATAGCTTCCTCAATTGTTTGTGGATCAAACGAAGTCACATCTCCTTGAACAACCGGGAAGTCCCCGATGAAAGCCTCTAGCAACTTCTCGTTATCCGAACCATCGAGGGCATAGCGGCCAATTCTGGAATCTCGAATGTAAGTGTCGATACATACCCAATGGTTACCAATTCATAGAACTCCGTCTCCAACTTTTTGATTTCCGTTCGAGGACAAAACTTCTTAGTCACCAAGCCCTAAATTCCTCCCGTAAGCTTAAAGCATTCTCCATTCCAATCGGTTGAGCATGAATTCCACCATGACAAGCGCTCCATCGAGTAATGTGCTCGTAGCAAACTTGACCTTACTGTCATCCGGACAGTTACAAAGCAAAACACGATTCCAACTTTTCAAACCATCATGAACCATGGCTGTGGCACCCTCGGTACCTCTAAACTTAGTGGGTTACCACTCTTGAAATCCTTATGCGAACATTTCTTAACCCCGGATCCTCGGCATTACCAGTGCTTGTAGCTAGCCTAAGCGGCCAGCGACCCACTGTTCCCTTTCGACTCTTAGAGCATTAGCAATGCTATCATTCACCAACTTTTGAATTTACGCTTGGGTCATTTCGGTGTGGCTTTCTTAGAACGCCATAATTCTTCAAAATCACAAGATGAAACAATCATGAGAATTCGTAAGTAGAAACAACCATCATACAAATATATCCACAACCACATCATGCATAAAGTAAATGGAATCACAACGGAACAATAGCGAAATATCACAAATATAATCACAACACACGTGGATAATATACATGAAAATTTAGGCCTACATGGACCGATATCATAGATAATAATAACCATTCCTACATAGTAGAGTCAATACTTGATACATTTGTTTGTACAACAACCAAAATACAACAAGTTCTTTAAACTACGTCACACACCTTGTGACTAGGATAATAATGGTCAAAACTATACAATGACAAAAGTCTACATAAGGCACCTCATGGTGCTCAAAGACCCTATCCTCGAACATTGGTAGACAAAACTATCCACCAAACTCCTCAACTCATCAACCTGAACTGCAGCGGCAATACTCTCCTGTCCTCTCTGCCTATGCAGATACTCGATGTGTCAATAGAAACCACTACAACACTAGGCCTCGACCTCCTCCATGATGGGCTCAATCCTATCTCCGACAGTTCCTCAGCATGCGGACAATATCTATCTGGATCTGGCGACTATCAATACGGGCTCCTAGCGCCGGTAGAAATTTGTCGGCGGTATGACCTTAGAGCTCGCTTACTTCGAACCTAGCGTGGCTCGGGCTCGATGAGATCTTGGTGTAGGGATATCAAAAGCGAGCACGCTTTTTGGGCGGCAAGTCATGCGTAGGTAAGGATCTCTAAGAAAATATGATGAAGATGGTGATGATGGTGGTGATGGTGCTAGTAGTGGTCTTTGGGTGGATCGTGAGTGGGCTAGCGTGAAGTGGGTGCAACCGCCCTCCTCGAAGGGTTGGTCTCGATGTCGGTCATGATAGGTGGAAAGGCTGGAGTAGATCCAATGGAAGATGATCTCCGATGGAATGTGATGCAACATCATCCATGATGGGGTTAGGCTGGAACATCATCCGAGCTAGAGTCGATGATATGGTGATGGGATGTGAATCTGAAGACATATGCTGTGACAACCGATGTGAAATAAAGTAAATAATCTCGAATAAAGTGTAAGTGAATCCGCATGAAAAGTGAATATGTACTATGATGAAATGATGAGATGCTATGATAATGTAGCTATAGTCTAGGGTCAATGATGCAACCTAGTTCTCTATAGCTGTAGCTCTGGTACCAATCTGTCACACCCCCAATTTACTTTTCTTGTGGAATGGAATTCTGGGGGATTGACCGTCATAGCACCACATCACAGTTATATTGAGCGACCTAAAGTGTCGTTTTAAAAACACATCGTTGGATATTTCATAAAAACATTCAGAGTACAACATCGGTCCCAAAAGGTTTACAAAGTTTGGGGAAATACAAATATAATACAAATACAAACGATGTTTTGAAATAAAGTGCCATAATGTACATAATGTAAGTCGACGCCAGCGACTCAAAATGTAGGTCCCTAAACCATGTCATGATGATAATGCCTTACACGAAAATACATTGGCGGTCAACAATAATGTTGGTGAGAAATCATAGGTTTATGTAAATGTTTTATCCGACTACACAAGTATCTATCATGCATGACCATCCAGTCACAAAAAAATAATGTTACAATTGCTCTAAGCCCATGACCCCGAAACTAGACTATTCAATCATGTATGCCCTGCGAGTGTTTGCGGACAACTCCGTGTGATCAAATGAAATGCATCCGTTTTCACGTTTGGATTCACCAACCCGCATGGAGGCGTCACCCTCGATAGATCTATCCACTCATCCTCGCTCCAAAGATTAACGGTTCATGTTCAAGTAATGGGGACTTTCAAATTGGCAAATACGGTAACTTAAGCAATGTAATGAATTTAACATACTTGGTATCGTACAAAGAAAAATGTAGTGCAATGTATTCTCCCCGTGGGTTTGAAAATAATCGAAAGCATGTAAAGCGGGGCTATGAAAACTCACTTGGATAAACTGGAATAATGGCAAAAGTGAGTACATCGAGGTTTAATGTGATCGTCAACGGGACCTATTATCAATGATATGATATGTCATGAGTTGCAATGTAATGCTATGCATGCACTCCATATGTTATTTATACCATTTACGAGTTTTGAAAATATTACTCGTCGTCGAAAAATACTCTTTTGGCGTCTTGACCAATCAAAAATCACTTTACATGTTTTTACGTCAAAATGTCATCCTACAATGGTTTTATAATGATTTTTAGAGAAATTACTACTTTTCGTCGCAAAACAATGTCGTCGGAAAAATCATGAGATTAACAAAAATGGCTTTGGAAAACTAGTCGTAAAACGGTGTACGTCGATCGTTAGAGAACGAACTTCGGCGGTTTTGGAAAGTTTGTATCGATATCTAAAAGTTTCAGTTCGGGAGTTTTAAGCCAAAAGGTCGATCATAAAGATATCAAGGGTTAAAGATGGTGGTTTTGGCTAATTGTGTGCAGAAAATTAGTTACGGCAAGTTTATGAAAAAGTGCATATCTTTGTCGTTTCAAATCCGTTTTCGTTTTATCGTCCTTAGCTTAGTATCAAAGTATACTAATATATTTTTGACAAGTCGAAATAATTTGTGAAGCTTAAGGCTCGTTTTTGACCCTACAAGATAAAACATGTTGCTGAAATTTCTGAAAAAATATAATTTTAAATTAATCAAACTTGTAAAATCCATAACTTCCGTTATAAGTCCGTTTTATCCGTTCAATACGGATTCGTTTTAAATTATATTTTCTAAAAATCAAGGCCAAAATGTCGTGCCTACTGTCGGATTTTCCAGAAAAGCAAAACAAGGACAGAACACAAAATATACTTATCGAAAATAGTTTTTCTCGGACAAAACCTATTCTAATCCCTTCAAATCAACTCCAAAACTAATCTAATCCTACCATACACCTTCTTAGGGTGTCATGGGTTCCTAACCACCATCAAGACCAACCAATACCAAGGGGATAATTATAGGATGACCACAAATATATACATAACTTCTAAAATCATGTAATAAATGGTATAAATCACATATCATGCATAATATCTCCAAAAATGAAAAGAAACATATGAAAATGAAAAGGAAATATGAAAATGATAAAAACATGCTTACTAGTGAAGATGATGAGGTGAAAGTAACAAGGTTAAACTTAAATACCCTTGGTTTTTATTTCAAAACCAAATAAAGAGTATAGACTAGATTGTTATAAACACTTGATCTTGAGAAAAAATTTGTGATCCCTTTGAGAGCTCTTGAATGGCGGTTTGGTGATGAGAACAAGAGAAGAAAAGTTTTTACTACTTGATGAAATAATAGAAGTGAAATGAAATGTGTTGAAAATATTACATGAAGTGTAGATCTATCTATGTTGAAAAATTTTTACCAACCATAATCAATGCCACCCTCCCCTTGTGGCCAGGGGAGGATTACAAAATATCTTTTTTTTTTTTTGTAAAATGCATAAGTATGTATAATTTGTTAAAAATGGATATGTAAGTAAATGTGTAGATAATTGTAACTTGTAAGGTAATGTGTACATTAGGTAAAAGAGATTTTTAATAGATCAAAATAGAATGTAATGAGATAATAAAAATTGTAAAAATACATTCCTTGTGAAATTTGAGTGATAAAATAATTATCGTACAATTTTTAAGAAAAACGACGTAATAATTTAATTTTAACGATTTATGTACCAAATAAATTTGAAACACTAGGAAAACTAAAAATATAGTTTTTATAAACTAAATGTAAGTTTAAAATACATCGGGATCATTTTTGAAAGTAACGGATTAAATATTTAAAATAATAACTCACGCGATAACGTTTATTTAATATAAAAATTACGCGATAAATGTGAAATGAATTGTCGTGAATGAATTAATGAGATGCAAATGATGTCCATGGAATGTAGACTAATCTTAGTCCATATGAAATGTACGTGATGTTATGATCATGAATTAGCCTCTAAACCTCAAGGTTACGAATTTGAAACAAGTAAACCAAGTTTACTAAAAATGTTGAAATAATGAGACATGAATCGGTAATAGAAATGACCTGAAAGTACGGATTGTCACACCTTTCCCCATTAAAAAGACTAAACTTAATGAGATACTCCCTAAGAGGTCTTAGGTCTGTCTCATTAGTTGAGGAATGACGAGTCCTGACGTGGAAACATGTGGCTCCCACGAGGAGGTTTTTGGTACAAAATAGATGGACAACGAACAAAAGGCCGTTTTAGGTGGTTGATTGAACAAAATTTCAATATATGTGTCCTTATAGTGGGACATTTTGTGGGTATTCAAAATTTCCTATGACATTATTGGTTTTAAATTCAAATTCTTGAGATCCATTACCTTTGTGATGTAAAGATTGTGTTCTTGCCATTTCCATTTAAAAGTTTTAGGGTTTTGAGAAAAATATTTTGACAAGAACAATCAAAGGGTTTTGAATCTCTCAAGTTGTGATGAAAAACTTTTGTAAAGGTTTACAAAGAAGATTTTTCAGAAAAGATTTGAAGAACACAAATATTTTTGGGTTTGAAAGAGATTTTGACATAGTTTTGTTAGCATAAATTCTTTGTGTATGTTTTAAGGATTTTGTGAGGGGTATTTATAGAGTGATGAGAGGGGTAGTTTGTGCACAAATGTGGATTTATAAAGTCAGTTTTGAAAGCGTTTGAATTTCCACATTTAATGCCACCACTCCACTACCGGTAAATCCGTTTTCAAAGGAGCGATTCACGATTAATGCATTAAAAGTGCAATTTGCGATAATAAAATATCCTTAGGATATTTCATGTGAGGAGAGGCATTTAATGCCAAGTGGGATGAGGTAAGTATTTGAGGGACCCTTGACATGGATGACAGTAAGACAAAGAGACATATATTATGATGGATCTAAACACACACCTTGTGTTAGTGATATTTTGAGTTATATTAATAAGCACGCGGAATATACTTAGTAATACTTAGAAGACGGATTATACGATGCAATGTAAGTGAACAGTTTAACACAAGCTTCAATATTATTAAGAAATAATACGAGTGATCTTGCTTATCACTAGGGTTACACCTTGAAGCTTACTTGAGTATTTCGTACCCTAAACAATGACATAGGATCTCCTTTTATAGCACAAAGAGTCCTTTACAAGATAAGTATAATCCTAACAATATAGAATATACACAAGATCTTTTCTATACTTATCAATATACGAATACATAACAATTATCCTAATAGCGATGGTAATAGTAATATGCTGATGGTAATGAGTTTCCACTTCTAGTGTAATCTTTAGCAGTGTTAACCACAAGCATATCAGTGGTAACTGTTATCTTTATTCCCAACATATTCCTTTATTAAATTGGTAAGGTTACCGACCTAGGACATTTAAGTAACTGAAACTTGGAGCATTTAGTTACTCATTGAATGCTCTTTGTCAAAATTCAAGGACCCTGAATGAGTCATACTCATTCAGTGAGAAAAGGATTTTTTTTGTTCAGGGAGGATGGACCATTTGGAGAAGACTTTACTTGAGATTAGGATTGATTTTTAGTTTCTTTTCAATGTCAAGCATTCCTAATTCAACTTCGGTCTCTAAAGGTAGGTTCATCTAAGGGTTTGGTGAAGATATCGCAAGTTGATATTCGGTGAGGGATGAAATGAAGTTCTATGTCTCCTTTCATTATGTGATCCACGATGAAGTGATATCTTATATCAATGTGTTTGGTTCTTTGATGGAGGACAGGGTTGTTGTTGGAATTGCAATGCACCGGTGTTGTCCGCAGAAGATGGGTACCATTTTTGTAATGAATGTGCATAGTCACTGAGTTGACTTTTCATCCATAAAACATTGGCAACATCTGCAGCAGGCCACATACTCAGCCAGGTGAAGACATAGCCACTGATTGTTGCTTTTTTAGCACTCCAACAAACCGCTTTTCCTCCAAGAAATTGACAGGCACTAAGGTACTTTTTCGTCCATGTTGCAGCGCATAATCAGAATAGAGTACCCTTTGAGATTAAACCCTGAGCACTTTGGATAATAGAGTCCAAGGCTTGGGGTTCCCTTCAGGTACCTGAGTATTCTTTTGGCTGACAGTAGGTGGGATTTTTGGGATTGGATGATATCTGCTATAGAAGACCGAGAATTGTATGTTGGTCCTGAAGCAGTAAGATACATCAAGGTGAGCCAACAATCCCCCGGAAATGGGTTTGATTGACCGATTTGCGGTGAGATCAAGTCCAAGGTTGTTAGGAGGGACCATAGGTGTCTTTACTGAGGCACAATCAGATATCTCATATTTCTTTAAGAGATTTCTTGTGTATTTCTCTTGACTGATGGAGATTCCTTTATCAGTTTGCTTGATTTGTAGTCCAAGGAAATATGAGTTCACCTCATCATGCTTCATTTCAAACTTCTTTGTCATCAGTTTTCAAACTATTTGCAAAGAGTGTAGTTTGTTGAGCCAAAGATGATATCATCAACATATACTTGGACCAGTATTACATCTTGTTTTGTCTTGTAGATAAAAAATGTGTTTTCTATCTTTCCTCTGACAAACTTGTTTTGAATCAGGAAGGCTGAGAGAGTTTCATACCATGCCCTGGGAGCTTGCTTGAGTCCATAAAGGCTTTATCAAGCTTGCAGACATAGTCAGGAATTCCACTACTCTCAAAGCCGGAGGTTGCAACATACATCTTCTTCCTTGAGTTCACCATTCAGGAATGCACTTTTACATCCATTTGGTAAACTTTGAAGTTCATGTAGGTAGCATATGCAAGGAAGATCCCGATGGCTTCCATTCTTGCAACATGAGCTAATGTCTCATTATAGTCAATGCCTTCTTGTTGACTATTACTTTAGCTACAAGTCCGCTTTGTTTTTATGACCAGTGCCGTTTTCATCGCTTTTATTTTCGAAAACCCACTTCATTCCTATGACAATGACATCCTGAGGACATTTGATCAAGGTCATGACTTTGTTTTATCAAACTGCTGAAGTTTTTTCTTGTATGGCTTGAACCCAGCTTGGGTGTTTTAGAAACCTCGTGACACTTTTGGGTTCTATATCGGATAGGTAATCAAGATATAGACATTCATTGGCTTAAGCTGCAGTTAACTTAGCAGCTATGCTTCTAGTGAGCATGCCCTCAGTGGGTTCACCACTGATGTTTACAAGCTCAATGTCCTGAGATTTTGTCCACTTACTTTATGGTCTAGGATCTGAGCTTGAAGAGGTTACTGGAAACTCAAGAGTGAGTTCAGGTGCATGAGTCATAGAATCATTAAGAACATCTGTTGAGATGTCTTGTTTAGGTTGGGGTTCATGAATCACGGGTTCTAACATTTGGTTCTGTTACCTATCCCAGCAGGGACCGATTGATTATCAATGAGTTCACTGATAGTTGGTTGTGACAGGTTGTGAGGAAAGACATAATATGAGATGTCAGCATTAGCTTGGTATGAGGAATTGATTTCAGTGTTATATATCAATTCCTATTTCCTCCACTGAGGTGTTGGTGAACCTGATGCTTTTTGAACTCTCATCAAAGATGACATGAAAGGTTTCCTCAACTTGTTGTCTCCTTGTGTTAAATACCCTGAGGATTTGGAGATCGTGGGTAACCTAGAAAGTAACCATCATCAGCTTTAGCATCAAACTTGCCTAGATGATCCTTGTGGTTATGGATAAACACAGACATCCAAACACATGAAAGTGCGTATCGGAAGTCTTCTTTGAATATCTCATAAGGGGTTTTGTTATGCCTTTGACAATGATTGACCCTTTTTGAGTATAATAGGCTGTTTGACCGCTTCAGTCCAGAAATGCTTTGAGAGGGCTGAGCCATTTAACATGGTTCTTGCAGCCGAAATGAGAGTTTTGTTTTCCTTTCACCCACCGCTTGTTGGGGTGTAGGGAGATGAAAATTTTGGGAGATTTCCTTTCATCACGAAACTCAAGCTCATCATTTCTCAACTCAGCACCATTGTCAGTTCGATTTGTTTAACAAGAATGTCATTCTCGTTTTCAATGTTCTTGATGAATGACATTATAGTGTCACCGCTGACTCTTTTAGAAAGAAAGTATACCTAAGTGTATCTTGAGAACTCATCAACAATGACAAGTGTATACTTCTCATGCGGGATTGATCTAGGACTGATAGGTCCAAAGAGATCCATATGCAAGAGGTGAAGGCAGCTTTTGATGGAGAAATTTTGTTTTGTTTTGAAAGATGCTCTTTGATGTTTTCCTTTTTCACAGGCTGAGCATGGTTTATCTTTTGCAAAAACCAGAGATGGTAAGCTAAGGAACTTGTTTTGTTTTGCCAAGTTGTTGATGTTTTTGAAGTTTAAGTGAGAGAGTCTCTTGTGCCACAGCCAGTTGATAGTTGCAGTGGCATTGGCAAAGTGACAGGTTCCATCTTGAGAAAGAGTAGACATGTCTAAGACATAAACATCATCTCTTCTAGGAGCTATCAAATTCTTTGTTGGCATTGAAGATGGTACCTTGTTTGTCATTGAATTGCACAATGTACTTAGCATCACATAGTTGACTGACACTGATGGGATTGTATTTGAGACCATTGACATAAGCTATTCTAGAGAAAACTATTCCATTACAGTTTACTAAACCATAACCTTCAGTAGGACATGATGATTTATCACCAAATACTACCTTGGGTCCTGGTTCCTTTACATACTTGTGCAGATACTCCTTCACACCAGTCATGCTTCTTGAGCATCCATTGTCTAGATGCCAAATAGGCTCATGGCGTGTCTCTGACAAGTAGTAACTGAATTAGTTTCTCTTAGTGACCCACTTACTAGTGGGCTTGGGTCTAAAGGTCTCTTTGAAATTGGCAATCGACTCATGGTCAGTGGGTGAGTGCATTGTGCTACCACGTGTTTTGCATTTAGAGAGAGGATGACTCGTGATTTTGGGTTGCTTGGAAATTCTCCTGCATGGATGACAATTATGCTAGGGATGTCTTATGAGCTCGGATTTTTTCCAAATATCACAAGATTTGTTCATGAGACAGTCATCAGGATGATGATCATTAAAGCCACAGTGTGGGCAAGGAGGAAAGGTTTTGCTCTCACTTTGAGAGACTGGAGGTTGAAGCATACTTATGACCAACTTTGGTATAGTTTGCTTTACTGAGAGAACTTACATATTGTAAGTGATCGAAGTTCTTTGATCATCCTTTTGCGCATCATACAAAAAAGGATTCTATAAACAGTTGTCGGTGGTATGATGGTATAGTGGCATAGATCACAGTCTGCTTGGTTTTGGTGGTGGCTTTGACTTTGAGGAACTAGAGGAAGTCGACTTGTCTCCTTGATTGATTCAAGAACTTTTTCGATAGATTCCATCTTTTCAGTTAGCTTCCTCACAAGTTCGGGCTCAATTTGGTCACTTCAGTGGGGGACAGAGGATGTGGAAGTCTCAGTGGGTGTAGATTCTTGTTGGGTTGGTTTTGATGGTCTTTTTAGGATGGTTCTATCAAGTCCAGACCTTTCTTTTGGTGAGTGTGGATTGAATTGTAATGGAGTAAGCTCAGAGCTAGGAGCGAGACCATGAAGAGGTTCCAGTGGAGGAAGTGGTGTTGAGACTCAGCTTCGCCTCAGAGATGTGTTTAGTACTACGGGCACATCGGGAGTCCAAGGTGCTCTTTAGAGCTTGACTTTCAGCTCTAGAATTCTTCCGAATCAAAATTTGGAAGCTTACTCGTGGTTTTCCCTTTCAATCAGCCACTAGGCTTGGGGTTGACAACATATGGTAATCATGCCACCAGACACAAATGGTTTAGGACCTTGTCTTTGTTGAGAGAGTCGTGAAGATGATCTTCACCTAAGACTCTCTTCTTGGCTGGGGGCTCACAAAGATCAAAGACCTTGGGATTCTTAGCAGTCCAACTATCAAGGATATCTTGAACCTTTTTGAGTTCATCTTGAAGTGCCTGATTTCTTTTAACTAGTTCAGTGTTTTGAATTTGCAAAGTGACAGCCTCAAGCTTAGGTTGTTTTAAAAGAAGCAGTTCATCCCTACACTTGTTCAGTTCAAAACTTAGCTTGTTGTATTTTGAAAAAAGATTCAGTCTTTGCTCTTCTACGAACTTAAAGTCAACATTAAGATAATTCATATAAGACTGCCAATCAGAGTCATTATCCATAGAAAGTAAAATATTTACCTTCTTCATTGTGATATTGACCCATTCTCCATTCCTGGCATGATTCTTTCTAACAGCTAGCTTGTCCTCTACTGAGAGGGCCATCAGTGCAATGACATGCACCATTTTATCATCAGATGATACCGCTCTTCATCCCAATCGAAGGTTTCAGAACAAGGCCTTTGTTTTTACCCCGCACGATTGAACACTTTTGTTGTTTCTGAGGGACTGGCCTCAAGCAATGCAAGCTTAGCTTTAACTTTCTTATACTTAGCTTCAAAATCAACGGTTTTGTTTTGATCAGATTTGTTTTGAAAGTTTTGATGAGAGTGATAGATTTTTGGTTGAAATTTGCTAAAGCCAAAGGACTGATTTAACCCTGATGGTTTATAAGAAGGTTCAGAAATTGTTTTTGAAAAACAGTCTTTTGCAAAATGACCTCTTTTGTGACACTTAAAGCGTTCAGTGTCCTCATTTACTTTAGCATTTGAAAAACCTTTGTTTCTTTTTATAAACCTTCGAGAGTTAGCAAGGAGTGCCCTTTCCTGAAATTCAACGTTCAGGTCATTTAGGTACTCCTCACTTGATCTCTCATCGCTCATCATCCTCAATTTCTTGGAAACTCTGAACCACATTGTTAGAAAAGAAAAAGTTGATATAGGTGTTGAAGTGGTGGTCGGGACTCTTGAATTCTGAGACTTCTTTAAGTCGGGTATCGCCTATTAATGAGGTTTTCCTCATAGACAAATTTCCCATAAATTTCGTGAAGATCAAGATTCCGATATGATTAGCATTCCTTAGTCCCTGAGAGAAGTTCAACCACTTCTCAGGGAGACTATTGACAAAACCAACATTGATTTCATGTTTGGACAATTTAACACCATCATTTGATAGTTCATTTTAAAGATTTTTGTACCGGGTGTAAGTTTGAGACAGAGTCAATCCTTATGCCTGAAGGTGTTATACTCAAGTTTCAGGTCCATTATCTGTTTTCCTTGGTATTCGATGAGCCTTCATGGCTATGAACTAGGTCATCCCAGGTTGTTGGCGTACTATAGCTTATGACTCACTCCATAATATCATCAGGAAGACATGATATGATGATACTTTTGAGTCTTGGTCCTGGTTGACCACTCTTCTCTCATCCTGAGTCCATGAGCTTCGGTTTAGGCAAACCTTCAAAATCTTTGGATAAATGGACCTTCATTTATACACTTGACATAATAAGGTTCCATGCCAATCAAATAGCAAAGCATACGCTTTTTCCATTTGTTAAATTTGCCAACTTCAAGTCTAGGGCAACAATTGAATAAGCTCCACCCTTTTTATCGACTAGTTGGGGTACATCAATTTCAGCCATAAGGATCCTGATTTAAAAACGTTTAGAGCGGCTTAAAAAGATTTTATTATCAGCCTCGCTATGATACCCCTTGTTGTTCCCTATTCACTATCTTAAAAACAGTTAAAAGTATTTAAAAAAAGTTAATAGTGAATCTATGACTGAAAAGATATAAGTAAAAACACACCGATAATTTTCAACATAATATTCTTTATTAGATATAAATCAAAACAAGAATACATTACCCAAGTACTTGTGGAATAGTACTTGGGATTGAAATGACAAAGGTTGGTGACTCTCTCCCAAGCTCGGCAAGTCCGAGCACAACTACAAGTACCTACTGAGTGCCTCGGGTGGATTGTTGTATTTGAGATGAAAGATGGCTGCGTGTTTGTGTGTTTTTACAATTCACAAGCTTAACCTTTCACTCCATCTCTTATGCTATTTATACAAGTATGAGTTTTAACTCTTTCCTAAGTGACATACGACAATCTTATAGAAGACAAAATCTGATGTATTTTGTCTCTGCTAAAAGACTATTTTAGGTAAGAGCAAGACCGCTTTAAAAGGTCAGTGATGACACCGAGCTGATCGTTGCCATTCAGGAAAGTTGACTTTGGTTGATAAGGACTTTGTCTTATCTGATTCAAACTTATCCTGCCTTATCCCGCTCATTCTTCGCCTTCATATCCTTCGGTCTTCGCTTCAGTTTGTCGTCATGTAAGTAGTTGGAGAAGAGTCTTAGGATTCGTGAGTTATTGTCATCACCACCTAATCCACCATCTTCTTCTTGACTTAGTCTTCACCCTTTAAGTTCCGCCTTGCTGAGTGGAGAGACTTCCTTGTTGCCTCGTACTTAGTATCCTGAAGATGTATCACTGAGAGACTATGCGCTCAGTGACCTGTTGTCGTTAAAAGGTCTAAACACTTAGGATATTTTCTATTCAAATCCTAGATTAAGGGGTTTGGGTATTTAATGAACCCAACAGTGTTGCTTCTATATTATGGGTTTTGATCCAAATGGCCTGTCATTTGTGATCTAGGTTGATATTTAAGCCGTTTTTATAGTTTAGATCATAGGCTTTGTCTTTGAATGTGGAGCTCCTTCACATTATTTGTACTGAACCGTTTTGTTTGATTGTGAGTTATACATTTACCGGGGTAAAACCATTTACCCGGAAAAAAAACTGGAAATTGTTAGAATATAACGATTTTCCTCATGCGTGTCCCGACGATTCTTGTGTTGATACTATTTCGAGATAACTAAATAAAAACGAAGTTATAAGTAAATAAGGATTATGAATTAATGATCTTGATTTGATACAATTTCGACAACACAAGTAGTTGAGAACACATATTAGTTGTTTATCTATCATTACACTTCGTAATAAAAATTTTGAATTTAACGCCACATACGATGATACACCAACATTAAATGTATTGATTGGAGCATTATATACCAAGGTTTTCAAGATCAGGATCTTATCCAAGATCGTTTTCGTCTATGCAAGATCGTAATCGTAAGATCGGATTGGGATACTACTATAATGTTGTTTGTTAATAGTTTTTGTAAAATCATACAAATCTGCAAATTATTATAATTATAAATACAAAATACTATGAATGTTGTCATAAATTATGATTATGAAATGTTTAAAAAGATTAGCATGTTTTTTAGAATTCTAAAAAAAACAACTCATAAATTTGTAATTTTTTGTAATCCGAGAAAAGTAAGATCGGATCAGATTAGATCTTAAGATCGTATGGTCAAGATCAGGATCCTATAAGATCTTAAGCTTGCAAAGATCTTATGTGAATCCAGATCGTTTTTGCTTTGCAGTATCGTAAAATTTTAAGATCCAAAAATTAGAATCGGGATCCTAACAATCGTGGCATATACATTAAGGTATATAAGCAAGCAAAATTTTGTTTCTTTGGCTAATGTAGAACTACAAACCTAGCTTTTTAGAAAGAGCAATGAAGCAAATGGTTTTATAGTATACAATAATGATTTTTGAAACTTAAAACTTATATCACAAATTACATATGATTTTGTGTTTTGTAACTTTCAATATCCTATAAAAGAGAAAATTAATTCATAGTGTATATCGAAGTGCGTTATTGAAAGATAAAATAATTTTGAAGATCGTGTATTTTTTGTCGCTTAATGATTAAGCATTTTTAATGTAATATATGCCAAAAAGAGGTGGTTATAAGTTGTTTATTTAAATGAAAAATTTTTGTGGCTGAGATTTTCCTATTTGATATTTGTTTTTTTTATTAAATTACCCTTTGATAGTGCGAAGTAATACATAAAACTTCAAATGGGGTATAAACATGCTTTTTCTTTTCAAACATTATAACTATAATAAGATAAAAAAAAAAGATAGAATAAAATTTAAAATGAAAATAAAAATTAAAAGCGTAATGCTAGACTCACTCACAAAATTCACACAAAAATTCATTCTCTGACATGTCAGCGGGTGATTGATGGATTTTGTGAAAGTTTCTTTCTCTCTTCTCTTTTATTGAACCAATCACCCGTTGACACGTCAATGGGGGAATTTTTTTATTGATTTTGTGAATAGGTCTAGCATTTCTCAAAACCAATCAGCCACTGAGACGTTAACGAGCGGGTTTTTTATTTTATTTTGTGAATTGGTCTAGCATTTCTAAAAAAAAAAAGTTGAGAACATAGACCGTTGATGGTGACAATGGTATGCATTTTGTTTTTGCATTGACCATCAACAACATCCACAACAATGACATGTCAGCGGGTGATTGATGGATTTTGTGAAAGTTTCTTTCTCTCTTCTCTTTTATTGAACCAATCACCCGTTGACACGTCAATGAGGGAATTTTTTTATTGATTTTGTGAATAGGTCTAGCATTTCTCAAAACCAATCAGCCACTGAGACGTTAACGAGCGGGTTTTTTATTTTATTTTGTGAATTGGTCTAGCATTTCTAAAAAAAAAAGTTGAGAACATAGACCGTTGATGGTGACAATGGTATGCATTTTGTTTTTGCATTGACCATCAACAACATCCACACCAAAAGACACCAACAACAAATATACTAATACGAACTCATGGCAAGCGCAAGGACTATGATATATAGTCAAGCCAAAGTTTGTTTCTTCAACCAATGTGGGAATGCAAATTTTGTCTACACACCTAAATTTTTTTCTTTGCAAGTTGCAGGCTACAATTGTTTGGAGTTTACAAAGTGATGATTATACAATAGTAACTTTAGAAATCTAAAGAAATCGCAAAAAGAATGATGATACAATAAGAATGAGCACGTAGCTTATTGGAAATGTTTAAAGACCTGTTTGTTTGTCCTGGTATATGCTTTTGGGCATGATAAGTGTACCGATGATTATGAAGCTGTTGGGATTTTATGTCATGAGAACAAAGTGAGATATACTTACTAAAAGCTCGAATTTGTAAAAATATCAATGATTTTCCTCATATTTGTCCCAACGGTTCTTGTGTTGATAATGACTTCAGATAGTTAAGGATATAAGTATAATGAACCTATACATCCAGAAAAAACAAAGTTATAAATAACTAAGGATTATAATTTACTGATCTTAATTTAATATGCTTTCGAGAACACAAATAGTGAAAGTATATACAAGTTTTCCATATGCTGCAACCTTTATCAGGTGGCCATGGAAACGAGTACTAGTCGAAGTTATGATCAATGCCTGCCTTGATCATCACCCGCATGTAACTTAAATGGGTGGCAGTAATCATTAAGTAACACTGTAATCTCTTGGACTAATCTAATGTCAATATAATAATGACAATTGACTAAATTTCTTAGCCGTCTGCAAGAAGAAGAATCTGGTCTTCTGATTCTTTTCGCACAATCTCAAATTATATAAAAGTCGTATTAATCAATTTCATATCTTACATAAGCGACACTTATGTGAATTAGAGCCTTGGGCAGCGCCACATCAGCTTTAACATTTCACCTTAACTCAACAAAAAAACACCCATTGGAATATAATATATTCTAAAAAAGAGGTCGTAAATAAGTTTTTCATTTAAATGAAAAAAAGTGAACGGTTGAGAATTTTCTATTACATATATGCTTTATTATTAAAATGACCTTTTGATAGTGCCATAAGGAAAACTTCATGTAACGGGGTATAAACATGCTTTCTTTGTTCAAACATAATAATTACTAGCAGGGTATTCGTGCCTTAGAGCAGCGATTACTCTGTAACTAAAACTTTGGCAAATAATATTCTTCGATTATATACTTTTCATAATAATAACTTTACGTATGGCGAGAAATTTAGGGAATAACTTTATTGCACACTATTTCATATAAAAATGGTAGCTAGACTACTATCCATCGCGATGTAAGGACTTTACGAAAATGGTAGTTAGTAGTATTACTATGTTTTGATGATTGCCGGTGATATATACTTGTTAGTCAATAAATGTTGTATAATATTTGTTACAATGTTATATAAGGTGTAAACATATATAGAGTACTATACATTAGTTTCGTGCAAATATTGACTATTAAATCTATTTATGACTATGCTTAACAAAATATGAATTAAGGTATTCAAAAGCTACAAATTTTTAATACCTTATGAACTATCTAAAAATTTTCTTACTTTAACATGTACGATTCTTTTCAATCAAATTTAAATGTCTCAGTTATAATGAGCACATTAGTAGCTTATTTAGTTTGTACCTTGTGGTATATAAATTATATTTGTATTTGTTAAATTGTTGTTTTGTGGTTTTGAATGGTTTGTATAATATGCTTTATCTTTGTTGCTTAATTTAAGTTTAAAAATGTCTTAGTGACATTTAATAAAGCAAAACGCGTTCTTTTATTATATACTAGACGAGTACTCGTGCATAGCAACGAGATTTTATAAGGGCATATAGTTTTAGTGATAAATAATTTTATGGGTTATAAACGAAAAATAATAAAAGTTTGAGGATTTGGGGATTAAATATAATGTTTTGAAACCCGGTTCGACCGGTTGAACCGTTCCGGTTACGGGTCAATTTAAACCGGCTCAACCCAACGGGTTGGGTCAAAAAAACAGTTCAAATTAAATTGGGTTAACCCATCGGGTTGAAGCGCCCGTGTAAACCCGGCGTTTTTTTGATGTATCAATAGTTTTCTTTTGAAACATATGTTTTTTCAACATTTACTTTTTTAGTTAAAAATATTCACTTTTCGTTGTTTTGTTTTTTCATTATGTTGTATAGAGTTAATTGCATTTTTAGTCCTTGTGGTATGACCAAATTGCATGTTTGGTCCCTAAAATTTTAAAAGTGCAAGGATAGTCCCCGTTTTGGTCCCTAAAACTTTATTGTATATATAGTATAGACATAGATAGTTAAGATTAAGATCATAAGGTAAAAATAAGAATGAAAAAAATAGTTTTTTTTTTTTTTTTTTTTCTACTAAAGATATTCACACCAACGCCCAAGACACACCACCAACATATATAATAGTCTCGACCTATGTTAAGTGCATGCACTAAGGTATATAACCTAGCCAAAGTTTGTTTCTTAAACCAATGTGGGAGTGGGGCTGCAAATTTTTGCAAGCTACAATTAATTGTCAAGACTTTAAAAAGTGAGGTTTATACAAAAAGTAGCTTCCCATGCATTCGGCGTGCTTGGTTAGGGGTTAAGGGGGGTGGGGAATGGGTAAAGTATTTAAAAGGGCCCACATCACAAATAAATTGATGCCGATAGAGGGTGTAGGGTTTGACACCCCGTAGTGGTGAATGAACCATTATAGAAGAAATTCGTGCAAGTAGCGATTGATTACCCACATCACTCATCCCTTTGCATTCCTTCCTTTCCCTTCCCTTTCCTTTCCCCACTTGAACCGTAGGACCCTCAGTATTTTGAATGAGCGCATAGCTTATTGGTTGATATTTGTAAATAAAGAGTGGCCACAAAATTACCGGCAATCAAATGCCTAGATATCCAGAAGCAATGTCTTTTGGAAATTGGGCAAAACTTAGGGTGTGCTTGGTTCAAACTCGAGAAAAAGAAAGGAAAAGGCAATGATAATAGTGGGGAAAGGGAAAGGGAAAGAAAAACATTCCCCCTAATTTATTGAGTAATGGGTCATTGCATTATACTACACCAACCACATTTTTTCATTATCTTTCTCATTCCTTACCCCCATAACCCCCTACCAAGCATGCTCTTACAGTACAACTGGCAAGGGTTGCTTGGATATGAGCCCACGTAATAAGTTGTTTCAGTAATAAGTCTACTAATAAGTGTTGTGTGGATTTCAAAATAGTTTTTTTCTCAAGTTTTGGGACAGTCAGATTCTTAAACCTTATATAAGCTAGGTGTTCTCATCGTTCAATGTTTTAATGTAATCATGAATTAACACCTGTGCATCACATTTCTTGTACCATTTATACACTATACCAGCAAACACAACGGCTTAAAGTAGAATACAAACTGTCAAATCTAATAAACAACGAACAATCAGACACCAAATAATAATGCACCATCTAAACTAAATTATTAAAACATTCAACATCACTTCACCAAATATGTACGATGGAAGCATTAACGGAACATAAGAACACCTATGTGGCACAACTTCCTACTTGAACTTGCAACTTTAAAGACTAGAGCCGGCCAAATGCACCCTACATATATCTTTGCTTTTCTTTATATTATTACCGCCTAAAATTAACATAATTTATGTATTCATGTGTTAGGGGGCGCTTGGTTGTGGCCTTGTGGGTAAAAAAGGTAAGAAATGGTACGGGGTAACGATCGATGGTGATTTGTAATCCAAAACTAGGTAGAGAAGCATTATCCACAAAATTGGTGAAAAATTGATTTAACTAATTACTAACTACATTAACATAACAAACATTTTAATGTTCAAAATCACATAGTTTCCGGAATATTTTGTTATTGCTATAACACAAATAAGATTCAAACTGCATTTTCTTAATTCAAATATTATTCAATGTCGTAAGATGAAAATATAAAATAAAAATTGAAAAGATATATTATTTGTTGAACATGTCTATAGAATAAACGTTTGCATTTATCCTAAAACATGAGGATACACCAACGACAAATATATTAATTTCTACATGTTGTAATAATATACGGTAAAGTATATAATCAAGCAAAATTTTGTTTCTTTGACCTATGCGAGACTACAAACTTAGTTTGTAAGAAAGAGCAAGAATAGTTGTTTAGAGATCTTTATCTATATCTTTTGTAATATTTCTATTACTTTTTTCTTTTGAAGCTATTAGAAATTTGATAACAAGCTGAAACACAATTATTCGGTGGCACAACAGTCATTTTTTTGAAGCTATGTATGATAAAAAAAAACTGATAGCAAGCTCAAATATGGTCTTTACTTTATCACCAAATTGTATATATACTAATATTGTTTTTTGGTATCGGTATTGTATATAGAGTTGCTACAATAATACCAAAAGTGAAATTGAGAAAATGTGGGAACAACGATTGCAATGTGTTGCGAATCGATTAAGGTTTATAATAAACCCGCTTGCCGCGTGGTGTTTGATTTTAGGTACTGAAAGTGTACCGATGATTACAAAGTTGTTGGAATATCATGTCGGGATATACTCATCAAAACTTGAAATTATAAGAACATCAATGATTTTACTCATGTTTGTCCCAACGGTTCTTGTGATAATACGATTTTGAAATAATTAAGGATATAGGTATAATCAACCTATACCTCTAGCAAAAACAAAGTTATAACTAACTAAGCATTATAAATTAATGATCTTGATTTTATATAATTGCGAGAACACTAATAGTGAAAGTATATGTAAGTTTACTTCAATTAATATTAATTGTAGTAAGGTGAAAAAAGAAAAAATTGGGAACATAACAAACTTTTTGATGTTCAAAATCACATAATTTCCCTGACATCTATTGTTGTTACAACACAAAAAAGATTCAAAATGCATTGTTTAGCCATCATCAAACGGTGATGTATTCATTTGAGCATGTGTAATGCATATACACTAAGGTATATAAGCAATCAAAATTTTATTTCTCTAACTAATGTGGGAACCACAAAAGTTTTTCAGAAAGAACAACGAAGCAAATGGCTTATCTTACGTAATGACGATATTTGAACCTTTGAAAATTCCATCACAAACACATGCGATTTTGTATTTTGTATCTTTCGATACCCATAAAACAACGGAAAATAATTCGTAAAAAGTATATCGAAGTGCTCACCTATTAGAAGATTAAATTATTTTTCTTTGGGATCATGAATTTTTTGTAGCTCAACATTTAGCCGTTTGTAATTATGATATATTGCAAAAAAAAGTTGGTAAATAAGTTTTTTATTTAAATGAAAAAATGAACGAAAAATTATTGTAATGGGGTATAAGCATGCTCTCTTAGTTCAAATATTATAATTATAATAATACAAAAATATGAAGAAAAAAGTTTTTACTCTCTTAGTTCAAACATTATAATTATAATAAGGGCAAATGGCACAAAAAGGCATCAAAGTTAGGGTCTATATCCAATCAAGGTATTCTACTTTTTTTCTTACATAAAAAGGTTGCCAACAAAAATTTTTAGCGGATTTGGGTTTTTCATTAACTTCGTTAACAACTAACCAATAATATGTTATGTATACATTGAAACATTTTAGAATTTTGAAGGGCCAAATTTGAACCTTTTCTTTTTTATAACTGCTATCCCCAATTCTCAAATCCACACATTCCGATCTCATCTCGATAGTCAAAGATGGGTAACTGTTGAAAAGGCAGTTTCACCAGTAGTGACAACTAATTTCTCGTCTAGTTTTGTTGACTCATCGAAATGGGTTAGTCCTCGGCTCCTGGAAATTTGTTAGTAG
Organism: Chrysanthemum makinoi; assembly: GCA_910596185.1. NCBI lineage: Eukaryota > Viridiplantae > Streptophyta > Magnoliopsida > Asterales > Asteraceae > Chrysanthemum > Chrysanthemum makinoi. The sequence goes on along the minus strand of OU343224.1, from coordinate 363,519,883 downwards.
AGGCCGGTGAGTTGGTTCCAGCTAGTAATCAGGCAGATGAAGAGGTTTTACCTGTTTCGGTAGAAACTAGTGACGACTCAGAGCCGAAAGAAGGCGTCGAGGTCTTGGAACGCCTTTTGGTCCCACCATCTTTTACCTTGGGTAGCACAATACTTTGCATTTACAGACGATTCACAGCCGTCCACGTGGAAGCTTTTGTATGATGCAACAAATGGTCCCTTTGACCAATCGGTCTTTTCTAACCCACCTCTTGTTGCCCAATCATCGGCGTTCCATAAGCTTGAGTAAATCTTCATGGGTTGGTTAAATGGAAATCTAACTCCTAAATCTTTACTGTTTTTGAACACTCTGATTGGTATATCATCCACTAAAAACACAATCTGGTACATATTCCAAAGGACAGAGTAAGAATGGTAGGCTTTAGTTGGATCAAACCAAAGATAAATACGTTGCTCACGGTCACCCTTGCCCCCAGTGAACACATTTGTTTGCAAAATGTATGGCTGCCCAGTTCTGTTCCCCAAGAACTCAAAGTCAATCTCATCATGCTCCGAGTTTTGTGATGACAAATAAAACGCAGTAACAGTGCCATCAGAATCACCAGCAACCATTTTAATCTGCATACTAAAATGACCAAATAGATACGACCCTTTAGACTGGAAGCCAGTCCCAGTATTGACTAACATATAACACACGTGATGTGATGGTGTTGAAACATGACATACTGTAGGTTACATATGCTAAGAAACGTGACATGATGGCGTTAGGATTGAAAATGAGATGAGATCGGAATGTGTGGATTTAAGAATTGGGGATAACAGTTATAAAAAAGAAAAGGTTCAAATTTGGCCCTTCAAAATTTTAAAATGTTTCAATGTATACACTTAACAGTATTATTGGTTAGTTGTTAACGGAAGTTAATGAAAAAACCCAAATCCGCTAAAAATTTTTGTTGTCAACCTTTTTATGCAAGAAAAAAAGTAAAATACCTTGATTGGAAATAGACCCTAACTTTGATGCCTTTTTGTGCCATTTGCCCTTATAATAATATGAAAATTATAATTATAATAATATAAAAATATGAAGAAAAAAGATTTTACTCTCTTAGTTCAAAGATTATAATTATAATAATATAAAAAAATGAAGAAAAAAAAGTTGAGAACATATGATAATTGTTGTTGGTGCCGGCGAGGCGGATGTTTTAGCGTTAAACATCAACACCAAGAGACACCAACAACATATAAAACAACAGAAAATAATTCGTAAAAAGTATATCGAAGTGCTCACCTATTGGAAGATTAAATTATTTTTCTTTGGGCTCGTGAATTTTTTGTAGCTCAACATTTAGCCGTTTGTAATTATGATATGTTCCAAAAAAAAGTTGGTAAATAAGTTTTTTATTTAAATGAAAAAATGAACGAAAAACTTATTGTAATGGGGTATAATCATGCTCTCTTAGTTCAAACATTATAATTATAATAATATAAAAATATGAAGAAAAAAGTTTTTACTCTCTTAGTTCAAACATTATAATTATAATAATATGAAAATTATAATAATATAAAAATATGAAGAAAAAAGTTTTTACTCTCTTAGTTCAAAGATTATAATTATAATAATATAAAAACATGAAGAAAAAAAAGTTGAGAACATATGATAATTGTTGTTGCTGCCGGCGAGGCGGTTGTTTTAGCATTAAACATCAACACCTAGAGACACCAACAACATATATACTAGTGTCAACTTGCAAGAGGCACATGCACTAGGGTATATAACCATGCCAAAGTTTGTTTCTCTAATCAATGTGGGACTGCAAACTTACGCTCAGTTCTCGAGTTAAAAAGGAAGAGGAAATTAAAGGAAACGGAAAGTTTTTTGTGTTCTTGAGTCTTTTTTAAAGGAGGAAACGGAAACGGAAAGAAAATAGAGAGGAAGATTTGATAAGTAAATCTTCCTCCCACTTTATAAAGGAAAGGAAACAGTAACCATATGTTATGTAAAGACTAATATACCCTTTTAAAAACATTTGACATTAATAATTAAAGGGCATATATGTAATTTGACCAAGTTATTTTCTCTTTTTCCTCTCTCAAGAACATGATTATGATTACTTTCCTTTTCCTTTCCTCTATCTCAAGAACATAACAACTAACACTTACTTTCCTTTTCTCTTTCTTTTCCATTTCCTTTTCTTTTCCATTTCCCTTCCCTAAAAACTCGAGAACTGAGCGTTAGTCTTCAAACTTAGACTACAGTTCTTCACCCCTAATTGTTTTTCTTAGCAAGTTGTAGGCTACAATTGTCTCGGCTTTACAAAAGCAACTTTAGAAATATAAAGAAATCACAAAAAGAATGATATAAAACTAATTTCCTATGCATTCAGTGAGTTGAATTAGCACGTAGCTTACTGAAATGTTTAAAGACTTGTTTGTCGTGAGAACAAAGTGAAGATATAGTTTTTTAAATCTTGAAATTGTAAGAACTTCGATGATTTTCCTCATATTTGTCCCAACAGTTCTCGTATTGATACGATTTCGAGATAATAAAGGATATAGGTATAATGAACCTATACCTCTAGAAAAAACAAAATTATAAATAACAAAGGATTATAAGTTAAATATCTTAATTTAATACGATTTCGAGGACACAAATCGTGAAATTATATACAAGTTTTGGATATGCTGAAACCTTTATGAGGTGGCCATGGAAACGAGTACTACTCAGAAGTTATGATCAGTGCCCACCTTGATTATCAAGTAAATTATTTGACAAATCTAATATTAATATAATAATGACGATTGCCTAATTTTCTTTGCCGTCTGCAAGAAGAAGAATTGGCTCTTCTCATTCTTTCCATGCAATGTTAAATTATAACATATGATTTCTTCTTGTAAACGGCTGTAACTGGTTCTGAAATATGGTAGCACCCTCAATTGGCTTCCTGCTAGGCCTTCCGATACGACAGAAGATGCAATTGACGTTGTCGCAGAACTAAAATGCAGTTCACTCATCAGAGTAGTACTACATGAAACTGAAATGAAAGAAGTAAGTCCAGTAATGACAATGGCTATACAATGGTGATTAAATAGTTATGACAATATATAGCTATACAAGTATTTCTATTCAAGCTTTGCCAGAAAGAATAATGCAATTGAACAGGTACTCGACAACATATATTTCTCTAATTTCTTTATTACAAAACAGTATAAGTTTTAGTAGGAGGGAGTATTTCAATACGGTTGATTCACTTGAATAAGTTAAGGTTTCTATTATTTTCAGTTATAAAGCTGCACACATATATGGCCATATATTAAGTGCTATGTAATCGACTTTGTTAGTTACTGTTAAATTTTGGGGTAATAATCTGTGGCAAACATGTCATTCTATCAATTGCTAATGGTTTTCAAGTTATGTTCATTACAGATATATTACAGGGGTTAATCATGGACAATGCATAATTGGTTCAGAAGTTCATTCCTGCTGAAGCTTGTTTCATTTCTGCTGATGAATAAATTATAGCCGTTGAGGGGGTCTTTGTGTATCTTAATCTCCTATTTAATCCATCCCCTAATCTAGGGTTACATACAACCGTGTGCAAATCTCATTGTCTCACATTCTCTTCTCTTTCGATCATTATACTCGATCTTGTTTCTTCTTTGTAATTGTCTGGTTATTGTCTCATTGATATTAACCTAATCTTGTAACACTTTGGATACTATTGTTGGTTTAATCTAAACCGACTATTGAGGCTTAGGTTTGAATAAAGTATTGTTGTGAATCTATTGTTGTTGATACTTTCGTACATGGTATCGAGCTTCGTGCTCATAATCATCGTTGATTCACCATCCAAGGGTTTCTTCGTAGAAATGGGGTCATCTTCAAAGAACAATTGGTGGTTTGGGGTTATTGCTATTGGCGTAATCATCGGTTATTTTCTATTCAAAATTAGCCCTAGTCTAAGTGAATCTAGGGTAATTTTGATTTGTTCTTCCACAAGCATATTGCTCTCAGAAGTCTAAGTCTACTCTCTTCTTCAAACAAACAAGACTTAAGTTGTGGGTGCAAACGGTAGACTAACATCTTGATCTCGCCACCTCCGAAGTGGTATGAATACCGCTTCGGGTTTACCCCACCACAGTCTTGGTGCTTGTTGTTTTAATTACAAAGTCTTACTTTTTTTTATCCGTTTATCCGCCTAGTCAGTTATCTTTGTCCGTGTTATTTGCTTGTCTTATTGTTTGCTTTATGGTGTTGGTGATGATAATATTGGGGGTGGTGGTTCTTCCAATGAGAAAAGCTTATCCTTTGGTGATGCTTTGTATTTACACCCTAATAACACCAATGGTACTCCTATTATTTCTATCAAACTCACTGGAACTGAAAATTATAAAATATGAAATATGGCCATGACCTTTGCCTTAAGGAATAATAATAAGTTAGGGTTTATTGATGGTACTTGCAGTCTTGCTAATCAATGGGATACTTGTAACTCTGTTGTGGTTACCGGATTCTTAACTCTCACCCTGAATTATTTGTCGGTGCTATCTATGCTAAAACTGCTTATGAAATGTGGAATGATCTTAAAGATGCTTATGATAAGGTTGATGGTTCAGCTATTTTTAATTTGCATAAAAATATAAACTCTCTTAGTCAAAGGGTCTTCTCTGATTATTACAACAACCTTAACTCTTTATGGAAACAATTTGACTGTATGATTAGTTTGCCTCCCTCGCACTTGTGAGGTCGCAAAACATTTTGAAAAATACAATCAGCTAATCAAATTAATGCAATTTCTTATGGGTCTTGATGACACTTATATTCCTATCAGAAGTAATATTCTAACCGAGACCTCTACCTAATGTCAAACCTGCCTCTGGAAGCGTCTTGTCATTCCAATAGCTCGCTAAACCCAATGCCACCGCTTTTTGAAAACTTTTGATAATGGAAAATTTTTGATAACAAAAAGGATCAAACAACAACAATTTCAATAAAGGTACCTGGTTTTAATGCCGGTAATGCCTCTAATAACAGAGGACCAAACATGAATCTCAAATGTACTAACTGCAAAAACCTCGGTCACATCGTTGATAGATGTTATGATCTTAGAAGAATAATGTTTCCACCGATACTAATCATATCACGATAATTGAGCTAGCAACTCTCCCCGCTCTCTTTCTAATGAATGCTCTTCGTGACTTATGAGTCTTCTTAATGACAACAATGTGTCTTCGCTAATGCTAACATGGCAGTAAATTTTTTCGTGAACCTTCTTTAATGGCAGGTCACGTTTAACATAAACTTCAGCAAATTTTTAACAACAACACAAAAACCTTATCTGGAAACATCAGTCTTGGTTGGATTGTTGACTCGTGCAAATCAAACATATGACTCAGACCGCCAAATTTTTAATTAATATTGTTGACATTTCAAATCTTGGTCTAACTGTTGGACATCCCAATGGTACTCAGCCCTTAATTACTAAAATTGGTGATTTAAAGGTCAATAATGACCTAACTTTTTGATGTTCCGTTGTTCCCGAAGTACAATGTCGTCCATTGGTTCGTTCATAAGATTGCTAAGACAATAAGATGTTTGTTGGGTTTAATGAATCTAATTGCTATATACAGATTTACATCAATAAAGGATTGCGGGATTGGTAAACAATACAATGGGTTATATATGTTTGATATTGATTCTACATGTAAGATTACTTCTAATAACCGTGATTGCTTTGTCATGTTTCTAGAAAGCTCTGGCATCAAAGACTTGGTCATCCCTCTGACCAAGTCCTACATATTCTTAAATCCACTCATAAACTTGATAGTACATCCTAATCGACCATCTTTGTGATACTTGCAATAAAGCTAAACAAACCGTGGAACCATTCCTCTAAGTGAACATAAATCAACTAAAATTGGTCAACTTGTTCATCTAGATGTATGGGGACCATATAAAGTCACTAGCAGAGATGGTTACAAATATTTTTAACGATTGTTGATGACTATTCTAGGGTCAGTTCGGTTTATATGCTTAAGGGGAAGGATGATGTTTATGTTTTCATTGTTAACTTTACTCATATGCTATCAAATAAATTTGAACACAATGTTAAGATTTTCGGTGATAATGGGACGAATTTGTCAATAAAAATTCAACACTTTCATGAAAAGAAATTTTACATCAAACCTCTTGTGTTTATACACCACAACAAAATGGTATTGCAGAAAGGAAACATAGGCATCTCCTTAATGTGGCTAGACCCTTATGTTTGTGGGAATTACCTCTATATCTTTGGCCTCGAATGTGTTCTAACCGCCGCTTATGTCATAAAAGTGTTACCCTCTTCTGTTGTCCGCAAGTCTCCTTCTCCCTTGTGTATGGGCATGAACCTTCACTCTCTCCTTAGAGTCTTTTGTTATGCTATGCCACCATTCTCAACATCTCGATAAATTTGGTAGTAGGTCCTAGAAAAGTGTCTTTATTGGTTATTCAAATGAGAAAAAAGTTTATAAACTTTTAAGTTTAGAAACAAAAATATCTTTTATTCCGTAGATGTCAAATTTTATAAAACTGTTTTTCCCTTCAAAATGAAAAATACTTTGTCAAAACCATTTGTTGAAACTTATGTGCCTAAAGATTTAAACCACAAAAATTTCTTTGACTCACAAATAAGTCCCAATGATGAAGGAAGAGTGACATCCTATGATGATGGCACGTTGTGGGTCATCCTACTAGGATGATGAACCCGTTACAACTTCTATAGATGATAATACACACCCTGAGGGCACTATATCACATAAATCACATCATGCTAATGCATCTTCGACTACTGATACATCTTTCGATTCAAATCGGACTCGAACAAGAAGAAGGCTTGCCGACCACTACTTGCCCAAGAATCTTAATGACTTTATTGTAGAAGGGAAAGTTAAATATGGTGTTAAAAAGGTTGTTAATTACTCTAACCTTAACAAAGATAATTAATGCTTTGCTTCTAGTCTTAATAAAAGTATTGAACCTACCTGTTATGAAGAAGCTATCCTTGATAGTAATTGGGTTGATGCAATGAACTCTGAAATTGAGGCCTTAAATGAAAATCATGCTTGGCATATAACTGATCTCCCACCTAATAGAACTCCCATTGGTTACAAATGGATCTTTAAAATCAAATATAAAGCCAATGGTGAAGTTGATAGATACAAGGCTAGATTAGTTGCTAAAGGTTACAACCAAAGGGAAGGAATAGACTATGATGAAACTTTTTCCCGGTGAAAATGTCTATTGTTAGATGTCTTATTGCCTTAGCCGTGAAAAACAAATGGCCTCTTTTCCAACTTGATGTTAACAATGCTTTTCTGTATGGAGACCTTGATGAGGATGTCTATATGACCATCCCTAAGGGTTCTCAGAATGAGAACAATAAGAATAAAGTTCAGAACTTGTCAAGTCTCTATATGGCCTTAAACAAGCTCCCGTGAAATGGAATGAAAACTTGTTAGTGTTTTAAAAGAAAATAACTTTGTTCAATCTCATCAATGATCACTTTGTTCACCAAAACAGAGAATAACAAGTTTATTGCTCTTGCTTATATGTGGATGACATTGTCCCATCGAAATTGCATTGATGAGATAAACCTATTCAAAGAGTTTCTAAAATCAAAATTTCATATCAAAGACTTGGGAAACTTAAAATAATTTCTTGGCATTGAGGTTCTAAAAACTGGGAATGACATATGTCTCACCCAAAGAAAATATTGTCTTGAACTCCTCAAAGAATTTGGCCTTCTTGGGTGCAAACCCAGGTCCACTCCTATGGAACCCAACTATGTTCTTCCATACATACCCATCACTGGGATGATCCCTTACTTGTCAACATCATCGGATATCGGTTACTTGGGAAACTTATTTATCTCACCCATACAAGGCCTGACATCTCATACTCAGTTCATTGTCTGGCACAATATATGCATTTAGCCCAGTCTGCATCACTATACCCTTCAAGATGATTTTCAGAGTTGCTGAAATTATACCTTAGACCTTTTCCTGGAGCTCCTTTTAGATATCTCAGAACATTGAGGGCACATTCTAGATGAGATTTCAAGGGAGAATGCATATATTGTGCCAAGAAGATTGGTTCTTCAAACCAAACTGCAGACATTCTTACAAAAAACCTTCCTGTTTATCAGCATAAATTCTTGTGTGAAAAATTGATATTGTTTGATATGTTTGCTCATCAGATTAAGGGGGAATGTTTAATTTTGGGGTAATAATCTGTGGAAAACATGTCATTCTATCAATTGCTAATGGTTTTCAAGTTATGTTCATTACAGATATATTACAGGGGTTAATCATGGACAATGCATAATTGGTTCAAGTTCATTCCTCACTGCTTGTTTCATTTCTCACGATGAATAAATTATAGCCGTTGAGAGGGTCTTTGTGTATCTTAATCTCCTATTTAATCCATCCCCTAATCTAGGGTTACATACAACCGTGTACAGCCATTGTCTCACATTCTCTTCTTCGATCATTATACTGATCTTGTTTCTTCTTTGTATTTGTCTGGTTATTGTCTCATTGATATTAACCTAATCTTGTAACACTTTGGATACTATTGTTGGTTTAATCTAAGCCGACTATTGAGGCTTAGGTTTGAATAAAGTATTGTTGTGAATCTATTGTTGCTGATACTTTCGTACAGTTACCAATCCTGCTACACAAGAATAAAGCATTTAAGGATACTTACATTTTACCAATATTCTTGGCACGAGCAACTCCCATATTTAAAATGATGAAACGCTTAATATCACGTACTATAAATTTCCTTCCGTGTTATTTTACTGGCATACTTCATCAAACAACGACAATCCCCACAAATTTTTAAGTTTTTCACAAGTTGTTCCAGAAATAAGGGCAAATTTGTTTTGTAACTTTCGTTTGAGTAGTCAAAAAGGGTAACATTGTTTTTATATCTCACATAGGCGACACTTATGTGAATTATATATATCATTACTCTAACTAACAACCAACACGTAATAACCTTGTAATTCGAAACTTAAATTAATACGCAAACAAAATCATTATTAAATTGGTTAAAAAGAGAATTGGTATGATAGTATTTTGCAACTTACACCACAAATCACATGTGATTATGTATTTTGTAACTTTCGATACTCATTTTAAAAAAGAGATGGTAAATTAGTTTTTATTTAAATAAAATAAAATGAGTGGATGCCATTTTTTTCTATTCGATATTTGTTTTTTTTTAAACTTGCTCTTTGATAGTGCGGAGTAAGGAAAAACTTTATATGTCACAGGGTATAAATGCTTTTTCATACCTTATAATTATAATAGGGTAAAAGCCATAAAATACCAACCTACTTTTTTTAATTTGTCGAGTTGAAACACTTACTTTTTTATTACGTTACTTCACCAACGTACTTTCAATTTTGATATGACTTCACCTATATGACTAAAATAAACTTGCATCGTTAGTCCTTTATACTAACGGCCATTAGCAAATAACTTAAAATTTGGTTTTCTTATGTTTTCGTTGGTTTTACACATTTTTGTCCGTTTTTGCACGATTTCGTCCGTTTTACATGTTTTCGTCCGTTTTTACACGCTGCTCGCTTTTGCACGCTGGGTCCTCTTTTTTACACGCTGGGCCCCGCTTTTGCACGCTTTTGTCCTTTTACACGCTGGCCGTCGCTTTTTTCATGTTTTTCTTCATTTTTACATGTTTTCATCTGTTTTAAAACGTTTTTACACGTTTTAGTCCGTATTTGCACGTTTTCGTCCGTTTTTACGCATTTTCATTGTATAGCCATTGTCATTGATATTATTTCTGGTATTTTGGGTGTTTTCTTAGAAAAATAAATCGTTGGGTGATTTGTACTTTTAAGTTCATTTCTTTCTTAAGTTTCTTTTATGTATATTTTTTAGTGTTAAATGAAAAATACCAAAATATAAAATAAAATGCACCCCACTTAGAAAGATGGACACAAAATAAGAAAAGAAAAGAGATATAAAAGCAAATCCCAAAAAGTAAGATTGACATAACTTTCAAAAAGTATTTAATTAGAGGCTTATAAAGTTTGACATTTTCATAGTTATTGTTTTGAATTAAGAATAAATTATCAATACTTAAAATAATAATAATAATAAAAATAAATAAAAAAAGTTTGAAAAAAATTAGATGTTTGGCTCGTTCGACTCGTTAAGATCGACAAGCTTGTTCGACTCGAGTAACCAAACGAGTTTTCGAACAAGTCGAGCCTAATATTTCCTTATAAAATCTCGGCTCGTTTAACTAAACGAGCATGATCTTTTGTTCGAGCTCGACTCGAACATAACAAATTTGTAAGCTCGAGCTTAAACTCAAGTAGCTCGCTAAAAGCTCGACTCGTTAACACCCCTGCCTGTGATGTTTGCGTTTTAACACCAACGCCAAGACACACCTACCTGTGATGTTTGCGTTTTAACACCAACGCCAAGACACACCAACAACAAATATACTAGCTTCAAAATTTTGTTTTGTTTACCAATGTGGCTACAAACCTAGTTTTTCAGAAAGAGCAATGAAGCAAATGGTTTGTAGCACGCAATAACTTATTTGAACGTTAAAACTTACATCACAAATTGCACGTGATTTTGTATTTTGTAACTTTCAATACCCAATAAAAAGTGAAAATTAATTCATATAGTGTATACCGAAGTGTTTATCTCTTGAAATTCTTTTCTAGATTATGTATTTTTGTTTTTTGCTTAACGTTTAACCGTTGTAAAATTCTAAAAAAAGAGGTAGAAAATTACTTTTTAATTCAAATGAAAAAATTAGTGACTGAGATTTTTCCATTTAATATTTGCTTTTTGTTAAACTTACCTTTTGATAGTGCAGAGTAATACGAAAAACTTCATTAACAGGGTACAAACATGCTTCATTTGTTCAAACACCGAGACACGACACCAACATGTATATTAATCTCAAACTGTGTGAAACACATGCACTAAGGTATATAAGCAAAGCCAAAGTTTGTTTCTTCAACCAATGTGGGACTGCAGACTTCACCTCTAATTTTCTTTCTTTGCAAGCTGCAAGCTGCAAGCTACAAGTGTCTAGACTTTACCAAGTGAAAATTATACAAAAGTAACTTTAGAAATCTAAAGAAATCGGAAAAAGCAAAAAGAATGATATAAAACTAATTTCCTATGCATTCAGTGAGTTGAATGAACATGCAGCTTATTGGAAATGTTTAAAGACCTGATTGCGGTGGTGTATGCTTTAGTGCAAGATAAGCGTACCGATGATTATGAAGTTGTTGCCTTGTGGGTAAAAGACCGTAAGGAGTGATAACGGGGTAACGATCTCACTAGGTAGCGAAGCATTACTCACAAAATTGGTGGGAATGAATTTAACTATGGGCAAATGTTTTATAAAGGTATCATACTTGTTATCATTTTTTTTTACGTATCAAACAATTTTTTTTCCTTATACGGATTCTTATCTTTTTCTGGTTACAACACAAATACGATTTAAACTGCATTTTCTTAAGTCAAATATTATTCAATGTCGTAACGTGAAAATAAAATTAAGTTGAGAAGATATATTAATTGCTGGTGAAGTCAGATGTATAAAGGATAAACTTTTGGATTTATCATAGAGACATGAGAATACACCAACAACAAATATATTGATTCCTACATGTGTAGACATATACCATAAAGTTTATAAGCAAAGCAATATTTTGTTTCTTTGACCAATGTGAGACTACAACTTTTTAAGAAATAGTGCCTAAGCAAATAGTTGTTTAGAGATCTTTCGTTTGTGATCTTTTTATTTAATTTTTCCTTTTGAAACTATTAGAAATTTAATACCAAACTCAACCACGGTTATTTAGTGGCACAACAGTTGTCTTTCCTTTTACTTTCTTTTGAAGCTATGAGAAAACGATACCAAGCTCAAGTACGGTTTTTAGTTTATCATCATATTGTATAGACCATTGTTGTTTGATAGTATCAGGTATTGTACATACTACATAGGGCTACTACAGAAATAGTTGAAGTAAGATTGACAAAACGTGGGAAGAGCGATTGTATTGTGGTGTGAAGCCGTTGAGTGGTTTAAAAGAATTGTTTGCCGTGGTGTATGATTTTAGGTATGCTGAGTGTACCGATGATTACAAAGTTGTTGGAATATTATTTTGTGAGAACAAAGTTAAGATATACTCATTATAAACTGAAAATTGTAAGAATATCAATGATTTTCCTCATGTTTGTCTCAACGGTTCTTGTGTTGATACTATTTCGAGATAATTAAGTTATATACAACTAAGGATTATAAATTGATGATCTTGATTTGATACGCTTTCGAAAACACTAATAGTGAAAGTACATACAAGTTTAGCTAAAATAATATTAATTGTAGCAGGGGAAAAAAGAAAAAATTGGGAACATAACAAACTTTTTTTATTTTATTTTTTTTTGAAAATCACATAATTTCCCAAACATAAAAAAGAATAAAAATGCAATTTCTTAGTTCAAATAATATTAATTGTAGTAAGGTGAAAAAAGAAAAATTGTGAACATATATTAGTTGTTTCTCCATCATCACACTATAGTAAATTTTTGCATTTAACACCACATATCGATACAACAAATGTATTGATTCGAGCATGATTAATGCACACACTCTAAGGTATATAATCAAGCAAAATTTGTTTTTCTTACCCATGTGGGACTACAAACCTAGTCATTCAAAAACAGAAACGAAGCAAATTGTCTATAACGCAATGATAACATTTGAACCTTTATAACTTACATCATAAATCATATGTGGTTTTGTAACTTTCGATACCCATACAAAAGCGGAAAATAGCTCGTAAAAAGTATATCAAAATGTCTTATTTGGTTTAGAGTGGATCATAAAGTAGGTTCCCATATTGAGATGGGTAAAGTGAGCTTGTTGTGGTAGTGCAAGTTGCTAGGAATAGAGGTTCATGAAATATGAGGCCTCTTGGTCTTAACATTGCACTACCAGGAGGCTAAGGTTGGTTTCTTCATTGAAGGTGCGTGTTCCCTGATTGGTGATGTCTGGTTTTGTTTACTACTGATCTAAAATAGTGAGAATGTGGCTGCTATTTTGGATTAAGGGTAATTGATCAGGAAATGTAGCCAATTGGGTATAGCCCTTCTTTGAAGAGTATGGGTGCTATAGCTTACATGATGAGGCCTGGTAAAGGTATCCATATATATGTCATTGTGGATGATGGTTGAATGATGTATGGTAATCTTTTATCCAGAAAATGTAATCATGAAGCTATGGTTGGTGAATGAAATGTGAACACTGGTTTGTTGGAATGCATTAGTAGAGAAGTATGTTTCATCAGTTAACTTTGCATAGTGTTACTATTCGTGATGTTTCGATCTCGGACAAACAAGACGGATGGAAATGGGCTCTAAATTAAAAAGGCTTCACTGTTGCTTCTGCTAGAATTCGTATAGATGAGCATACTCTTATTGGTAGTCTCAACGCCTACTAGATGGCCAAAATGTGTTCCTATCAAAGTTAACGCTTATGTGGAGATTGAGTTTAGATAAACTTGCAACGCTGGTGAATATGGATCGTAGGTATCATGTCGATCTCTTTATGCCCAGTTTGCTGTGAGTATGTAGAAAAATGTGAATCAATTTTTCTCTTGTGGGATGTCTCGAGATCTTTGGGCTCGTCTGGCGAGATGGTGTATTTTGATTATTCCAGATCTATCTAACTTGTCGGATTGGATATCTTGGTTAGCTGCTTGTCAAGTTTCGAAGAAAGCTAAGTCCATTCTTAGGGATCGCGTCAACGATGTTATGGTCGATTTGGAAGTTTCAGAATTCATTTGATTTTCCTGTCCAAACCCAAGAAGGAGACTATTTGGGACTTTATTGTTCATCATTCTTTTTTGTGGATTTCATCTAGAAATCCAAATTTTCGCTTTTCTTGGATAGGTTGGTTAGATAATCCTATTGATAATAACTCTTTCTTGTAATTGTTTTGTTGCCTAGCTTTTGCTAGTTTTATATAATACCGCCGTTCAAAAAAAAACTTTGCATAGTGTTACCTAAGATCTTATATGATGCATCTGATATGTGTCAAGTGTATGTCTCATTTGTAATCGAGGTTGTTTTGATTACTGTAATAGTTTTTAGATGTTGTATCATGGGTGGGCATGTCCATTCCATTTCATCTATTTATTGTCTTGTAAATGTTTGGTCATTAATATGTGTTCACCTTTCACCTAAAAAAAATATATAAAAGTGGCTGTCTATTGAAAGACAAAAATTATTCTCTCTGGGATTGCGTATTTTTTGTCGCTTAACGTTTAGTCGTTTGTAATATAATATACTCCAGAAAAAAGAGGCGGTAAATAAGTTTTTTTATTTAAATGAAAAAATAAAAGTGGCTCGTAATTTTCTGTTTGTTATTTGCTTTTCTATTAGACTTACCTTTGGATAGTAAAGAGTAATACAAAAAACTTCATATAACGGGGTACAAACATGCTTCCTTTGTTCAAACATTATAATTATAATAAAATAAAAATAAGAAGAAAAAAAGTTGAGAACTTACCTTGATTGTTGGTGCAGTTCGGAATGGTGGATGTTGTTTTTGCATTGGGCTAATAATCTATTAAAGCACTATACTTGTCACAAATATCAATTCGACGTAGCGAACTAAAAAAATAGCTTTTTTAGACATTAAACTTGACATTTTTGTCTTCATTTAAGTATTATGACCAAATTATGACCATTTTACCCTTCGTAATTTATTTCAAAAAAAAAAGAAATTCGAAAAAAAAAAATCAGAAAATTAGGAAAAAAAGTATTTCGAAAAAAAAATTCAAAAAAAAATTTTGGAAAAAAAAATTAGAAAAGAAAAGTATTTTGAAAAAAAATTAGAAAGGGTAAAATGGTCATAATTTGGTCATAATACTTAAATGAAGACAAAAATGTCAAGTTTAATGTCTAAAAGAGCTATTTTTACCAAGCATACGAACTGATATTTGTGACAAGTATAGTGCTTTAAAAGGTTATTAACCCTTTTGCATTTAACATCAACCACCGGGACACGCCACCAACAAATATACTAACATGCTTCCTTTGTTCAAATATTATAATTATAGTCAGATAAAAATAAGAAGAAAAAAAGTTGAGAACTTATATTCATTGTTGGTGGAGTTCCGAGTGGTGGATGTTGTTTTTGCATTCAAAAATATAAGAAGAAAAAAGTTGAGAACTTATATTGATTGTTGGGGGTTCCAAGAGATGGATGTTGTTTTTGTATTTAACATCAACCACCAAGACACGCCACCAACAAAAGTTGAGAACTTATATTCATTGTTGGTGGAGTTCCGAGTGGTGGATGTTGTTTTTGCATTCAAAAATATAACTGAAGTGCAGTTCACTTTGTTAACCGTATATTGATTACATAATTTCCCACACGAGATACGCTTAGATACGATATATATAGAAATACATAATGAAATCCCATGGACCACAAACCCACAAGTCGGGCTTGGGCCGAATATCTCTCTAACATTCCCTCGCTAGCTCGAAGGCTAAATCGCTAAAGCTCGACCGAGTAGAAAAATGTAAAAACATGAAGCTATAACTAAGTTGTTGACCGAAAAGCAAGCAAGCAGATATATGAGTCTTTGAAATCTTCAAACGAGAATATTCTTCACCATTGATGTGCTTTAGGACATCAAGAAAATTCGCATCACTCATAACGCAAAGAAACAAAGTATGCGGTACTAGTAGAAGAACCTGTAGCTTAACCAGTGATGTGCATTAGGACATCAAAAGACAGCATACCACTTCAAGAAGTAACCATACCTATCGAAAAGAGTAATACCAATAGTCGGAGCTTTAGTCAATTTTAGGTAAAGACTAGTCGGTTTTTAATGCAATTTATGCTATTTTAATGCTAAACCTAAAAAAAATAAAAATAAAGAAGAACATTGACATTATAAAGGAAACATATTATTATTGACTTGTATTTAAACACAAAACATTAAAACAGAGCATGGTGAGATCTAAAGATAAACACATGCTGACATGCATGCAATATGCGTCATTAGAGGTGAACAAAACCGTTAACCGAATCAGAGTCGAAAAGAAACCGGAAAACCCAACCGGTTACCAAAACCGTCCGCTTTTTATCCAATCACGGCTTTGGAACCGTTTGGGGTTTTGAAAACTAATCGTTTGAGACCGGTTTTGAAACCAATAACCAAACTGTTCGTTAACCTTTGGAACCGGTTTTTTGGTCTAGGCGGTTTTTTGCTTTTTTGAATTTTGAACTTTGAATTTGAATTTTGAAAGAGGGAGCGGGGGATATTATTTAATATGTTTCAAAAATTACCATTTTGCCATACAAATGTTAGTATAAATAGATGTGTTATGTATTTGGTTAATTACCACTTTCAAGCAATCAAAAACACTCCAAAAATCAAAACCAAAGTATTTCACCAACACTAATGGAAAGTTCAAACACCAACACCACCAACACCGGCCGGTTCAACAAGTGCAAATACCGCCGTAATGTTTTACCGCGGTGACCGCGGTAAAAGATCCATGGGAACACTCGACCACGCCCTAATGTCGGACGGTAAGAAAATGCTCGATGCAAATATTGCTTGAGTATATTGTCCGGTTCCAACTCGACGCGAGGGCTACATCAAACAAAAAGTATTGTGGCACTCAAATCGGCCCGGAGGCTTCATTAATCGCCTCGAGACGGACTATTTTTGCATACCATCATGATTTACTCCGTGAAAAATCGGCCGGTTCAGGATTCAACGGGTTTGCCGTTCAACCACTATGACAACGAAATGATGACGGAGGTGTACCGTAATTATATGCAACCGCGAAGCATAATCATGTAAGTCGATGACTCTAAACGCCATGCTATGAGAATCGGAAAAACGGCTAAGCAAGATTTAAAAAATAATATGGATTTGTTTAATTTAACAACCCATTCCAAATGCCCATATTTGCCTTTACCTTGTGTTATTACTGGGTTGATCCCGAAGTTGGCAAATGATAAAGCGAAATGTAGCATTTGAAAACTTTCCGTTCCTCACAATCGAGAAGTTTTATACAATTTGTTGAGAAAAGTGTTTCATAAGTTTAACTTGACGGAATTTTTTTTTCAATAACGTTGGATAATGCTAGTAACAACACAAATGCAATGGGTCGACTAAAAATGAAATATGAGCCACCTTGTAATGGCGTATTTTTTCATAGTCATGTGTTGCACACATCATTAACTTGGTCAGCAAGCTGGATTAAAAGATCCGTGATTTGAGTGAAGCGTAAAGAAGATTTTTAAAAGAATGTTAGTCGATGTTTTTAAAAAGGGTAATAAAAGATATAATGCATACATTCTGATGTGTGAAACTCAAGGGGAAACATTGGTTACAACTTTGTTGGGATATTGAAACACGATGGAACTCCACTTATCTTATGTTCATAAGTGGTTTAAGACAAAAGGTGACCTTGCAATATTTTCATGATGAGAAATTGTCCGGGAGGTAGGTGTGCTCCATTTAGTCAAGATAATTGGGATACTATTGAAAAATAACCCGACTACTTGAAGTTTTTTACAACGCAACAAAAAAATTGTCGGGGTTTATTATCCAACGCTCATTTGGTAATTTAGCAACTATTCTTGATGTCTTCACAAATCGCCGTGATTTGAATTTAATGGTGGTGTTTATACTAGCATGGTTTCCTGGATGAAAGAAAAGTCGTTGAAATATTTTGAAACTTTACACCGCATTACTTCAGCGGCCGCATTAAATCCATGTTATAATGTAAACGGGTGGAGGTTCTTATTGACTCGACAGGACTGATTTGGGTTGTTTCGCCAAACCTAACTATGCTAATGATGCAAAAGAGTCATTTGGCCATTCTTTTAAAAGTTTGTGGCAATATTATTTTGAAAAATATGGCAACCCACCTCCTAATGTGACGGAGTCTTCTTCATCATCATCAAGGGCTTTTAGAGGGAATCCGATACTTGCTTTGCATAAAAAGATAAGAGATAATCCCAACAAACGGTTAAGAAATGATGGTTTAGCTTAACGCTGAATATGAAAGATATATCACAACCGATTTTATCTCACATATTCCGTCTGAACAAGTTGAAAACTTGATGTGTTGGCGTTGGTTAAAGGAAACAATGTTTCCCGCTTTATCCCAATGGCTCGTGATGTACTAAGTGTACAAGCTACTTCGGTAGCTTCTCGAACCGCTTTTCAACAAGTGGAAGGGTTTTATCAAATGGGAGAAACAGACTCACACCGGCTTCTTGGAGATGTATGGGTTTAAAGATCACTTGGACGAATGATGAGTGCAACATAAAAGTAGTCTTGATGATGCCGGAGAATTCGAAGAGGAGGTCTACGTGGAAGAGGCAAAGCTGGTGAAATCGAGATGCTTTCCGATGAAGAACTAAGACAAGATGCGTAATGCTAAAGAAGCTAGGGGATCCGATGACTACTATTAGACTTTTATGCTTACGTATTATGTTTTAAGTTTATGTATTTCCTTTGATGTATTTCGCTTTATGTATTCGGGTTATAAATAAAAGTTGAAGTTTATTGAATGTAAGTTTGTTTAAATTTTGAAAACTAAAAAAAAACGTTAACCGTTAAAAACCGGTTAACTATTTTAAAATTTTGAATTTGGACTTGGCGGCAAAATTAAATCAAAACCGTTAACCGGTTAAAACCGTTAAACCGGGTTACAAATTTTAAAAATTCAAAATTTTGAAATCGGCAAATTTTTTGAATTAAAATCGTTAACCTAAAACCGTAAAACTGTCCTAAACCGTTAAACCGTCAAACCGGCCCAAAATTAAAAATTTCAAATGTGAAATTTTGATTTTTTGAGCTGGAAAATGGTAAACTTTCAAAATTTGAATTCTTTTTTTATATTCACAAGTTTGACATTGTAAGACTAGTATAAATAGATAAATTGTGTTTTTATTTCTTTGCAACTTTTATACAATTAAAATACAAACTAAAAAATAAAAATCGGAAGCATTTCACTAATGGCGATCGATCCTGCACCACCTCCGCCACCCCGCCACCGTGGTTGTTAAATATTTTACGGTAAGCCGCGGCACCAAATGTTTGGGCTCACTACAACTACGTCGAAATGTCGGATGGCACGCGAAAAGCTCAATGTAAGCATTGTTTTTGTTTATTCAAGCCCACTTCCAACCTGCCGTTGAGGGCTCACACTCAGAAGTATTCCAACCGAACCGGTTAACCGGAATGTGCACCACTATGCGTCATAATGAAAAAGAAGATAATCTGATGACGGCTTGATAGAAAGTAACTAAGAAAAAACGAAAGTGACGGCAATGTAGGGTGGGAAACGAGTGTAAGCTGTGAATCATTGTTTTGCGTTTAGGGTTTTTAGAGGATCGAACCCTCTGATACCATGTTAACCGTATATTGATTACATAATTTCCTACACGGAGATACGTTTTATTGATACGATATATATAGGAAAATACATAATGAAACCCTAATGGACCACAAACCCACAAGTCGGGCTTGGACCGAATATCTCCTCTAACACACTTATCTGAGTAGTAATACATAAACCTGATAAAACTGAAACGATATAAGTTAGTCCAGTTGGATCTACAAGACTACAGTTAGTATATAAGGTTCTTGTGGACGAGCAAAACACCCAAAATACCAGAAATAATATCAATGGCAATGGCTATACAATGATGAGTAAACAGTTTTTTTTTTAAAAAATATAATAATATTAATTTTTTTTTTAATTTATTATAATAAAATTAAAATTAAATTTTTTAAAAAAAAGTTTTTTTTATTAAAAACTTTAATCGTAATAAAATTAAAAAAAATTTGAATAATAAAACTAAAAAGAATTTTTTTTTTTTTTTTTTTTTTTTTAAAGAGTAAATTACATAAATCGTCCATGTGGTTTGTATAACGATCGTTAGCCCTCACGTTAGAGAGATTTGTAAGGGAGGTCCTTTTTTGAGACCGGGTCGGATCAGGGACAAGATCCGTAAGATTTGTAAACCACAAGGACGAAACGCGATAAAAAAAAATTATAGGGACAAGATCCGTAAGTTTTACCAAACCACAAGGACGATTTATGTAATTAACTCTAAAAACTATTTTACCATTTCTTTTTTAAAATATAATATTTTACAAACGGTTTAGCGACCAAAAATACACAATCGCAAAGAAAATTATTCTATCTTTCAATAAAAGGCACTTCGATATACGTTTTACGAATTATTTTCAGCTTTTTTACGGGTATCGAAAGTTACAAAATACATAATCACATGTGATTTGTGGTGTAAGTTACAAAATACTATCATACCCTCAACCAATTTAATAAGTGTCGAATTACAAGTCTATTACGTGTTGGTTGTTAGTTAGAGTGATGATATATAATTATATATAATTCACATAAGTGTCGCCTATGTGAGATATAAAAACAATGATGCCCTTTTTGACTACTCAAACAAGTTACAAAACAAATTTGCCCTTATTTCTGGAACAAATTGTGAAAAACTTAAAAATTTGTGGGGATTGACATTCTTTGATGAAGTATGCCAGTAAAATGACTCGGAAGGAAATTTAAAGTACGTGATATTAAGCGTTTCCATCATTTTAAATATGGGAGTTGCTCGTGCCAAGAATATTGGTAAAATGTAAGTTTCCTCAAATGCTTTATTCTTGTGTAGCTGGATTGGTAACGTACAAGATCGTTTATATAGCACTTAATATATGGCCATATATGCGTGCAACTTTATAACCAAAAATAATAGAAACCTTAACTTATTCAAGTAAATCAACCGTATTGAAATACCCCCCTCCTACTAATACTTATACTGTTTCGTAATAAAGGAATTAGAAAAATATATGCTGTCGAGTACCTGTTCCATTATTCTTTCTGGCATAGCTTGAATAGAAATACTTGTATAGCTATATATTGTCATAACTATTTAATCACCATTGTATAGCCATTGTCATTACTGGACTTACTTCTTTCATTTCAGTTTCATGTAGTACTACTCTGATGAGTGAACTGCATTTTAGTTCTGCGACAACGTCAATTGCATCTTCCTGTGCGTATCAGAAGACGCAACAGGAAGCCAATTGAGGGTGCTACCATATTTCAGAACCAGTTACAGCCGTTTACAAGAAGAAATCATATGTTATAATTTAACATTGCATGGAAAGAATGAGAAGAGCCAATTCTTCTTCTTGCAGACGGCGAAGAAAATTAGTCAATCGTCATTATTATATTAACATTAGATTTGTCAAATAATTTACTTGATGATCAAGGTGGGCACTGATCATAACTTCTGAGTAGTACTCATTTCCATGGCCACATGATAAAGGTTGCAACATTACCTAAACTAGTATATACTTTCACTATTTGTATTCTCGAAATCATATTAAATTAAGATCATTAATTTATAATCCTTAGTTATATATTAGTTTGTTTTTTCTAGAGGTATAGGTTCATTATACCTATATCCTTTTTGGGTAAAGGGGAGTAATCCTGCACCCTGGTAAATATATTAACCAAATAAACGTTTAAGTACAATGGATATGAGTGAAGTCCCATATCTCAGCCCGTTACATAGGCATAAAGCTTACATAACAAGATACTTCCTAGTTTCTAAACAAGAAACCAAACCACTACTCAAAAGATAACATATGACACAACGCATAAAATTACTTCCTAGGACCTTGAAACTTTGTGCCATAAATGGCATTAAAGGCATCCAAATTCCCTGGAAGATCACGAACCTGTTTCGCATAGTCATCGAAGTCATATTCATCATACTCATCTTCAAACTCTTGGCCACCACCAAATATATTAGCAGACTCATCAAAAGGGTTAGCAACAACCTCATCTTCAGAATCAGACACCTCAATCTCTCCTACTTTAGAAAAGGGGTTAACTCTCTTAGTAGAAGAGACGGGCGGAATACAAGAGTCACTAGTTTTAAAAGCCACATCCGTGTCCATCTCTTTCAAATCACTCACAAGGGTTTCTTGTGATACATTACCCGGTCATAGGAGACTTATCACCATTAACTTCCATTGTACGACCAGAATCCACATCCTTGTAGGAGTCATTAGAAGGACTATCACCGTATCCGTATCCGAGAAAGAGCAAAGAAACTTGTTAGATGTAGAGATCGTAGTACCACTTGAACTAGCCACCACAGAAGCATTCTTCTTAGTGACTTCCACTTTCTTAGGTTCAGGAGGAGTCTTTTTGGGTTGATATTGAAACTGCTTACCCACAACAGGTTTAGTAAACCCTCCTTGACCCGGAATAGTAGACCCACCTTGCTTACCCTTCTTCTTGTTATTAACCATCTTGAACCCATCATTAACCCGATTAGAAGGCTGAGCAGGAGGTTTAACAGCTTTAGGACATTCAATAGGGGTATGACCAAAAATCATACATTTGTCACAATGAGGTGGTTTCCACTCATATTCAACCCGTATCTTCTCAATAGTCGAACCCGACCCATCAAGTAACGGTATCTCAACAGTAAGGCTGTCCCTAAGCACATCATCCGACTTCACATCAATCATGCATCTAGCAAAACTACTACGGCCCCATGATTCCTTGCACATTTGGCTAGTGAAAGCGTCTAACCTTTTGGGAGTGCCTATCAATCGCGGGCAAGGAGACTAAGGCCATCATCAGAAAATATAGCAAGAGGAACATCATGGAATTTAACCCACACCGAGATGTTGGTCAAATCCTCTTTAAGTAGGTTGGTGTTTAATGTCCATGGTTTAAGAATAATAGGTACATTTCTAATCAACCAAGGACCGCTTCAAGAACATCATCAACACCTTTCATCGAATTGAACTTAAAGAAGAAAAACCCATTAGCATTCATCATGACCTTTTGAATACCAAACTTAGCCCACGCATTGCGTACAAAGTAATCAACAACAGGGAAAGCAAGTCGATTACCAAGGAAATACCCATACAAAGTATTCTCAAACCTAGAGTTCACCTCTTCAACCACTTTCATCGGGACAGAAAGATCCACACCATTAGTTGTTTTATTACCCTCCATCCTTCGAAAGTTAGGCGTGTGATTCTTAGGTTCATGACGTAACGCATACACGATGTAGAAGGTTGGTTCAAATCACCACCCTTATCAGTACCCACAGCCCCATTTGCATTCTTAACAGCCTTAACATTATCATGCTCATTAACATTAGAAGCCATGGGAGCACCTCAATCGAGGATATGAATAATAACCAATAGCATTAAGCATCTCATCAAGCTCCTTCTGTGACTGCGGCACCTTAAGATGCTCAAAAGGATTAGTCCCAGTAGCAGTATTAGCATCCTCTATCACACCTGGTCTTAATGGTTGCCCATCGTCACCCATCAGCACAAGTTTTCCCTCAAAAATTTGTTTTTCAATGGCACGAATTTTCATTAAAGTATCATGACCCTCAGGCGTGTCATGGCTAGGAGCAACATGACTAGGGGTCGAACCAAGTGAAACCGGCTCTACTTGTCCATTAGTACCAACAAGAGTAGACGAATTAATGTTCTCCTCTCCCATAAAATCCAGCATAAACAAACGTAAATCAATTTAGAACAACGAACAATATGGTCTGATGTTCGAAACAATACCCAGTAAAACCCTAGTCGATAAAATAGGGTTTATAAAACATAGAGACCCAAGCTGCTAACCCATTACAGAAATTGAAATCAGAAGCAGTAATAACCAATTAAGAACGAAACTAGTAAAACCCTAAAAACAAAGATCGATCGCAAAGAACCCTAAAAACCTAAAGCCAATCGATAAACACCCAATCTGATAATAGACTTGTTTAAGAATCAAGATAGAACCCAAGAGTAGAATCAAGATTAGTAGAACAGGAATGTAATAAGATTAAAGTGCTGGAACGATTTGAATGAGGTTTAGTTAGAGTGGATAGATCGCCATAGGGGGGTCGGTTTTAGGGTTTGGGAGTTGAATATTATACCTATATCCTTTATTATCTCGAAATCGTATCAATACGAGAACTGCTGGGACAAATATGAGGAAAATCATCGAAGTTCTTACAATTTCTGTGGGAAACGGTGTACACTTTATTAATGAAAAACAGATTACAGTACAAACAATAAATTAACAGACAGAATGGGGTAGAAGCAGAAGACAGACTCTATAATAATATGTAAACAAAAGCAGTAAAAGGTCGTGAACGAGGCTCGTGTTTAACACGATTCCCTTAAAACAGATTCGCCGCCGGTACAACGCTCAATACTTGTTGACAGGAGGGACTGACTCACTTTCCGAAAAATCGCCGAAATACTCGTGGTGTTTTCGAGCGAAGAACCGCTGGAACTCGCGTAATGAGCTGCGTTTTCAGGTGTCAAAACTGAATGAGAGACATTTATTATATAGGCTAAACCTATCTTGTTCACCAAGACAAGATAATGTACCAATATTAAACAGATATGCAAAATCTGTTAACTAATAAACACGATTTGCATATATCTTAATTACATACTAATATTCTGTAAAATTTTTTTAACAAGTTTCAAATCTATTCCTTAAATAGATTTACATATTTGACTTATGAATAACCAGATTATTTTAGTTGTAATCGTTGGATTGGATCCAGACCGGGCCCATTTGGTTTTTGATATTCCTATTGGATTGGGTTTCAGGCAAGAGTAGATTGGAATTGATCCGTAAATCTTTAGGCTAATGAGCTTAAATAATATATCAAATAAATTTTGGATTTGGCTCGTAATTTTTGGATCCGAATAATCATATGCTTAATTGTTAAAAAAAATATGGTCGCATAACATACATTTCCAGAAAATATAGGCACAGGGTACCTGCCGCCGCATTGCGCGGGTACCCTGCTATATGTTTTGATGAGTGATACTAATGAAACAAGGAACTTGACATAGCGAGTATAAATGACCACAAAAGTCCATAGAGCAAGTGATATCTCTGTGTATATAGAAGGAGGACAATGTAACAATTCCATAAGAATTATCGAACTCATCAATATTTCTTTTTAGCCAATATTCGTATATGTAAGAACCTCTCAGATATTTGGATAGCAACCCCTTCAAATTCCAATTTCCGATTTACCAGGAACCTCTACTTACGTTTTTGAAAACTTAGTTTACGTTTCGAGTCCCACATGGGTCAAGGAGAAGAAATACTGCTAGCTAATAGACGATGGTGTAATTGGTCAACTCTAGTATTCGAGGTTGGGTCATTTAAGAGTTCTTCATGTTCCGCTAATGCCTCCATCATAAAAAATTTCGTGAAGTGTATCAAATCTTTTGGTGGTTCAATTTTGATGGTCCATTACAGATGGTGTTGGGTGGTGTTGCATTATAATTTGGCGTTCGTTGGTTTTAAATTTGACGGTTTGAACTCTACTTGAAACTATTGCGTTTGCTGGTAATGTGTAAATGGTATAAGAAATGTAGGGCTCGTTTGGGTGATGATTTGAACACTCCCAAAAATGATTAGGACACTCAAATTATAAGTGTTTGAGCATTTATACCCTCACATTATCTATACTACTTAAAGCTTATCCCCCTTAATTTAATGTGCAAGGGGGGTTGTGCACAACCAAAAGTACCGTACATACATCTTTATGCATACCAAAATAACTACAAATGATTTCGGTTTAGTATGCCCTCATATTCAATGCAAATTCAGTTTGGTTTATGAAGAGGCTCGAGTTGAAAGAAATTTCCAGTTTGGTTTATGAAGAGCCTCGACTTGAATGAAATATAACCCTGGATTGAATGCTCGGACGTTCACACTAAACACGTATTCAATGTTGGAAGCACAAAAGGGCTGCCAATTTGCAACCTCAAAGAATATGGATCAATCTACAATTAAAACATTACTAAATGGAACCTGCATAAATAAGCCTTACAACCCATTATCTGCACACTCATTGTGGGTAGGCATACAAGTAAAAAAGGACCGTTATCTCTATAATTATGGCCGTAGAAAACGGAGGACCAAATGCACTGTTGTTACTGGACGAATTGAAATTGGATGAGACCGACACGATCGTAGTGATGCTTTGTAGGATGTGGGATATAAATGCTCCTTCAGGCCGATACTTGAGCACTGATTTCTTGGTGTCCGATGCTAAAGTATGTTGACATCCATCACCATGTGTGAAAAACCTGAATAATGCCAACATGTAATACAAAAGTTATCAAATGTCTGTTGTTTGTCAATTTTTTCTTACATACTTTTTATGCAGGGAAATGTTATCCACTGTACTGCCAAGGCAACAGTAGCTCACAATTTCTTGAAGTTAAAAGAGGGTGCTATATATTCGGTCAAAAATTTTGTAGTCATGCAAAACAAAGAAGATTTTCGTATCAGGAAGGACGATACGTTCATGCTTGAGTTTAATGGATCAACAAGCATAAGGAAATCTTTGGTTATATCTAAGGGATTTGTTAGGTATCCGTTACAATTGGTTGATTTTGATCATATAAAGCCCACGGAAAACAAATATCTCATTGGTAATGTGCTGTTTGTTTAGGTATCTTAAAATTAATTGTTTTTAAATATTGTTGCTATAAAAGCTTTTACCTTTCAGATGCTGTAGGTTATGTGACAAATGTGGGTAGGATGAACTACACCAAAACAGGAGCCAAAAACCTTGATTTCTACTTGGCGAATCATAGGTTGAAATTTATATTTGTTGCAAAGGATGTTGTGAAAATGAAATTTTTTTTGCCAATATGTATTAGGAAACTTACTGTTCTTTTGTTTCGATTCCCTTTGTAATCAGGGGCCAGTCCATACGGGTGACCCTGTGGGGAGGGCTTGCTGATGTGTTGATTGAGAAGAAGGCGACGCACGTTGGCATGTGTCCTGTTGTGGTGACTTCAACCTCTGCAAAGCAATATAACAGTAAGTGGCTTATGGACTATTTACCTTTTGCATGTTCAACACTTTTCATTTACACATTTAACCTTTGATATTACCTTCTAGATAAGCTCTATCTATCCAGCAGTTCATCCACCCAACTCCTAGATTCCGTCGACATTCCTGCGATTAAAGAATTGAATACAGAGATTTGGTGAGAAGCTAATTCTTATTATTGAATATATCCTAAAACCAGCAAAATTTAACAAATCATACAATTGTTTGTTAGCATCACAGATGGTTCAAAAGGATCTTTCGGGTAGACAACTCACGAACCAAGAGAAGGATCTATCGAGAATCTTCTTATGTGGGCCCGAAATAAAAGGAATGATGTATGTATTATTATGCATTCGCCATCTCTATATTATCTTTATAGTTCACAACATTTACGAATCTAATTTATACACAGTCTGCCGCTTTCATAATTAAGGCCAAGATTGATAATGTGCGTACTAGAAAGGGATGGAATTTCCCATCGTGCGGGGGAGACAACTGCAGGAAAGGGGCTACTAGAAAGAATGGGAGATTTTGGTGCGAGTCATGCAGCAGACCAGTTGAATACCCAGTAATAAGGTAATGCCATATTTGCATTTTATATTTTGATTGTTTGAATGTATTATATAAAATTGCTCACCTTGACATTTACCATGCGCTGAACGTTTCCTTCAGGTATCGTCTTGAACTTGGTATCTCTGATGCTACCGAGCAGACTGTGGTGGTCCTTTTTGATGATGCGTCCGTTGGATTGATCGGGTTCCCAACTTCGGCGTTAGTGTCCGATGAGGATGAGGTACAGTTATAAATCCCCGCTTAATTACACACTATTACATCGTTCCCATTACTCACGGCTTGCTCTACAGGGTTCAGACGATCATGCAAACTTGCCATCACCTATATCTGACCTCATTGGGACAACACACATGTTTGAAATCAAATCTCACACGTATTATGAATATGGAACATTCGAGAGTTTTACGTGTTGGGAAGTTGACCCACATAATACATCAGCTGAACCCACAAGCGCAATCACCGTTGATAATGAAACCGCTGTTACATGCTCATCATCCAAGTCACCCGTTCGATCGCCAACCCTCACTACACCGTCCAAGCCTGTAGAGGATAGGAAACGGAAAAGGTAGTCGAAACCCAAAAAAAAAAAACAATACAACATGTATTTGTATAAAGTCACTTACTGATAGAATTCCATTGTTTGCAGGGTGGTTGTTGATGATTCAACTACAGAACATGAACTGCTGCCGGTTAATGATGTACAAGGTGATGCGTCTGATATTGCAAGTAATAATACATCTTCAACATCCAGCCCACCGTTCAAACGGCTGATAAAGACCAACCATGCAAATGATAATAAAGATGATAGGTCAGCGATCTTAAGACATTTGGGTGACAACAAAATATCTTTACCCTATCTATCTTGCTACTACAGTACATCTAACATAATAATCATGTTCCGTTGTATGCAGTGTTGATATTGATAATTTGGACGCGGTTGTTGAACTGATAATCATCGACATTGAGCAGGATGGTGATAACAACACCCTGCTCGTCAAGAAGAAACAGAGACGGTTAGCACATATTGACTTACACTTTTTTCCGCTAACCCTTTTACGTTTGCCTGCATAATAACACGTTTCTCCCTATATATTTTGTAAACAGGTTTGTGGTTGAAGAATCTGAATGACCGCATCCAAAGAGCGCCCCATCAAGCCTTTATAAAACGAATGCTTTTGACAATAATAATACATTTGATAAAAACTACTCTTGGGATTTTGTTTTACTTTTGTTTTAATTGTTGTTTGGAAGACACAATAATTAGCCGTTCCATTACATTTGGTTTTGTTTTTTTTCTGACAACATGTTTTGGTTTGCCATCAAACAAAATATTGTTTGTTTTTGTGCTAAACTCCATTTCAGGTACCTCCAAGATGAACATAATGTGGCTTTGGACAATTTCTACATGAGATCAAATAGCTATGTGTGTTAGTAATGCCAGATGACCATGAAAGCAATTGTGGTTCTTTTGATTTTTCCATCAGACATTGTTACCAAGTGTAATGTTTAATGTACAAGATATTTGTTTAGGTATCTTAAAATTATTAATCCTTTTCAGTTTCTCCATCGACATGGTTACTGGTGTAATGTTTCATGAACAAAATAAATATGTGAATGAACCATATATTTATATTAATGAAAATAATATCTATGTCGTTTACTACTTTTCCTGTTGTATCCCCTTTTTAATCACTCCTATAACCCTTTCATGTGATGAACATGTAACCAAACATCCAATTAATGAATCCTATTTCTGTATAATTCTCTAACTCTCCTATAGTATCCCTATTTTCATTCACTCATATAACCCTTTAAATAATTGATCAACTTAAAGTACACAACGGGTCATCTAAATTCATGAATACATGTGATTGATTCATTGTGAATACTTAATAAAAAATTTTTCAAAACCTTCGGAAATTACCCAAATGTTAGGACGATGTTGTTTTAAATCTCAAATGATACAGATATTGAAGATGGTTATGCTTCTTAATGCAATCACCAAGATTGCCTAAAATCGACTTTATTATATACCTAATGAATTAAATAATGACTG
The DNA here is from genome assembly GCA_910596185.1 of Chrysanthemum makinoi. Classification (NCBI taxonomy): domain Eukaryota; kingdom Viridiplantae; phylum Streptophyta; class Magnoliopsida; order Asterales; family Asteraceae; genus Chrysanthemum; species Chrysanthemum makinoi. The sequence goes on along the minus strand of OU343224.1, from coordinate 363,490,231 downwards.
TAACATTATGTTTGGTATGAATTATATGAGTTTGAAACCCTCCTTCTATTTATATGTATTTATACCATCCACTACATATGTTTACTTTACACATACATTATTATTTTATACATGACAAGTGTGATATAAACTTATCTTATAAGGCAATTTTTTAAACATGTTTATTCCTGCATTATTTTATAACAATTAAGAGTTTCTTACTTTCTACATATGTTATATAGATGAACCATCCTGAATTTGTGTGTTATACATAACAAGTTATTATTTTATATTGGAAAAAATCAGTCTCATTATTAAAGCAATAATAAGAATCATAAAAACCTGTAGATACTTACCATAGAAGCCTGTTCATTGTTCATTACACTTATTGCATCAGTTCACCACTAGAATCCCAAGAGATGCTTTAATATACATCTTGCTTCTATATCTTTCCAAACCTGCAAGGTTATGTGTTGCATAATTGATACATATCATCCAAATACTAAATGAATACATGTACATTTCAATTTAACAAAATACTATACCTCCCAATTATGTATATGATTAAATCCATATTTGTTTTTCCGTTACAGGGTCAGAAAATGATCATGCTCATGTTCCATCCCTGTCAGACATGTTGCAGAAATCTTTCGTTATTGATTCGAAAACAATTGTCAGTGAAAGTGGAATAACACAAAGCTATTGTGGTTTGCGGCTAAATGAAACTGTCAAATCATTTACAGGTATACACCAGCGCCTAACATTCACTTGCATTATTATAGTGCAACATTGTTGCAACAATTGATACCTGATTCGCGTGTTCACCGTAATTTGTTAGGACAAACATCACGCTCAGGGGGGTGATTTACCAAATATGACAAAGAATCAAATGCCTTATGCTTCAAATCAACCCTTTATGTATAAAAAACGAAGATCAGCAGGTGTTTAACTAACCAAATTACATTTGGCACACAATTGTTTCCGTAATAATGAATAATACCTTAATGTTATTCATACAGGGACGCTCTCCGTCAGCCTAAAAAGCACACGGAGCCGCACATGCATCTGCAGGTAATTTCATATTTAATAATTCATGCCTTATGTTATTTGATGGATAAAAATGTTGTTATTCCCAATAAAATTTACCTTTTTTGGCAAGGTGTTTCCGTTGTTTACCATGATATTGGGCATCCATCATTTGAGTGTCAAAATTGCAAAGCGATTATGTGGTATCAGGAGAGAAGCGATAAATCAAAGAGCGCCTCCAACCCAACTTTTTCCATTTGCTGTCAAGAGGGAAAACTTCTTTTTCCAAGATTTAATGAAACGCCTTCACCTCTTAAAGAGTTTATGGACTATAACAATCCTGCAAGTTTAAGATTCAAAGACCGATCGGGTATATAATGGCATGTTTTGTTACACATCTTTTGGAGCAAGAATAGACCATTCAATTAACACGGGCAGGGGTCCATATACCTTTAGAGTAAATGGGCAGAGCTATCATCGAATAGGTTCTCTTCTTCCAACACAGGGAATTCAACCTAAATATGCACACTATACTTTTTGACACTGGAAATGAAGTGAATAACCGAATGAGAGCTTTTATAGACAAAGATGGGGGATATGTGTTAGATCCAAGTATAGTAGCGAGCTTAATTAAAATGTTTGATCAATCAAATTCAATTGCTAAGGCATTTCGAATGGCTCGGATTGGGCGAGAACCACAATGCAACCACCTTTCAACTACGGCTGATAAGTGGACATACTACATCTCGGCAATACAACGCACCAACCGTGGCCGAAATAGCAGCTCTAATTACTAATGACTTTGGTGATGGTATTCCTACAAGAGATATTATTGTAACTAACAGGAATGAAGGTTTGAAACGTATTTCTGAGTTGCATTCAGAATACATGTCACTTCAATATCCATTGTTATTCCCATATGGGGAAGAAGGATTTCATGAAAAGATACCATATTACAACAACATGTCTGTACGCAAGACCAAAAGGGCTTTTGTCACAATGAAAGAATACTATTCATATATCATACAACAGCGAAATAACCAAGGTACTACATTGCTTAGAGGTGGGCGATTATTCCAACAATACTTGGTGGATTCATATGCGGCTGTTGAAGAACAGAGGCTAAAATGGACCAGAAAAAATCAAGATACGTTACGCGTTGATCTATATCATAATGTTTGTGACGCTGTAACAAGGGGGATATAAGTGCAGCAGGACTGGGAAACGAATCGTTCGCCAAAAAGTTTTATAGGCAGTCCAAGGTATATGATGCAAAACTACCAGGATGCAATGGCTATATGCCGGACGTATGGGAATCCGACTGTTCATCACGTTCATCGCTAATCCAAAATGGCCCGAGATTGCAGAAATGCTAAAGCACGTCCTGGGCCAAAAAGTACATGACCGTCCAGAAGTGGCAACACGTGTGTTCAAGATTAAACTTACTGAACTGTTAAACGACCTTACAAAATATCATATTTTTGGCAAGTCACGAGGAGGTAAACAAAAATTAACCCATACTTTTAATCTGTTTACTCTTTTATATATACATTGTGTATTATCTTATGTTTGTTTACGATTATATTTCAGTTGTGTATGTCATAGAATTTCAAAAACGTGGGCTGCCACATGCTCATATCCTACTGTGGCTAGAAGAAGAATTGAAATGCAAAACCCCATCCCAGATAAATGATATAATTACAGCTGAGATACCATGTCGAATCAATGATCCGGATGGGTATAAAGTAGTGACTGAGTTTATGTTACATGGACCTTGCGGTAAAGATGAAAAAAAATCCCCATGTACAACTGAGGGTAAGTGCTCAAAACATTTTCCTAAACCTTTTGTGGTTGAAACAATTGTTGATAATGATGGTTATGCTATTTATCACGGAGGAATAATAACGCTCACCATATAAAAGGAAATTCAAATACGATAATGATATGTGGTGCCTCACAACCGTTATCTCCTCATGAAATACCAGGGCCACATTAACGTGGAATGGTGCAACAGATCCAAAGCAATTAAGTACTTATTCAAGTACTTAAATAAAGGTCCCGATAGAGTCACAATTGTTATACAAGAGAATGTAAAAAATGATGGTGATACAGCAAATGTACAAGTTTTGGAGGTTGACGAAATAAAGAACTATTTGAATTGTCGTTTTTAGCTCCATGTGAGGCGGTGTGGCATTTGTTTTCATACGACATACATTTCTCATATCCGTCTGTTATGAAGCTGAATTACCACTTGCCGAATCAGCACGCAATCACACTACGTGACTCGGAAAGCTTGCCCGCCCTAATTCAAAGAGAAGGTATCGACATGACCATGTTCACAGATTGGTTTGAATTAAACAAGCGTGATACAAATGCGAATCAAGTATCGTATCTTTGAGATACCTACACATTACGTGTGGCATGAGAAAGACAAACTGTGGAAAAAAACGCAAATTGCAAAAATGCATCGGGCGGATTGTTTACTCGCACCGGCGCCCGGAGACCGATATTATCTTAGAATGTTGTTGAACATTGCAAGAGGTCCTGATTCTTGGGAAAAACTCATGACTGTTCACGACAAACTATGTTCGACTTTCAAGGAGGCATGTTTTGTGTATGGCCTCTTAAATGATGACACGGAATGGACATATGTTATATCAGAAGCAAGTGTATGGATGTTTGGACCACAGTTACGTGACATATTTGTAACAATTTTAATATTTTGCGATGTTAGCAGACCTTTAAAATTTTGGGAAGAAAATTGGAAGTTTCTATCAGAAGATCTTCTACACAAGAAAAGGAAAATGTTCTACACAAGAACTATTGTTTGATAGAGATCCAAGAGTTATTAAATAGAAATGGTAGATCTTTATCTGAATTCCAAGACCTACCAGTGCCTGACCCAAGGTTACTAACCAACATGGACAATCGTCTCATACGTGAGGTGTTGAATTATGACATGAAACAGAGTAAGATTGAACATCAGCAACTTCATTCATTGTTAAATCCCGAACAACGTTTAATCTATGAAGAGGTGATTGAATCTGTCCATGGTAAAAAGGGAATTTTACTTAGTATACGGTCCAGCGGAACTGAAAGACGTTTTTAAACAAGAGTATCATCTCAAGATTAAGATCGGAACGCATGATAGTGCTGCTTGTTGCATCTTCGTATAAATTTATACTATGTTTTAAACAGTCAACTATTTTAAAATGGATAAAAATTTGTTATGATTAACACTTTCAATTTGGGTAGGAATAGCTTCATTGTTACTACCAGGTGGGAGAACCGCGCATAGCCGTTTTGTTATACCGCTTGAATTATTAGAGAACAATACATGCGGCATAAAACAAAATACACATATGGCTGAACTCATACAGGAAGTTAAACTTATTATATGGGATGAAGCTCGATGACTCAAAATATGCTTTTGAATCATTGGATAAGACGCTCAAGGATATTTTAGGATATCATGATCCTGACAGTAGGAATCGAATATTTGGAGGAGTGACAGTCTTGCTTGGAGGTGACTTTCGACAAGTTTTGCCAGTTATACCAAAAGGAAGCAGGCGACATTGTTCAATCGTGCATAAACCAATCTGAACTATGGAAGCATTGCAAAGTATTTAGACTTACACGTAGCATGCGTGTCAACGAGTATACCGAGAATGGGGGCTTGATACTCGAAAACAAGATTTCAATAGATGGGTTTTGGCTGTGGGGATTGAAACGTCGGCAAAATGCAAAGAAGGGGAGGACGACCCAAGTTGGATTGACATTCCTGAAATGTTCCTAATTAAATCGTGGGATTGTCCAATAAAACAGATTGTCACAGAGACATACCCAGATTTTACAACGAGGCAAGCGACGATGTGTACCTCAAAGAAAGGGCAATACTAACTCCTCGGAATGATGACGCTGATGACATCAATGAGTACATGTTTAAACAGTTATCAGGGGAATCTGTTACATACAACAGTATGGATGAGATTTGCAAGGCATCTACAGGTAGCCTAGAACAGCACGAACACTATCCGATTGAATTTCTTAATTCCTTAAATTTCCCGGTATGCCCCACATGCTCTTCACTTAAAAAAGGAATTGCCAATTATGCTATTGCGGAACATCAATCCAACCAAAGGGTTGTGTAATGGAACAAGGTTGCTGATCACAGATCTAGGCCAGTTTGTTATTCACGCTAAGGTGCTTACAGGTTCAAATATAGGGAATAACGTTGTTATACACAGGATTATACTGACATCAACGCAATCCAAGTGGCCATTTATTCTAAAACGGCGACAATTCCCTGTAAGACCATGTTATGCAATGACAATTAACAAAAGTCAGGGTCAATCACTTAATTACGTTGGCCTCTATATGCCTACCCCGTATTCACCATGGTCGACTTTATGTGGCGCTATCTAGAGTTACCAGCCCTGACGGCCTTAAGATACTAATGGTTGAAGACAGGGACCCAGAGCTTAAGAATTGAACGCGTAACAATGTTTTCAAAGAAACATTCAGCAACCTAACGTAGGAACTATATGCGATGTTCAAACAACAGTTATTTATTATTACTTGGTTGTTTGCCACAAACACTCATAATGTGCATCAGTGCATGATATTGTTCCAACTCTTAACATGTATTCATACCGCACAACGGTTACTCTTTAATCAAATAACCACAAACTGTAGTAGGCACGACTTAACTATACACCTTAAAAAAAAATTACTATGATACACTTAGACTCAAAAGTTAAATACACCAAACGTAGTCGAAAGCCAACCACCTTCAAACACAAATAACCACCAATAATACAAAACCAACTTCTCGATCCCTCAAGCTACTCATCGCCGTAAAACTAAGACAAACAGAACGCACACCCAAGATTAACAAGACTCAGCCGAGAGAATTGGGTGTGACCAGAGCAGGTATTCACACCTCTCAAGGAGGCAGATCAAGAAGTTAGTCACACCGTTTGCACCCTCTCGACCAAAGAAAAGTTGATCTTAAAGGAAATAACATAAACTTACCGTGCTATAAAGAAACCAACCACCTTCAAACACAAATAACCACCAATAATTTAACACCAACTTTTCAATCCCTCAGCCTACTCATTGCCATAAACTAAGACAATAGCTAAACAACCACAATTAACGGATTAAACAGAACACACACCCAAGATTAACAAGACTCGGTTAAGAGAATTGGGTGTGACCAGAGCACGTATTCACACCTCTCAAGGAGGCAGATCAAGAAGTTAGTCACACCGTTTGCACCCTCTCGACCAAAGAAAAGTTAATCTTAAAGGAAAGAACGTAAACTTACATTGCTGTAAAGATAAATGCGAAAACGAGGCACAACACTCTTAGTTAAGAGATATTGATTAAAGAATGTGCCAAAATGAATAGCCTCCGATCTGAAGAGGGTCTCAACACAAACAACCTTAATCACCAATAACCCATTTAACTTGCACAACGATTACACCAATCACCACCGTGATCACCACAACCCTCCTCATCACCACCATAATCTCCACCGCTTTCGCCGTATTATTATTCCCATCCAGCATAACGCGCCACCACACAACCACCATCATTCACCACGCGACACCACTAACCAAGCTAAAACACCCCACCATCATCCTCATTTCCTCAGATGCTTACCGGTTTTAAGTTTAAGTTTCTTCATGTATATTACAATTAAAATTGTCACATAAGGAGCTTAAAATCAAGTCAACAAATTTTCTAATAACCAAAACTTAACTATAAACCTTAAAACAACCAAAATTTCACCGGAGAAAATCATACTCATTCTTAACACATAATTGGACTTTCAAAATATTAATTGTAAATGGTTTTGAACATTATAAGATTCGTTAAAAACAACAATCCAAAGTGATAAAGAAATTAATGTTCTTTGTTTCAAGACACCATCATCATCCTAAACACTATCCATAAAAAACTTCAAACTCTTAGAAATTTCTACCGATAAGTAAAACATATGCTTATTTGTTCAATTTAATCGAAACAAAAATAACCCCATATCATTCTTAAATCAATAAACATCATAAACCAAGTAACACTCAATAAATTCAAACATTTAAATATGCACGCTTTAATTTGATCATAATGAAATCGAATACCAGAAATATTGGAATCAATCGACAGATAATTAGATCCTTTATCATAACCCTCAAAAAAATATATCGATTACTATTAATCTTGATCAATTTGGCCTTAGATTAAAACCCTAAATATGTTATTTAGGCGTTATTCGGTATTTTTACCAAGTGTGAGAGATGTGTGAGAGAAAAAGTCAAACGGGTTATACTTTACCCTTTTTAATGTATATTAAAACAAATTAATAATAATAAAAATGAAAATACTTAAACATAATCTGATTATAACATAAACATAACGATCATAGATCGGTTCCTTCCATTCAAAAAGTTAAACAACTTACATAACCATCATTGACATAAAACCTACATTAACCCAACCAACTACATACATCAAAAGACAACGAAACTACCCAGATGCCCTAATCTTCATCATCGAACTTTCACTTCATCCAACTTCTCCAAAAGCTCCTCCTTCTCCAACAAGCTTTGACGACACAAAACAAGCAGTTGAGCCAACAGATCAAGTTTCCTGCGATCCTTCAATTGTATTTCAAGGATAGCATCATGACCATTCTTTGCCACGACATTGAAACGAGAAAAGTGATAGCCGTCTCATTGATTGTCCGCTCGCTGTTTGTCAATCACGCCCTTAATCGGCGCTCTCCTCCCCAATACGAGCAATAAAACCTTCCTCCTCTGCTTTAGCGTGAGTTATCAGTAGCCTGAAAGCATCAACAAGTTTTCCAGTTTGAGTGAGAGATTTCAATTCATCGAGATTTGGTGTGGCTGACATTTTGATTTTAGAGTTACTGTGGATAGAGTTTTGTGTTAAAATTAGGGTTAGATGTAATTGATCTTCGATTATATATACAGAAAATTGTGTGGTCATTATAATTAAGGTGGGTATACAAGAATTTGCAAATAAAACAACACAAACACAATAATTAACGTTCGTAAATAAGAAGTTGCAAAAAAAAAAACAACACAAAGACACTGAAGAGGCATTGGATCATTTAATTTGGGTGTTACTGGAGACTTTGAAGTTTCCATGCATAAATGAGAAATGCAGTATTTAGGAAGATGTCCAACATTGCAATATAACACCCTCAATTATACATTTGATATAAAACAAACCCTGCATACACAATGCATTACAATTAACGTCTTAACCTTAAAATACATGCTTATAATTTATAAATCTTCGTTAATTAAAAATTTCGTAATAAAAAAAAAAGCAAAAACACTAAAAATTTTAATACCATCAAAGATATCTAAATAAAATTTACTAATTAAACTCATTCATTTTTTTAGCATTTGACTCTTCCTCACGAACACCGTCTTTAGCTTCCCAAAACAAAGTAACTAATTTTTCAAGCATTACACGATGCCTCTCTTGCGTCTTTCTCAAAGCATCGATCGAATCTAAAGCTACGCCACGATGACCTAACGCTTCCATGTTCAAAATCATCGTGTTGTTTTTAGCCATTACACGCCTCAAATGATGACAACAATCAAAAAGCAACTTTGATAATGCATCATCTTCACATGCCTTTTGCACAAACCACAAACGCATACAATCATGCAATTTTGATGATCCTGAAATATTCATCAAATTCTCTAACAACTCAAAATTTGCCATTGAAGAGTACAAATAGTTATATAATTCCTAATAACAAAAGACACAAATAAATAAGAAACAAAACACTTATGTAACTTACTCAAATTAAAATACTACATATGAAAAGACTATGTTAATAAAAACTTTTAATGGAAATAAAGTAATGTAAATACAAAAGTAATTATAACATTATTAGGCATCTAAGTATATATTCCACAAAGATAATATAAACTAAAATAATGATAACATTATTAGCAATCTAAATAATAAATAAAATGCAAATTCTCTAACATGTATCTAAATACCATCATATACAACATTATTGGTAAAAACATGAACCCTCAACCACTATACCGGGCATCGCACGGGTTGAATGAAGCCTCGTATTTAGTTATGTTTATCCTGTAAGGGTATAAATGTCCAAGCACTCAAAATTTAAGTATCACAATCATTTATGAGAGTGTGCAAATCACATCTCGGCACGTTTGGTATGAGACCTTAGATTGGGTTTCATGTTGAATGACATTAAACGTATATTTGGTTCATTCTATGGATTGAAAAAATGATTCTAGGATTCAAAAATGATAGATGTCCATCTTCCTTGGTTTTGCTCAGGTTATAATTTTTGTGAGCCTTTATTTTTTTCTCACTCTCTATATAATGGGACCTACACATTATATTTTATCACTTTTTTTATTTCTTTACTAACAAATAATATTTTTTATTTAAAATTTATTTTAAAAATATATTTAATTAATATAATTTCTCTCTTTTAAACCAACACAAAATCCAAATTCTATATATATACTAAACATGGGGAGGAAAGTTGCTGGTACAGTAACTTCCTCCCCATTAATTGCTAAGTTTACCAAAATGGCAAAAATGCTCCCTCACCATTAATTGTTATGTTTACCAAAATGGCAAAAATAGTCCCTCAAGTTTAGTTATCATGCAAACTAAGTCCTTTGTAAAATTCACGTCTACAAAAGTAATCCCGCTGCATCGCGCGGGTTTACCCACTCGTTGTATACCAAATTCAAATTCTAATCCAAACCCAATTATAAACCAAACGGGCCCTTAGATGTTGATATGCGATTAGATTGAAGCATTATAATCATCCAATAAAGCTTGATTATCCCCAAAAAGAAAAAGAAAAAAACGAATTAGAAATACACTCAAGAATTGCTATACATTTCCAATAAGCTACGTGGTCATTTAACTCATTGAATGCATAGGAAATTAGTTTTATATCATATTTTGAGATTCTTTTGATTTCTAAAGTTACTTTTGTATAATCCTCACTTTGTATGGTCCAAACAATTATAGCATGCAACTTGCAAAGAAAAAAAAAATTAGGGGTGACGACTAAGTTTGTAATCCCACATTGGTTTAAAAAACAAAGTTTGGCTTGCTTACATACCTTAGTGCATACACTTCACATAGGTGGAGACTAGTATATATATTGTTGGTGTGTCTTAGGATTCGGTGTGTATTCACAAATACACTAGTGCTAGAACTTCATCAGCAGTCAATATATGTTCTCAACCTTTTTTATTCTTTTTTTTTTCATACTCATTTTTACCTTATTATCTTAATCTTAACTATATATAATAGAAGAATGCATGGTAGTCTAACTACCATTTTTATATGAAATCTTGTGCAATAAAGTTATTCCCTAAATTTCTCGTCATGCGTAAAGTTATAATCACGAAAAGTATATAATCGAATAATATTACTTGCCAAAATTTTTAGTTACATAGTACTCGCCCCTCTAAGGCGCGAATACCTACTACTAATTATAATGTTTGAACAAAGAAAGCATGTTTATACCTCGTTACATGAAGTTTTCCGTAGGGCACTATCACAAGGTCTAACTACCATTTTTATATGAAATCGTGTGCAATAAAGTTATTCCCTAAATTTCTCGCCATGCATAAAGTTATTATCACGAAAAGTATATAATCGAATAATATTATTTGCCAAAAATTTTAGTTAAAGAGTACCTGCCCCTCTAAGGCGCGAATACCTGCTAGTAATTATAATGTTTGAACAAAGAAAGTATGTTTATACCTCGTTACATGAAGTTTTCCGTAGGGCACTATCACATGGTCATTTAAGAATAAAGCATATATGAACTAGAAACTTTTCAGTCGTTCATCTTTTTTCATTTAAATGAAAAAATTATTTACGACCACTTTTTAAGAATATATTATTTACAAACGGCTAAACCTTAACAGACAAAAATGCATAGTCCTCAAGAGAATTATTTTATCTTTCGATATACTTTTTACCAACTATTTTTTGCTTTTTTTTAAGTATTGAAAGTTACAAAATAAAAAATCACATATGATTTGTGATATAAGTTTTAAAGTTTCAAATACCGTTATTGCATTAATGCGAGCATTTGCTTCGTTGCTCTTTCTGAAAAATTAGGTTTGCGATCCCACATCAGTCAAACAAACAAAAAATTTCTTGCTTATATACCTTAGTGTATTTTGATTAAACATGTATACCTTGGTGTATATGCATTACACATGCTCGAATCAGTACATTTAATGTTGGTGCATCATTATATGTGGTGTTAAATGCAAAATTTACTACGATGTGCGATAATGGATAAAAAATTAATATATGCTCTCAATTATTTGTTTTTTTTACCTCACTACAGTTAATATTATTTGAACTAAGAAAATGCTTTTTAATCTTTTTTATGTTCGGGAAATTATGTGATTATGAACATTAAAAAGTTTGTCACGCTCCTAATTTCTCTTTTTTCACCTTACTACAGTTAATATTATTTGAACAAAAATTGTATATACTTTCAGTATTTGTGTTCTCGAAATTGTATCAAATCATGATCATTAATTTTTAATCTTAGTTATTTAAAACTTTGTTTTTGCTAGAGGTATAGGTTGATTATACCTATATCCTTAATTATCTTGAAATCGTATCAACACAAGAACCACTGGGACAAAATTCAGGAAAATCATTGATATTCTTACATTTCCGGTGTTAATAGCACTTTGTTCTCCCGACATAATATTCCAACAACTTTGTATTCATCGGTATACTCAGCGTACCTAAAATCATACACCACGGCAAAGAAGCCTTTTAAACCACTTAATTGCTTCGCAACACATTGCAATCGATCTTCCTACATTTTTTGATTTCCAAGGCCACAACCAAGCAACCCCTAACACGATGAATACATAATTTATGTTAATCTCAGGCGGAAATAATATAAAGAAAAGTATAAATATATGTATGGTGTATCTCGTCAGCTCTAGTCTTCAAAGTTACAAGTTCGAGTCTAAAGTTTTGCCATATAAGTGTTCTTCATGTTCCACTAAGACTTCATCGTACAAATTTGGTGAAGTGTTCAGTAATTTAGTTTAGATGGTGCATTATAATTTGGTGTCCACTGGTTATTAGATTTGACAGTTTGTATTCTACTTTAAACCGTTGTGTTTGTTGGTTTAGTGTAAAGGGGTAATTAAATGAAAATGTATCTAACTTGTCACTTTTTGCAGTTCTGTGTAGCCTACTTTTTTTGCAAATCCGTGTAACATACTTTTGAATTTCGTTTGTTCCGTGTACTTGGTGACCGGCCAAGAACATTACACGTTAACATTAGGATTTGTGGGGATTGTCATTCTTTGATGAAGTATGCTAGCAAAATGACTGAAAGGGATATTGTCGTATGCGATATTAAGCGATTCCATCATTTTAAGAATGGGAGTAGCTTGTACCAAGATTATTGGTAAAATGTAAGTATCCTCATCATTGTATCGCCATTCTTAGATTTCTAAAGTTTCTTTTGCATAATCCTCACTTTGTAAAGTCGAGAAAACTATAGCCTGCTGCTTGGAAAAAAAATAGAAGTGAGGACTTTGTAATCCCACATTGGTCAAAGAAACAAACTTTGGCTTGCTTACATACCTTTAGTGCATGTGCTTCACATAGATTGTGATTAGTATATTTGTTGTTGGTGTGTCTTAGGCGTTGGTGTTAAATCACAATAACCCCAACTTGATACAATCAACAGGCAATACATGTTCTCAATTTTTTTTTCTTTTACATTTTTATCTTATATCTTAACTATATATAATAGATTTCTCTATTCAATGTCACTAACACATCTCTTAAACTTAGGGTGTGTTTGATTGCCACTGAGTGGACTAATTAAGCGCTGATTGTCAAAAAATTATTCGGTCAGCGTGTTTGATGGATTAAATTATGACCAACAGGCAATACATGTTCTCAATTTTTTTTTCTTTTACATTTTTATCTTATATCTTAACTATATATAATAGATTTCTCTATTCAATGTCACTAACACATCTCTTAAACTTAGGGTGTGTTTGATTGCCACTGAGTGGACTAATTAAGCGCTGATTGTCAAAAAATTATTCGGTCAGCGTGTTTGATGGATTAAATTATGACCAATAATGGTCTATTTTGTCTTTGAGCGAATTTGCATGTCAGGGTATGCAAAATGATACAGTGGGCTATGTACTTACCTATATACCCTACACTTTCACATCTCCTTATTACTTTTAGTTTATAAAATATTGGAGGTCATAGAACTTGGCACGTACAATCATATTACACCATATCTTTTATATAATGAAATAACATAAAACTGGGCTAGTCAATTTTTTATATATTATTTAATCATATAAACTTCAAGTTCTGTGATTGTTACGATATAAAATATGTTTGGTTTTTATAATTTTGTGATAATATTACTTTTAATTTATAATATTTAGTTTTATTTAAATACATTTTTTACATTATAAGTTCAATAGATAATAATTATTTATCAACAAAGTATTTTATTTATTACTAAACCACATCCGAGGTTAAAATTGTAATTATTTTTTATTCAGAGATGGTATTCAAAATATTTATCAAACAGGTTTTTTACACAAATCTTATTCACTCAAAGGCCTTTGAATTATTCAGCATTTTTGATTTGTTCAGCACTAAATAGTTCAGTTTTATCAAACAGCCCCTTAAATTAAGTAACACAAAAAATAAAATATCTTATCTTAACTATATATAAAGCATTTATGACTTTTATTTTTAGAAGTCTTAAAAACTTTAAGCTTACACACTAATTGCACATTAAACTATGACATTAAATTAAATGCATGTTACAATAATAAAATATAACTAATATAATGAATTTAATATGTTTAAATAGTTAAAATTAATAACAGTTTAAATTTGCATATATAATAATAGCATATTAATTCTTTATTCTCATAACATAAACACACAATTTCTAGAAACTATCATCTTTCATTTCTAAAAATTGTTAAACAATATTCGGCAAAAAACATAAAATCAGAAAATCGTTAAACACAATTCACCTCCGAACCGTTGCTTTGCGCGGGTACCATGCTATATTATACAAGAAATTCTAAACAAAAAAGAAAACAACAATTTAAGAAATACAAATAAAAAACTAAAGGTACAAAACGTATAATTAATGTTAGCATTAAGATATTGCCTTCAAAAATACAATTAATAACCACAAGTTACAAACTAAACAAGCTACTAAGGGCATCCACTATGATGAACATTTTAAAAGGTTTATAAAATTGCCACCTCATGAAATGGTCATTAATTTACAAACCTTTTAATACTATAAACCTATTCTCACTATAGATAAAGCTTTCAATAAGTTTATAAAATTGTCAACTAATGCAATGCATTAATTTATAAACCTCTTCAAAATCTTAAACCTTTTCATGCCACCTAGACTTGAAATGATTCCTCACTATGGTACATAATTTTTTAAACCTCTTCATAATTTTTTGAACCTATTCTTAAACCACCATAGTGGATGCTCTAATGTGGTTATCGTAACTCAAGCACTTAAATTCTATATAAAAAAAAACCGTACATGTCAAAGTATGAAAGCTTTTAAGTGGTTTATAAAGTATGAAAAATTGTAGTTCAAATATCAAAATACATATTTTGTAAAGGAATGTCATATATAAATTTAATAACATATATTTACACGAACTAATGTATATTACTCTATGTTTACACGTTATATAATATTATGACGAATGTTACACAATATCTATTGACTAGCAAGTACCTTTAACCGTTAATCGTCACAACTTCGTAATACTATTAGCTACCGTTTTCGTATAATCATTACAACGCGATGCACATATTCTTTTCTTTTCTCACCTTATTAGAATTAATATTATTGAACTTAATTTGTATATACTTTCACTATTTGTTTTCTCGAAGTTGTATCAGATCAAGATTATTAATCTATTATCCTTAGTCTTTTAGGGTACTGGAAACCGTAGTCGGCATGCCTTCGGCATCAATGAAACCGATCGGCATCCCCATTGCATGTTCTTCGGCTTGGATCGGTGTGGGATGAAAAAGAGGATAATCGGCAATCTTTGCCGATTCTACATCTAAAACCAACTAGCCAAAATGTGAACGTTGGCATTTAATATTTTAGATGAGGTATGGGTTAGGCATGGTTGCCACTAAAAGTCTATTGTTAGGTATGAGATTGACATGAGATGAGATGAAATGACATTATTAGTGGGTGATTAGGTATGAAAATTTGAGATTGGCATGGTTGCCACCACCCTTAGAGAGGGGGGAGTGGTCACCTAATACCCTAGGTGCCACCTCACCTCCATCCAATAAAAACATTACACATCAAAAGTACCCAATCTTACCCTAACCATACCCTAAGTGGAGGGAGTGGTCACCAATTTGTACCCGATTTTTTTTTTCATACATAAAATCACATACAATATTTAAAATAAAAACATACCATTTCATTAAATAAAATAAAACATTACATAATACTTAAAAAAACATAACATAATACTTAAAAACATTACATAATACTTAAAAAAAAACATAACATAATACTTAAACATAACATAAAACATTACATAATTTGAAATTAAAACAAGTTGAAACTACAACCTAAAAATTGCAAGCCCATCCGTGTTTGGCTGCAAGTTCACGTTTTTGGTTCAGAACGAATTCCAACATAGCGGGATCCTTAATGTGATCATGCGGCTCCAAAAATACTTCATCTCCGTTGTGCATTCTTGAACTTACGCCCTCGATTTGTGTAGCCAACAATTGTTTTGCCATAACGCATCCTTCTCGTTTTCTGCCAAATATTCCGCTTTCTTTTGTGTGTAATGCGAGTTGATTTCTTCCGCAACACTTGTGATCGGCGAAGGATACGGCTTGCTTCTATTTCATCTTTCTTGAAAGTGGAGGGGTGGGGTCTTCATTCATATCGGGAACGGTGTTGCTTGCCGATTCATACTCCCCCGACTTCCTTTTTGAAGAGTTGCTTGTCGAACCGGGAATAGCTTGAAAACATTCTTGATCTGTCCATTTGTCATGACCTCTGACAACCTCCCACGCCAAAGTATGAGTAAATTGTCTTTTCTTTGCTGTATAGTAATCCAACTCAGCTTGCCTCACCACGTCCAAGTCGTTGCACCCACTAGCCTTAGCACGTTTCTACATTATATACAAAATAATAAAAATATAGCTTAAACAAATAATGTAATTGTAAATAAAAAGTATAGATTATGTAAAATAAAAAGTATAGATTATGTAAAATAAAAAGTATAAATATAACTTGTACCGCTTGGAGGTAGTAGCCGTTGAAAATACCCATGGCCGTGTTCATTGTTTTCCACTTGGTATTCAACGAATGAAAAGTTCGTGAACTCGAACCCATACTTGACTCGTAATGCTTGAGAACCCGTTTCCAAAAACCGTCGGACTTTTGTTCATTACCGACAACACCACATTCGGAGATTTGAATCCATGCTTTCGCCAAAGTGTCACACCCCCAATTTACCTGTTTTGCAGCGGAATGGAATTCCTGGGGGCTTGACTGTCATAGCACCACAATCACAGTTACATTGAACGACCTAAAGTGTCGTTTAAAACACATCGTTGGATATTTAATAAAACGTTCAGAGTTACAACATAGGTCCCAAAAGTTTACAAAGTTTACGGAAATACAAATATATTACAAGTCCAAACGATGGTTTTGAAAGAAAGTGCCATAATGTACAATGATGTAAGTCGACGCTGCGACTCAAAAGGTGGTTCTTTAACCATGCCATGATGATAATGCCTTAGTTACCTGAAAATACATTGCTAAAACGGTCAACAATAATGTTGGTGAGAAATCATAGGTTTATGTAAATGTTTTATACGACTACGCAAGTATAGATCGCATGACGATCATGTCACGTAAAAATGTTACAGGCATGACAATTATGTCGCGTAAAATGTTACAGCATGACAATTATGTCACGTAAAAATGTTACAATTGCTTAAGCGCATGATACCAAGCTCCGCGATATGCGCAATAGAGTGTCTTGCCAAACAACTCTAATAATGTTTATGAATGAAATGCATCCGTATGACTAGTTGGGATTCACCAACCCGGATGGAGGTGTCACCCTCGATAGATCTATCCACTCACACACGCTTCTAGAAAATTAACGGCTCATGCATTAAAGTGGGGACTTTTAACTGGCAACGTTGTAACTCAAGCAATGTAAATGAATTTAACATACTTGGTATCGTAATAAAAATGTTGTGCAATGTATTCTCCCCAGTAGGTTTGAAATAATGTAAAAACTTGTAAAACGGGGCTATGAAAACTCACTTGGTAAACTGGAATGATGACAAAGTAGTACAGAGGTATATCGGGATGCTTTAATCGGGACCTATTACGAATGATATGATATGTAATGAGTTGCAATGTAATGTTATGCATGCATTTAGTATGTTATTTATACCATTTGTGAGTTTTGAAAATAATACTTATCGTCGAAAAATACTCTTTTGACGTCTTGACCATTCTTAAATCACTTTACAAGTTTTACGTCAAAATGTCATCCTACAATGGTTTTGTAATGATTTATGGTGAAATTTTCACTTTTCGACGCAAAATAATGTCGTCGGAAATTTCTTGAAAGTGACAAAAATGACCTCGAAAAACTAGTCGTAAAATGGTGTACGTCGATTGTTAGGAAACGAATTCGACGGTTTTGGAAAGTTTGTATCAAAATCTAAAAGTTTCAGTTCAGGAGTTTTCGACATAAAGGTCTCGAACATAAAGATAATAAGGGTTAAAGATGGTGATTTTGTCTAATTGTTGTGTAAAAGTGAGTTTCGGCCAAGTTTGAGCAACCGTAATTAATTTATTAAAACTCCGCTATACAAACGGTTGGTCGTTTTAGAAAATATGCTTGGTGACCTTAATTTCATTAGAAGACATTTCGTTCCAAAAAGTTCCACATCCTTGTTAAAAACAGCCGTCAACATGGTCATTTTAGTTACCGTAACACTTATCTCGTAAAAATAATATAGTTTTTCAGAAAATAATAGTTCGACAAGTTTATGAAAACGTGTGTATCTTTGTCGTTCAAATCCGTTTTCTCACATTTATATCGTCCTTAGCCGTATCAAAGTATACTAATATATTTTTGACAAGTCTAAATAATTTATGAAGCTTAAGGCTCGTTTTTGACTCGAATAAAACAAAAATAGTATGCTGAAATTTTTCAGAAAATATATATTTCGTCGTCAACTTGAAAGATTCATAACTTCTTCGTTATAACTCCGTTTTAATCCGTTCAAGCGCCAGTTCGTTTTAAAGTATATTTTCTAAATATCAAGGCCAAAAAGTCGTGCCTACAGTCGGATTTTCCAGAAAATCAAAACAAGGACAGAACACATTTTTATACTTATCGAAAATAGTTTTTCTCGTACTAAACCTATTCTAATCCCTTCAAATCAACTCCAAAGCTAATCTAATCCTACCATACACCTTCTTAGGGTGTCATGGGTTCCTAAACATCATCAAGACCAACATATACCAAGGGGATAATTATAGGATGACCTTATATATATATAACTCTAAAATCAATGGAAAAATGGTATAAACAACACAAGTCTTGCATGTTTGCTCCAAAAATGAAAAGATAAATATGAAATGAAGATGAAATATGTAAAATGATAGAAATATGCTTACAAGTTAATATGATGAGGTGCAAAGAACAAGGTTTAGCCTAAACACTCTAGGTTTTTATTTCAAAACCTTATTAAGAGTGTGATCTAGGTTGTGTTAACACTTGAGCTAGCAAAATTTTTGATCCCTTCTTGATAACACCTATAGGCCGGTTATGGAGTAGAACCAAAGAGAGAAAAAGATTTTTCTTGACTTGATAAAAAGATGAAGTGAATGAGTAAAAGGTGTAAGTAAGACTTTATGTACATGTAAAAGTTTATACAAGCAAGAACCATACTATCAATTTAATGCCACCCTCCCCTTGTCGGTTGTGGCCAAGGGAGGGATTAGTAAAATTATTTTTATTTTTTTTTTCTTTCTTATATATATACTTTGTGTAAAATTTGTTAAAAATGAATGTGTAAGTAAATATGTAAGTAGTAATAACTTGTAAGGTTTTGGTAGCTTTTAAGTACAAGTAAATTTTTAATAGATAAAAATAGATTATAATGATATTATAAAAATTGTAAAAATACATTCCTTGTGAAATTTGAGTGATAAAATAATTATCGTGTAGTTTTTAAGAAAAACGTCGTAATAATATAACTTTAACGATTTATATACAAAATAAATTTAAAACACTAGGTAAACTAAAAATATAGTTTTATAAACTAAACATAAGTATAAAAATATATCGGGATCATTTTTAGAAATAACGGATTAAATGTTCAAAATAATAATTTACGCGATAGCGTTTATTTAATATTAAATTTACGCGTTTAATGTGAAGTGCAAAGTCATGAATGAAATAATATGATGCAAATGATGCTAATGAAATGTAGACTAATCTTAGTCCATATGAAATGTATGTGATGTTATGATCATGAATTCGCCGCTAAACCTTAAAGGTTACGCGAATTTGGAACACGTAAACCTAGTTTACGATAAATGTTGAAATTGTAAGGCATGAATTGTTTCGAGAAATGACACGGAAGTACGGGTTGTCACATTCGCCCATCCAAAAAGGAATTCAGTCCCTGAATTCAGTTTGTGTTAGTCTATCGAATTTGAGTTTGTGATGAATATCGAGGAGAGAAGACATGGAGAAGTGCCGTTACGGTTGTCGATGATTGAGAGTGTACAAAACATCGTAGTAAAGAAAATATCGGATGAATCTCTCATAAGTAACACTTTGACTTTGAAATATGTGAAGATTTTGCTTGCACTAAGATTTATAAATAACCGCTCCCAACATAACGTGATCCCTCCGAATTCATAGTTAGCTAGGCTATGCATAATTAAGGAACGATGACGTGACGTTCGGTTTAGTTGTTATAACTCTCGATGTTTACAACGATTTAATCGTGTCGTTAAAATGATAGTTGAAGTGAAAGGAATTAAAATTCTCGTAAGTAATAACAAATCGGAAAGAAAATAAAGTACGATAGATGAGAATATTTGGGTCGAATTGGTTCGTTCAGGTGTTTTCTAAATCATACCACGCCTTTCCAAGACGGGTCCTTGTGCATAATTTGTTGCCCACTTGAGGTTCTAATGGTTTGCGGCTTATGGGACATATCTTCAAATTTTGCATCATATAACGATGTAGCTTATCTAGCTATATGTTGTTACTTATAACTGATTCTTGATTTGTATGACTTCTTTGTTTGTTTCATGAATGGGTTATGGACTAATGAATCGGACTTTCTTGATTTTAATCCTTGAATAAGTGATTGATACTTCAACCTTCTGATTACCTCAAATGGTGTAGTCAATATGTTCATGAGCTAACTATTGATGTAAGGAAACTTGTCGATGGAGAATGATTTGCCTAACCATTTCTAGAAAGTTACACGGCGAGCATATTATCTAATGTGGGAATTGCTCTCTCGCTCTAACCATTGAGCTGAGGATAGTAGGAGGTAATCATGTCCTAGTAGGTTTCATGGAAATCCTGAAATGACTGCCGGCAGTCTAAGGTGAATCGAATAGCTTATAATAGGTACAACTTGAATTGACACCACGTGTCTCACGTTAGATTTCAAAATGTTAAATTTGTCGAAAAGGACCTTATTGAAAAGAATAGATTATAGGTAACGATTGCGATTTCCTCGTGTTTCTAGTCCTATCGAAGGTCATGACACGAGCCTTACTTGCCTCAGGTGCTTAGTCTCTATGACTAAAATGTTTATTGTTTGATTATCGAAGTGTTTCCATGCTCCATGTTGAAAAGTCACACGCCTTAAATATTTAAGTGAGGTGGTGTAGTGGTTGGTTTTCAAGATTTGTTCCGATATTGAGTGCTTCCAAAATAGTTCATCACTAATATTGTTATCATGCTAGCAAGAAAATAGATATCAACTCAAACTATGTCAAAGAATGTTTGTTCTAGTTTCACTTGTAGATGGGGAGTCATTGATTGTCCGACATGTTCACACCTGTGGCATCTCTTGATATGGAAGTGAGGTTACTTGGAATTTCTAGAGAACACAATGCCTTAGGGAAAGTTTATATCGATAACCTTAATTTAACCATATTTTCCTTTAAGGGACACTCATTGTAGGAAAGTTCACCTATTGTTGAAGCTATGTTTAGTGAAATGTTTTGTAGTCTCGATTAGAATATTTGGTTTATCCCTATAGTGTTGTTTAGTGTGTATTCGCTTCATACTAAATCTCGTAACTCGGTCTAACTAATACTTTTGGAATGATAGAGTTTGGATTCTAATCCAAAATAGTGGTTCGGAAGGTCTCGTGATGTCTTAAGATTTTTGTTGATTTTTGAATCATCCTACCACCTAGTTCTAGTCCTTGTTGGTAATTCCAAAATCCTTCCATTGTTTTCTTGTATCGAGGAATCCTCCTCACGGATGGTATAGGAAGTCTTTCCTAAAAAGGTCACTCGTCAAATCCTAGCTTATCGGTTGAATGAGAGATAAATGGCGTAAGCATCTATAGAGTGTTAACAAAAAGAAATGTTTATGCACAATATATCTGATTATAAAACTTTGCTTTTAAATGAGAATTGTTTTAGGAGATTTGAAATGATGCTTGTTTTTGTTGAAATGGTATTATGTTCCTCCGAAGTTTTAGATGGTATTCAACGTTTTTGTTTTGTAAGATAATGGCTCAATGATTTTTCAGAGTAACATGAAAATCGCTTTGCATGAGGATATTATATAGTTGATAAAATAACTGAAACCAATTGATATGTTGGTAATAAAACAACTTGCGTTAAAACTTTATGAAACAACGTTTCTAAGATGGTGATAAAATAGTTCGAACTAAAATCAAGTGAAATAATTTCATGAAATAGTAGCAGGATAAATTGGAATAAAGTTTGTTGGATGGTTTGTAGGATACATAGGAGAACCTTATCGAGTAGTAATAGTCTACTAATTGGTCGAGAATAACGTTGGCCTAACCCCTAGTAAGATTTTGATATATCGTCAGAAATGATGGAAAATTAGGCAATTGGAGTAAGGAATGAAATAAACAAGGTGGTGATTATCGTAGAGATAATAAATGATAAAGATTACATTAGCTAGAAAGGTACTTATTATCCGTTCCTGTTGGTGGTCTAATCGTGTTTCAAGTGTAGGAGCATTAGAGGCGGTCTAGCAACGATAGCCCTAGAACTCTCACAATCCTCAAACCTATGAGATGGTGTAGTGTCTATAGTCTTAGTGGTAGGTGGTAATGGTGTGTCAAATCATGCACGCTTCCCAAGCTGCAAGTCAGGTGTATGAGTATCGGGTATGAGATGTGATGGTACGGATGGTGCTCGAAATGATAATGATGATGAAAATAATGACAATGATGATAATAGAATCCTTGTGGTGAGTTAAGAAAATAGGTTCATTAGGACTAAGCCTATAAGTTCTACCCAATGGTATGATCGTCCCAAGTGAGTGATAAAAATTGTTACGATCCTACAGTGAATCAATAGTGATCGCGATGGTGTAGGTGCAACTTCGTCCTCCTAAAAGGTCTCGGTGTCATCATCGATGTTATCGGTGATAAGTCAACTGATGTTAAAATTGTGATAGGGAATGACAAGGCATTCTCCATGTCAAAGTGATGTGAGTATAATGGGATGGGTATTTGAAGGCATCAATGTGACAATCGATTTCAAATGAAAGTAATAACTCATAAAATGTGCGTATAAAACCGCATGTATAGTGAACATGCACTTATTATGAAATGATGAGATGCTATGATAATGTAGTTATAGTCTAGGGTCAATGATGCAACCTAGTTCTCTATAAGTGTAGCTCTGGTACCAATCTGTCACACCCCAATTTACTGTTTTTCTTGGCCGGAATGGAATTCACGGGGGCTTGGTATCATAGCACCACAATCATAGTTACATTGAACGACCTAAAGTGTCGTTTAAAAACACATCGTTGGATATTTAATAAAAACGCGTTGAGTTACAACATAGGTCCCCAAAGTTTACAAAGTTTGCGGAAATACAAATATATTACAAGTCCAAACGATGGTTTTGAAAGAAAGTGCCATAATGTACAATGATGTAAGTCGACGCTGCGACTCAAAAGGTGGTTCTTTAACCATGCCATGATGATAATGCCTTAGTTACCTGAAAATACATTGCTAAAGCGGTCAACAATAATGTTGGTGAGAAATCATAGGTTTATGTAAATGTTTTATACGACTACGCAAGTATAGATCGGGCATGACGATCATCGCATAAAATGTTACGAGGCATGACAATTATGTCACGTAAAAATGTTACAGGCATGACAATTATGTCACGTAAAAATGTTACAATTGCTTAAGCGCATGATACCGAAGCTCCGATGATATGCCCCAACAGAGTGTTTTGCCAAACAACTCTAATAATGTTTATGAATGAAATGCATCCGTATGACTAGTTGGGATTCACCAACCCGGATGGAGGTGTCACCCTCGATAGATCTATCCACTCACACACGCTTCTAGAAAATTAACGGCTCATGCATTAAAGTGGGGACTTTTAATCGTAGCGTTGTAACTCAAGCAATGTAAATGAATTTAACATACTTGGTATCGTAATAAAATGTTGTGCAATGTATTCTCCCCCGTAGGTTTGAAATGAAGTAAAAACTTGAATAAATCGGGGCTATGAAAACTCACTTGGTAAATTGGAATAATGACAAGAGTGAGTACACTGAGGTATATCGGGATGCTTTAATCGGGACCTATTACGAATGATATGATATGTAATGAGTTGCAATGTAATGTTATGCATGCATTTCGTATGTTATTTATACCATTTGTGAGTTTTGAAAATAATACTTATCGTCGAAAAATACTCTTTTGACGTCTTGACCATTCTTAAATCACTTTACAAGTTTTTACGTCAAAATGTCATCCTACAATGGTTTTGTAATGATTTATGGTGAAATTTTCACTTTTCGACGCAAAATAATGTCGTCGGAAATTTCTTGAAAGTGACAAAAATGACCTCGAAAAACTAGTCGTAAAATGGTGTATGTCGATTGTTAGGAAACGAATTCGACGGTTTTGGAAAGTTTGTATCAAAATCTAAAAGTTTCAGTTCAGGAGTTTTCGACATAAAGGTCTCGAACATAAAGATAATAAGGGTTAAAGATGGTGATTTTGTCTAATTGTTGTGTAAAAAGTGAGTTTCGGCAAAGTTTGAGCAACCGTAATTAATTTATTAAAACTCCGCTATACAAACGGTTGGTCGTTTTAGAAAATATGCTTGGTGACCTTAATTTCATTAGAAGACATTTCGTTCCAAAAAGTTCCACATCCTTGTTAAAAACAGCCGTCAACATGGTCATTTTAGTTACCGTAACACTTGTCTCGTAAAAATAATATAGTTTTTCAGAAAATAATAGTTACGGCAAGTTTATGAAAACGTGTGTATCTTTGTCGTTTCAAATCCGTTTTCTATGTATAATACGTCCTTAGCTTCGTATCAAAGTATACTAATATATTTTTGACAAGTCTAAATAATTTATGAAGCTTAAGGCTCGTTTTTGACTCGAATAAAACAAAAATAGTATGCTGAAATTTTTCAGAAAATATATATTTCGTCGTCAACTTGAAAGATTCATAACTTCTTTGTTATAACTCCGTTTTAATCCGTTCAAGCGGCCACGGATTCGTTTTAAAGTATATTTTCTAAATATCAAGGCCAAAAAGTCGTGCCTACAGTCGGATTTTCCAGAAAATCAAAACAAGGACAGGACACATTTTTATACTTATCGAAAATAGTTTTTCTCGTACTAAACCTATTCTAATCCCTTCAAATCAACTCCAAAGCTAATCTAATCCTACCATACACCTTCTTAGGGTGTCATGGGTTCCTAAACATCATCAAGACCAACATATACCAAGGGGATAATTATAGGATGACCTTATATATATATAACTCTAAAATCAATGGAAAAATGGTATAAACAACACAAGTCTTGCATGTTTGCTCCAAAAATGAAAAGATAAATATGAAATGAAGATGAAATATGTAAAATGATAGAAATATGCTTACAAGTTAATATGATGAGGTGCAAAGAACAAGGTTTAGCCTAAACACTCTAGGTTTTTATTTCAAAACCTTATTAAGAGTGTGATCTAGGTTGTGTTAACACTTGAGCTAGCAAAATTTTTGATCCCTTCTTGATAACACCTATAGGCCGGTTATGGAGTAGAACCAAAGAGAGAAAAAGATTTTTCTTGACTTGATAAAAAGATGAAGTGAATGAGTAAAAGGTGTAAGTAAGACTTTATGTACATGTAAAAGTTTATACAAGCAAGAACCATACTATCAATTTAATGCCACCCTCCCCTTGTCGGCCAAGGGGGGAGGGATTTGGTAAAAATTATTATTATTATTTTTTTTTTCTTTCTTATATATATACTTTGTGTAAAATTTGTTAAAAATGAATGTGTAAGTAAATATGTAAGTAGTAATAACTTGTAAGGTTTTGGTAGCTTTTAAGTACAAGTAAATTTTTAATAGATAAAAATAGAGTATAATGATATTATAAAAATGGTAAAAATACATTCCTTGTGAAATTTGAGTGATAAAATAATTATCGTGTAGTTTTTAAGAAAAACGTCGTAATAATATAACTTTAACGATTTATATACAAAATAAATTTAAAACACTAGGTAAACTAAAAATATAGTTTTATAAACTAAACATAAGTATAAAAATATATCGGGATCATTTTTAGAAATAACGGATTAAATGTTCAAAATAATAATTTACGCGATAGCGTTTATTTAATATTAAATTTACGCGTTTAATGTGAAGTGCAAAGTCATGAATGAAATAATATGATGCAAATGATGCTAATGAAATGTAGACTAATCTTAGTCCATATGAAATGTACGTGATGTTATGATCAGGAATTCGCCGCTAAACCTTAAAGGTTACGCGAATTTGGAACACGTAAACCTAGTTTACGATAAATGTTGAAATTGTAAGGCATGAATTGTTTCGAGAAATGACCTGGAAGTACGGGTTGTCACACAAAGCCTCCTCTTGTGCCGGCGACCAAAATTCACGGGGCCTCCTCCCGGTGAAAGCTTTTTTCTTCCCTCTCGGATCAACTTCTTGAACTTCCTCATCTTCGTCTTCTTCGTTTGGTAGTGGTTGTGTTTCGGGTACGTACTCTACTTCTTCATCAATGTTTTGGAACGGGGAAAACTCGCTTGTAGTAGTGATGTTGTAGTGTTGTGGATTCATTTGAGGAGGACCCATATTATATTGGAAAAAGGGTGGAGATTGGGGTTGTGGAACGTAAAAATTCGGGGGTGGTTGAGAATAAAATTGGCTAAATCCTAACGGAGTTTGTTGTGGTTGATTCGGGGACGGTTGAGAACGACCTTGACGCGAGGTGAAAGGTTTTTTACCTCTTCTTGAATCCATGGTTTCGCCAAAGTTTGAAAGATTAATGTGTGAAATGGTTTGGTTTGTGAATTGTTATTTTGAAAAATGAAGTGAAATGGTTTGGTTTTAAAGAGGAAATTTTTTTTTTTTTTTTATTCTGGCCAAATATAGCCGTTGCTATATGTAACGTCCCATTTTTTTCAAAAATACGCTCCTACAAACGCTCGGGTTACCAAGCCGATTTTGATAGCCGAATTTGATACCCGCCCTACCGGCGGCGGTGTTACCGATCGGGTACACCTACCCGATTTGGTACCCGATGCCCACTCCCTCCCCTCTTATAACTTTGTTTTATTCTAGAGGTATAGGTTCATTATACCTATCTCCTTACTTATCTCGAAATCATATCAACACAAGAACCGTTGTGACATATATGAGGAAAATCATTAATATTCCTACAATTTAGAGTTTTTAATAAGTATATCCTCAAAAAGCATACGCCACGACAAAAATGTCTTTAAACATTTCAGTAAGCTATGTGCTCATTCAACTCACGGAATGCATATAACATTAGTTTATTATCATTATTTTTGCCATTTTTTGATTTTTAAAGTTACTTTTTGCATAATTCTAACTTTGTAGCCTGCAACTTGCAAAGAAAAAAATCAGGGGCAAAGACTATATTTGAAGTCCCACATTAATTGAAGAAACAAACTTTGGCTTGTATCTTGTTGTAAAAATCGGTCTAGACGGCCGATTAATTTTCGCATAATCGCTAATCACTCAATAAACGTCTTGATTTATCATAATCAACTTATTTAATTGGTTTGGTCAAAAATTGCTTAAAAATCGGTCAACAAACCGATTAATCGGACAAAATCGGTCTAATCGGACAAAACCGCTTAAAAATTGGTCAACAAAACCGCTTAAAAATCAAACAAAATTGCTTAAAAATTGTCAACAAACCGAGTAATATCTATGTTTGACTTTGAAATTTAAAGAATTATGTATTATGTTTATATTTGAACACTTGAAATATTTGAAATTTGATGCACTATATTTATCTCATACATATATAATATAATATAATATCTAAAATTACAATTTTATGCATAAAAATTTCAATCTGATTAATCCCTGTTAACCGATTAATTCTGGCAATCTTACCGACGTTACTGCCTTTAGCGATTTTCTGGCCTTGCTTATATACCTTAGTACATGTGCTTCATGTATGTTGAGACTATTATATACTATTTGTTGTCGGTGCATTTTGTGTGGATGTTGTGTTTGTTGGTGTTGCTATTAAATGCAAAAACAACAATTAAACGACATATGTCTTCAACAATCTATCTTCCCAAGCCTTTTTTGTCCTTATTTTCACGTCAACTTTTTTTCTTCTTACTTATACTTTATTATAGTTACTAGCTTTCAGGCCCGCCCCGATGGGGCGGCTAGCTCCATTATATTGTTTGACCAAATTATCCTTTATTATCTCAAAATCGTATCAATACGAGAACTGCTGGGACAAAGATGAAGAAAGTCATTGATATTCTTAAAATTTCAAGTTTTTAAAAAGTATATCTTCACTTTGTTCTCACGACAAACGTACACCACGACAAACAAGTCTCTAAACATTTCAGTAAGCTACGTGCTAATTCAACTCACTGAATGCATAGGAAATTAGTTTTATATCATTCTTGTTGTGATTTCTTTATATTTCTAAAGTTACTTTTGTAAAGCCCAGACAATTGTAGCCTACAACTTGCTAAGAAAAACAATTAGGGGTGAAGAACTAAAGACTAAGTTTGTAGTCCCACATTGGTTAGAGAAACAAACTTTGGCATTGTGGTCTTGGCTGGAATAATCGTTTCTTACCCAAATTTAACTGGGTCTTGGCCGGAATAGCCGTGTCTTACCCGGATCTAACAGGGTCTTGAATAGCCGGGTCTTACCCGGATCTAACACCTTAGTGCATGTGCCTTAGTTAGGTTGACACTAGTATATATGTTGTTGGTGTCTTTTGGTGTTGATGTTCAACTCAAAAACAATTACCACTCAGGCATCAACAATGGTTGATATATATTCTCAACTTTTTTTTTCCTTCATATTTTCATATTATTATAATTATAGTGTTTGAACTAAGATAGTATAACCTTTTTTCTTCACATTTTTATTTTATTATAATTATAGTGTTTGAACTAAGCATGTTTATGGAGTGAGATCCTCTCAAGTTGAGAGAATCAACTTGAGTCAAGTTGAGAGGATCAACTTGAGTCAAGTTGAGACACTATGAGCCATAAGTACTTTTGATTTGAACCATTAGATTTGATCCAATGGCTCATAGTGTCTCAACTTGACTCAAGTTGATCCTCTCAACTTGAGAGGATCCTATTCCCATGTTTATACCCCCTTACAATAAGTTTTTTGTTCATTTTTTCATTTAAATAAAAAAACTTATTTACCACCCTTTTTTTCCGAATATATCATATTACAAACGACTAAATGTTAAGCTAACAATAAATACACGATCCCAAAGAAAAATAATTTTATCTTCTAATAGGTGGGCACTTCGACAATTAGGTCTTTAAACATTTCCAATAAGTTATGTGCTCATTCAATCACTGAATGCATAGGAAATTCGTTTATTATCATTCTTTTTGCGATTTTTGATTTCTAAAGTTACTTTTGTATAATTCTCACTTTGTAGCATGCAACTTTCAAAGAAAAGAAATTAGGGGTATAGACTATATTTGCAGTCCCGTATTGGTGGAAGAAATAAACTTTGGCTTGCTTATATACCTTAGTGCATGTGCTTCATATAGTTTGTGATTAATATATTTGTTGTTGGTGTCTCTTGGTGTGGATGTTGTCTCTTGGTGTTGATGTTAAATGCAAAAACAACATTCAATCATGGTATACCATGAGCAATTTATCTTCTCAACTTTTTTTTCATCTTATTTTTACCTTTTTATAGTTATAATGTGTAAACAAAGATAGCATCTTTATACCAGGTTACATGAAGTTTTTCGGATTACCCTGCACTATCAAACGTAAGTTTAATAAAAAGCAAATATCGTTATAATGGGTAAACAAATATAGCATGTTTACACCAGGTTACATGAAGTTTTTCGGATTACTCTGCACTATCAAAAGGTAAGTTTAATAAAAAGCAAATATCAAACGTAAGTTTAGAAAGCTTATAATGGGTAAACAAATATAGCATGTTTACACCAGGTTACATGAAGTTTTTCGGATTACTCTCCACTATCAAAAGGTAAGTTTAATAAAAAGCAAATATCAAATAGAAAAATCTCAGCCACTCATTTTTTCATTTGAATAAAAAAGCTTATTTTCTACCTCTTTTTTAGAAAGTTTTTGGATTACTCTGCATTATCAAAAGGTAAGTTATATAAAAATCTTAGCCATTCATTTTTTCATTTAATTTAGAAAGCTTATTTTCTACCTCCTTTTTAGAATTTTGCAACGGTTAAACGCGAAAAACAAAAATACATAATCTCGAAAAGAATAATTTTATCTTTCAAGAGATAGACACTTCGGTATACATTTTATGAATTAAGACTTTTTATTGGGTCTTGAATGTAACAAAATACAAAATTACATGTAATTTGTGATGTAAGTTTTAACGTTCAAATAAAGTTATTGCCTACTATAAATTATTTGCTTCATTGCTCTTTTTGAAAAACTAGATTTTTAGTCCTACATTGGTAAAAAAAAACAAAATTTTGCTTGCTTATATATCTTAGGTCATGTTTCTTTTTACTCTTAGCTAAAGATGTGGGTTCATACATAAATTTAATAGTATTTTTTTTTGGAGTGGAACTCACTTATTTCACTACTCCCTCTATATTCACAAGGCAAAGAAAGCATGATCCTCCACATCCAAACACACTAACAGCCATGGGTCCCACATGGCTCCCACACATCTCTTAGCTAACAAAAAGAATAAACACCCCCTTAGTGTATTTTGCTCAAAAATATATACCTTAGTGTATATGAATCACACATGCTCGAATATGACCAGCAATCTTTAAGTTGTTGTTGCTAAATGTAAAAACATCCTCATCTTGAATACGACCAGCAGTCAATATATGTTCTCAACTTAATTTATGGGAGTATTCACATTTTTTATGCAAATATCATTTTACACAAGTTATAAAGCTCACAGTACAACACTGTAATGCACAGTTATGGTATCTGCATCAAAAATTGTGGTGGAAGTATCCACAACTGTGCATTACAGTATTGTATTGTGAGCTTTATAGCTTGTATAAAAAGATATTTACATCAAAAAATATGATGGAAGTATCAACTCCCTTAATTTAAGCAATACAAATAATAATAAAGGAACCCCTTTTTTCTCTATTAATTGTCACTAAAACATTTCTTAAACTTAAATTAAGCAACACAAACAATAAAATATATTGTACGAATCATTCAAACACGAAAATAACGATTTAAGAAATACAAATAATAAAGTTAAAGGTAGAACACATATAATTACTGTTAGCCTTAAGGTACCTCATCATTCAAAAATATAACTAATATAGCACAAGGTACAAACGAAATAATCTATTAATGTGGTCATCATTACTTGGGCACTTAAATTCGAATGAAAAGAATCGTACATGTAAAAGTACGAAATTTTTTTTGTGCTTTGTAAAGTATAAAAAATTTGCAATTTTTAAATACCATAATTCACATTTTGTTAACAATGTCATATATAGAGTTACTAATCATGTATTTGCACGAACTAACGAATACTACACTATGTTTACAAGTTGTATAATATTGTGACGAATATTACGCAACATTTATTGACTAGCAAACACCTTTCACCTTTAATTGTCACAACTTTATACAACTACAAACTAACGTTTTCGTATAACCATTACATCGTGATGCACATATATATATTTTTTTCCTTTTTTCACCTTACTACAATTAATATTATTTGAACTAAACTTCTATATACTTTCACTATTTGTGTTCTCGAGGTTGTATAAAATCAAAATCATTAATTTATTATCCTTATTAGTTACTTATATCCTTGTTTTTGTTAGAGGTATAGGTTGATTATACATATATACTTGATTATCTTGGAATCAACAGTGTGAATTGATATTCTTACAATTTCCATTTTTTAAATGAGTATATCTTAACTTTGTTCTCACGCCATAATATTCCAACAACTTTGTAATCATTAGTACACTCAGCGTACCTAAAATCTATACATTTTGATGATAAAGTAAAGACCGTATTTGAGCTTGGTATGACTTTTCTTATAGCTTCAAAAGAAAGAAAAAAATTGTTGTGCCACCAAAGTAACCATGTTTGAGTTTAGTAGTAGTATCAAATTTCTAATAGCTTCAAAAGAAAAAAGTAACAAAAAGATCACTAACAAAATAGATTTCTAAACAACTACAGTATTTGCTAAAAAATAAGTTTATAATCCCACATTGGTCAAAGAAACAAAATATTGTCTGGTTATATACTTTTTCGTAGATTTTCTAATGATGTTTAAGTTAATATATTTGTTGTGGTGTATCCTCATGTCTTGTGATAAATGTAAAAGTTTATTCTATGGCCTCAAGTTTCATTAGCAGTTAATATACCATCTTATAAAATTTTCTTTTTTTAATAATCTTATTTTCACCTTACAACATTAAATGATATCTGAATTAACAAAATGCAGTTTGAATCTTATTTATATTGTAACAAAAATAAGTTTTCAGAACATTATGTCATTTGGAACATTTAAAATGCTTGTTATGTTAGTGTAGTTCAGTGACGGAGTTTGAAGAAGTTTGTCGGAAGGGCCGAATTGAAGTCGTTCAATTTTAGGGGGGCCAAACTATAAAATTGTATACATATGACTATGATTATACGTAAAGCACAAAGAAAAATACATATGAAACCTAAATATTTGGGGGGGCCGCCACCCCTTCCAGCCCTAGAGATGCTCCGTCCTTGGTGTAGTTGGTAATTTGTTAAATCCGTTCCCACCAATTTTGTGGGTAATGCTTCTCTACCTAGTTTTCGATTACAAATCACCATCGATCACTACTTACCTTACCCTCTTTTACCCACAAGGCATCAACGAAGCAATTCCAATTCCAATTCCAATACACCCACAAATAACATAAGCAATTCCAATTTTAAAACGGCATACGTATCATTTTTAAACAAAATGGGGATTATGTATTGGGAGGCCACCAAAGTATTAAACTTTCATCATTTAGGTCACCCATTTATCAAAACTAACTTATAAGCCACCCATTTATGTACTTGCTTTCGTTTAGACAAATTTCAAATACTTTTTCTTGAAAATCTTTGAAAAACGAGAATAAAATAACATACTAAAACAGCACAAATAACTATTGAAATGTAAACTATGAGTTTTACTCATTATCTAAGTGCAACTTCATTTAATCAAAAGCGATTTTTGATAAATTAGCTAATGTTTTATGTTTAAATTTATAAGTTTATTATTTTGATATGTTAAACATAGCTTTGTTCTTCAAATTGTATCAATTTTGGCAAGAAATTGAACGAGATCGGTTTAAACAAAAACAAACACATATTTAAGCGACTCATAAACTAGTTTAAATAAATAGATGGCCTAAAAATACGTTTAATAATTAGACAGTACAAGTTTATATGTGAAGAAGAGTACAAACAAACCTCCGACGATTGCCCTTTCCTGAATCGCCATAAGTAATATTTTGACTGTTGCTAAACTGCCCGATACATATTTTCATTTCTCTTCGTAAAACATTTGAGTTGTTGTTAAACTACCTTTGAACCTTCTTTTCACAATAGTGAACCCCTCTTTTGTAACTACGAACCCCTCCTTTTTGAATCTTCCACTTTTGAACTAAATCTTAACCTCAAATGAACTCTCAAGATGAACCTGCATTTCACATAATCCTCCCTCTTCTTTTGTCTATGTTTCTTACCCGAACTATTAAAAACCTTCAAATTCGACAGTCCAAAAACTCAAAACTCAAAAATTTAATTACAGGAAAATAATTTAAATAATCATGCAAACAAATTAAAGAAACATTGTTATAAAAACTAGCCATAAAATTGCGAAGATCGTAATTGACCGACGAATCATTTATTGATTTGCGAATCAGCAATCTTCAGATTCAATGGTCTTTTTTTAAAGTTTTATATAAGGTTTTGTTAGGATTTTTCAGACTAAATAAATCCACAAAAATCGAAGTTGAATATTAAAAGACATTTGTCTCGAGGTGGATGTAAACATCTATTGATATTTTACGAGATAATCAATATAAAAGTATTTAATTTGCTCTAATTGAGTTTTATTAGAGCTCTCATATTCCATGAAGGATCTTTAATGATTCAAGTATGCCTAAAAATCATTGACATTCTTACAGTTTCCGGTGTTAATAGCACTTTCTTCTCCCAACATAATATTCCAACAACTAACTTTTTAATCATCGGTACACTCGGCGTACCGAAAATAATAAACCATGGTAAACAAGTCTTGTAAACCACTCAACGGCTTCGCAACACATAACAATCACTCTTCTCACATTTTCTCAATTTTACTTCAAGTATTTATAGGACAGCTAGTATGTGGGTCCAATTATTAGATCTTTTAGGACACTTATTTGTTTGGGGTTTTATTATGGTTAAACATAATAGGAAACTTGAAACAAAAGTCCTAGAGTATAATAATGTTTTACGTGTGACTTGTTTGATGGTCTTATCTAGCTTATTAGAAACTTATTTTAGGATCCAAATAAATTAAGTTTTAAGCGATGCATATTTGTACTTGATGCATTATGATATACGAAGCTCACAAAATATTCATGGCTTCCATCACCGTGTAACCTTAACCATTAGTCCTTTGCCAAGAAAAAAAATGTTTTCTTCTTAGATTCATCAAATTAGTTAATAGCGGTAGCCATTCGAGTTTGAATTGGATTGATTTTCTTATTTAGCGCTTGGCATTTGAGTTTTTTATATCAAGTTTGTTTACGTATGGTATATAAAACGTGATTTGGATTGTGAGTTGTGTTGTTCGGTATCCCCTATTGTACAGTAAGGACCCAACAGAATGATTAAGAATCAGAAGCTTGGGTAACACTTAAACAAACCAAATGTGTGTGAGAGTTCATCGTGTGAAACAATGTGTAAAAGTGTAATAGAATGAGATCCATTTTTGAGTGTGTAATAAATTCTATATAAAGAGAAGTATATAAGGTTTAAAGATAAACTCCATGTGGATGACCAGTCCGGGTGTTGATCATCTATTAGGTAGACAAGAGTCACATGTGGCATGCTCTCCTTGGCTCGTACACGAGTCGGTGTCCGTCTCCCTATTCTTAAAATTAGTGTGTCTCCCAATGTTATATGTCAGATATGTCATCTTAACCGTTAGTAACGGTTGTCTCATACATGATACTGCCTAAGAGGCTTTCCCAAGTCTTGTGCGGCCTAGGAATGTGGATGTGCCTATCAAGTGTTGATAATGAGCCTTGTTAAGTGTTTATAACGGGCTTGCCTTTGGCGTGTAATTAGTGGGCTTAGGCCACTAATATATATATATGCTATCAAAATTCTAGTTTTTTATTTATATCACTTAAATTTTCTACTCTTGTAACTAATGTGACGATGGAGGTGGTGGAGTAACGACGGGTGTTTACGTATGGTACGTATGGGGTGTGATTTTGGTGAGGATAATCGTATGTTCGATTTTCTACGTACGAAAGGGCTCCAAGGTATAATCGGAGATCAAGAGTTAGGGTAACATTCACATACGACTTTAGTGCGTGTAAATGTGTAAAGGTTGATTATATTTGCTTGGTTGTTGCTTGGTCCATTTCGCGGAGAATGGATTGGAATTTAAAGGGATGCGTTTAGGGTTTGTTTGCCACCCATGAATGATATTCAATGGTAAAGGATGGTCCACGTGGTGGACATCTAAAAGAAGAGACAACATTGTCATGTGACGTGATATTCTTGGTTCTAGTTGGTACATGAAATGTTCCATGCATGATTGTACTGAGGAGATATTCGCAGCACTAACATTATGCCAATGAGTTAGTTACACTTGTTGTTCGTTGTAACGACCTTTTGGGATAAGATCCCAATCCACCTACTGGATGTGTTTATCGAGGCTTGGTTTTCGTTTGTCGGGCACAGGGCGTGATCGCGTTTTACTCTTGTGGCATGTCTTGGGATTGTGTGGACTACTCGAAAGACTTGATAAAGGAGAAAACGAGTTGACCTGTGGGGATCGACTCAAGCTCGACCTTAAAGTTCATACTCAAAGATCGATCTGGTGATCCTATACGATGATCTAAAACATATGTATATCTGCATACGTCGCACATATTTATAATTGTAAATATTAAACAAGCTCGAGCAGCCAAAAGATTATATCCAAACATTGATCAAGCATACCTTTTTCATATCATATTTTCACTTTAAAATTAATAGTCGAGCCTGAATCAAACTTGAGTCTCTCGAAATGAGACAAGCTCAATCTTCTCAAAATTTCCCGTTAAACGCATGTCTAATGAAGCTTGAGCACGACTCATTTACACGATAGACTATTTCGACATATATTTAAGCTTGGTTCAAAAAAATATGAAAAGTATATTAAAGAGTCAACATGGAGGACTTGTTTTGTAACTTGTAATACTCTGTAACTCGCCAAATTTGGGGGAAAATAAACCCGCCAATTAATTTAATTTAGAAAATTAGATACGCTATTAATTGATTACGGCAATTGATTTTAGCTAAGAAGTACGAAATTGAAGGCTCCACGTTCTTCCCACACCATTAAGGTTAGGTTTCTATTAATTAAATATAAATGTTAGAAACGGTTCGGGTTATAGAAGTGGATTCTCAAACTGAAGCTAGGGTTTCAGTCTGTCTTCAACATTCGAAGGTAATACCTTGTTTACTTAGTAAGTTTGCTAAATTTTGTATTTGTTTGATTAGTAATTGTTTTTGTCTTGTGTAATTGGTTTAGTGGTCCTATGGAATTTGTGTATAAATGGGAACAAGATACACAACCGTATATATAGAAAACAAAAACACAAGATTAAGTCTCAACTTATTAATTAAAAGTTTGAAAGTAAATGGTGTACATTCGGTTTCTGATGCATAACTTTTTAGTATATACCTTAAGCTTTATGTTTAAAAAACCTTGCCTAGTTATAATCATGATAAATTAGTGTAGTAGTTTAGGAAGATGGTTGGAAGGACGAAACATACTACAGGAAAGCCTTTGCGACTAAAATATCCATGTGACGAATGCTCGAACACAACATTTTGAATCTATATAACTTCTGATGCTTTTGGTGGATCGACTCTATGATCACTGGTCCACGTCCTCTCGTATCACCGCGACTGCACGTGAAAAGAGATTGCATCTCGTGAAAAGAAAAACTAAGAAAATAATTCTCCTGATAACCTTAGATTAATAGTGTAATGCTAAGATGAATTGAGCCCATCATCTTAATTAGGGGCGTCATAAAAGCTGACCCGACCCGAACCCAAATAAGACTATTCGGGTCAGTTAACCGGGATTATCTTCGAGTCAATTGGGTCAACCCGAATAACCCAAAATATTAATAAGGTCGGGTTCGGGTTTATTAAATGTTTTTTATTTTGGTTCAGGTCAACCCTAGTGACCCGAGTTTGATTTTTTTTGCTTAACACCTAGTGTGTTTGCTTACTGAATGGTATAATAAATGTCTACATATATCTTTGCCTACTGAATGGTTGTTATCTTTTGTTTAATATGATATATGCTACATGCCTGCAACTTTGTGTTGCCATGTTATGTACTACGTCTACATGTCTTTTGCTTTGCGGGGAAATAATCTCTGCTGCTAACAGCAGCTTAGTTACCTGTTGGACGTTCTTTTTAGTCTTTTTTTCTATGTTTTACTCATTTGTTCGGATGTTCCAGCAATTTTATCATTACCAACAAGACGCCAACCTCAAATTTATGTGAAAAAAGAACAGTTCTTTTTATGGACTCATTTATTTCTTGTAATATTCATGGGTAGAAACAAAGAATTTAAGAACACATACTCGTTCAGAATTGTTGCTTTAACTTAACTAATTGGTTTTCAGTTGAGTTAATGTGAAACGGATTATGGCACCATACGACTGTTAAAGAATAAAGGACGTGGAAGAAATAGGGATGACGGATGAATATGATGGCTCTATAATAACGGGTGGAAAAATAGGCCTTGCAGCAGGTAACTTGACTGCTGCTAACAACAGGGATTATTTCCCCTTTGCTTAATACACTTAGTTCTATTTTTGCCTAATATATATACTACATGTCTACATGTTGCTGCTGCAACTTTTTTTTCCTGTAGCAACTGCAACTCTGTTTTTCCTTAAGTTTTTTTTTGTTTTTTTTGTTTTTTTGTTTTTTTTTAACTTTCAAGTTTAAACACCAAAAATATATAATTCTTAAATGGCCCAAACCCAAACTGACCCGACCGGAATTGACCCGAACCCGGCTAACCCGAACTATAAATAGGGTCGGGTTCGGATATGTTTTTTAAGCCTTGAACCGAATTGACCCGAACCCGAGTGACACGGCCTGATTAACACCCCTAATCTTAATGATTAAGATAATAAAGCTCTACTTTAAGATAAGAGAAAAGTCACACTTTAACATCATATGTGTCTGCACATATGGTAAAGTAAAGGAAAATCAAAAAATCACAAGAATAAGGAGCTTTTGCCTCTTAGCTATATTTAGTTGAAGATATGTAATATTTGTTGGTTGTTAGTTTTGTTAAGTTTATTATTGACACGCAACCATTCTTTTGTTGTTTTGATGTGTTTATAGGGACTTCAAGCTTACCTTAAAAACAATTTGAAATATGAGAATGTAGCAAAAGGATGGATCAGGAGTCTGAATCTAGGTGAGGGAGTTTGGAGAAGAAATTGGACCAAATTGGGTGAAGAAAATGTTCAAGTCATTATAAAAAAGATGTTTCATGAGAAAATATGGAATATTTGTCACAATTAAAGATGCTATTGGCGCCACTTTTCTGTAGCCTTGCCCTTTTGTTACGGTATGATAACCATGCTATACTTGTGACATCTTATATTAATCAATATTTATTTACACCGAACTTTATTAATTAACATGGATTGTTTATTTGTAGGTGGTGCGTGAGGATGATGGATGATTATTGAGACCATCAGTTTATACGTTTTTTCATTTTGTTATTGTTATATTACCATATGTTATTCAAGACCATCAGCTTCTACTTTATTCGGTTCTTCCTTTTTTTCGTCATGTTGTAGATAGCAGCTGAAAGGTTTTATGGATATTTAAATAATAGTATGTCCGGATTCGAACTCGAGACTTCGGGATTGCACACATTACGTATGAGAATTGATGTAAACAATTAATATAAATAAAACGTTATTATTATTAATTGTTAGTCACGAAATAAAACATAACGATAGTTAATATTTAACGAGGTTTTGACTAACGATCGTTAAATGTAAACTACGAGGACTAGAGATGAAATTAGATGACAAGACGGATCCGGAATCCCTTTGGGATTGGGTGGCCGGTCGTGGGCTTCTCAAACCAAGGAGGTGGGATTTCTTGGTCACCAAGTTTTGAGAATGTATATATACAAACCCTTGTATTCATTCTTAAACTAATCTTGGATCACCAATAACCTAATTTCTCCTCTCTTTTCCTCCCTCTTTGCTTGGCGTCGGTTGTGACCCCCATCCCCTTGGGATCGATTTTTCCAAGTCAAAGAAACAAGTGTTTGGTTTTATTTGTGATTCAAGGAACTAGCTTTTCACATCAAATCGCTAATATGCGTGTGTACAAGAACGAAGGACAAGCAAGCTTGAGCTTGTAATCTTGGTGGTCGACTTTTGTGTGGGTCGAATTTAATAAACCTTAAAGTTAGGGTTTTGGGTTTTAGTTCTTGTTCAATTACCGTTTGATTCTTGAATTGCTAAAAGGTGCGCGTTTTCTTATTCGGTTAATTACTTACATATATTATTCCTATTTACTTCATTGCATGCTTTGATGATGTTTACTTGTTTTATAATTGTTATGATTAGTAAAACCCACATTGGCATCCGAGAGTTAATATGATGTAATTATTTACCGAAACACATAAAAATTGAATCTTTATGATTATATGCATGTTTTTTTTATGGTTTCTAGGGTTTTGAATTCGAAACCCCAATTTTATTTAATAAGGGTCGATTACCCTAATTTTATTTTATTAGGTTTTAATTTTGTAAAACTTGTAGAAACCCTAGGATTGCATGCTAATTTTATGTGGTTAATTAATGAATAATTGTTATGTGCCATGTAATATGCGTATCTTGGGTGATAATTGTTATGCGGAATCCATGGTGGAACATGCATGTTTTGCCATGGAGTATTGTTATGCTATAAATTGTTTAGTTGATACACACATGTTCTATTTATTTGATAATTATTGAATTGGGGAAGACCTCAATTATAACTAATAAAATTCGTTACGTGCTAATTGGTATATTATTAACTTTGAAAACTACATGATGACTTGTCGATGTATGTAGCTCATCTACCTTGTAGGTGAAAGCCCTAGTTAATATATGCATTATTTACGCATAGAATTGTTTATTAGAGTTTATTGAAATAATTATGCATGTGGCTAATTGTTTTACATATGTTAAATTGTTTAGTTATATGTTTATATTATTTGAGTGTGTTTAATTTTTATTAAAGTGCCTTTTGTTTATATAAATTGTTTGACATGTTAGTAAGCAAAAGGGTTTTGGAATAGAAAATTAAATAGACTAAATAATGGCTGACTGATTTGTTATCTAAGAATTATTCTTGAACTTTTAATCGATTGATGCGATTTGTACTAAATGGCTTAGAACGGCTCACCCACAAGAACAAACTATAAAGGGGTTAATTAAGAAGTGCGCACAGTCGCACTGAATGGATGTCTAAGGTTATGCTTGCTTTACGGTCCTCGCCCCTGTGAGTTCGATCGGAGCTACCTAGTATAACCATTCAATGTACGAAGCATCTTAGTGCAAAGTTGTAAGTTTCTCAACGCATCGATTAAAACTTTGTAGAATTCAATCTTAGCAATTAAAATCTCATGTAAGTTTTTCGAAAAATATTATGTTATAAAGTTGTATGCATGCTTCTTTATACATAAGTTTTGATTACACGTCAAAAATTGTACCATTTAAATTTAAGTTTATGCTATCTAATGATATGAAACACTTGAAGTTGTAATTTAGTTATGTGAGACCTTGATCTAGATTACAATAGGGTGAATTATTTAGTTGTGTGAGACCTCA
Source organism: Chrysanthemum makinoi (assembly GCA_910596185.1). Lineage (NCBI taxonomy): Eukaryota > Viridiplantae > Streptophyta > Magnoliopsida > Asterales > Asteraceae > Chrysanthemum > Chrysanthemum makinoi. Next base: position 363,449,199 of record OU343224.1, on the reverse strand, counting down.
GCTTTATGATTTGCGGTTTTAAATTAGACAACTTAATTAAGTTGTTAGTGAGACCTAAGACTTAAGGCATAAGATGGGATGAAACATGCTTACGTTTTGCATTAATTGTTTTGGCAAAATTGTAAATCCCATAAATTTTTGGAATTGAAAACTTGTTTGTCAATTATCGTTTTTCAACGATTACCTATTCTATACTTTCACCACTAGCAGATCAACTGATGTGGTGAAACTATGATAATGAGGATCCAAAATTCAAGGAAAATTCTATGGTTAATATGAATATTGACCAAAGGGTATTTTATTTTCTTGAATGATTAATTATCAAAAATACTAAAAATTGAATTTTGTTAATTCTTTTGATTGTATTAATGCAACATTAAACCAAGTACGTGGTTTGGGTTTTGGTAAATTGATCTAGTTCTTTTTTCAAACAAATGTTTGATCAAGAAAAATTTACTAAAAGACAAACATAGACTCTTTTCCATGGAAGAAGAGTGAGACTCAATCCTATTCCTTTTCATGATTGAGAAGGTATTTTAGGAACATCAAAATTGTCTAAATTAATGTATACTCATGATTTAAAGAAAATTGCACACCATGTTTTCCTTAAGATATTTCATTACCCTCTGTTGGTGATTGAATTCTTATATGACATTTTGGTCAACTAGAAAACATGTTTGACATTTTATGAGTTATTAAATTAGAAGCTAGACTAATTACCGCAAAATTGGTAAAAGACAAAATAGTATATTTTATATAGTTGTTTTGTTTTGACTAATTGAAGGTGCTACACACCATTGTGGGGATAGTAGACCTATTATGGAAGAAATTGCATGCTGAATTTTTCAAGTCAATAACATTGATGGATAATCCATCATCTACTGAGTAGAATACACTCTTTTAGTTCCTAAGTAATTGTTACGAATGGTCTTACAAAGGGGTAGTAACGTAATAGCACGCTATTTTCCTTTGGTTAATGAAACACTTACGATGTTGTCAAATCCGATTGGGAGTATGGTGTATTCTTGAATAAGACATTATTTTAACGTTGTCTAATTCAGTGGGAGTTACAAGTTATTATCTTGGTAATAACTCAGATTATTTCTAGATTTTCTTGAAATAATACATTACGTTCAAAAATATAGACATTCATATTCTCAAGGATAGTCATAAACGTTTCCTTGATAATTAGGTGCTCCTACATCTACTTGTAATGCTTATATATCTATGACACTATCATATTGCTCACATAAACAACCGAATGTCATGGTGTTTATCTACTATATGATGTTGTTCTATGCACAAGTGGGAGAAGTATTTATTGTGTGCAAAGGAACAACACATACAAATATGATTAAAGGATTCTCTTGAAGTAAGAGATTAACGTTCTAATAAGATTGACTTGTTTAGAACATGTGTCAAGATTATAACATAGACTACTTTTATGTCTTATGTCATTCAAATTATAGAAACACTTGAAGTTACATTTTAGGTTAAGTGAGATCTTGGCTAGATTGTAATCTCAAGGTAAATCCCACTTTCGTGGGATCGGGCGTGAATGATTTGCAGTTTCTTAAGTTGAACACTCCAAAGGATGACATAATTAAAATAAAGTAATCTAATGCTACTTTAAATATTTGTGTATTGTTGGAATGACATAAATAGTTTATTAACTTGAAAAATTAATTAATTGAAACCATAGTGTGGTGTTCATAATAACTTTAAATTATACATGGTTATGTGTTTCTGTATAAACTCACAAACATGAAGTCTTTTAAAGACTTATAATATAAAGAAAGATACTATAACTGTTATGTTTTTTGACTTGGTCAAAGAATACTTATGCTATAAAACATGCAATTGGCTTGGATATTCTATTATACCATTAAGTTGACTTAGTTGGTAAATAGGTAGGCCAAAAGGAATATGTTTATCTTAAATATTGTTAGATTGTCTTACAATATTAATTCTAATGAAATATTGTATGTATATGGAATGTTAGTTAGAAATCAAACATTTGTTATATTGTTAGATTCAAGATAACAATATCTTCTTTTCTTCCAAAAGTTATCAAGGTTAGAAAATTGAGTATTGATTGGATATACTTAGCTCAAAATCTAGAAGATTAATAAGACACCATTTTAGTATGGAATGTGATGAATCACATTGAGTCTTATATTGAAGTTCAGATTTGTTAAAACTACTTATGGAGTAGGTTATTAACGAATAAGATTTACTAACTGTTAATGTGATTTGTAATATCCCACAAGAAAACAATTTAGTGTTGTTCTAATTGCTGAAGTATTTATAGATAGTCTTTAAATTACAAAAGCAAGTGGGAGTTTTGTTTAGATCTTGAAGAGATTAAATTACAATTACAAAACACATAATCTTCTAAAATACACTAGTAAATATCATGATGAGGACAAATTTGATAGACCTCAAGATAATGGAATTCTCATTCATAGATCCGCAAGGATATCTCAGATAATTGATTGATGTGCTGAGATATATGAGTTTAGAATCATGGTAAACCTGTTAATCATGATGATGCATTTACCTAATATTGAATTGTGGTAAATTATTCATACTATGAATGATAAGATGCTGTCCATAAAGATAATCAACTCTGAAACTTGGTTTATCTTAATAAAGATGAGTTTCTTCAAATGAAGGGAAACCCTAGTGGTTTAAATCTTTGTGTAGAAATCATATGGACAATATTGTACATGTGTTTAATGCATGATTTGTGACAAGATTATTAATCACACTTAACCAATTAACTGTGATTTAATATTCTTTCCTTGGCACATTAAATATATAATGATTATAATTGTCATACTTATTTTCATTGATATGAAAAATGACAATTGGATATTAAAACTCTTTCTTGTGTGATTGCTTTTGCGAGGACGATAAGTAATACAAATGAGTTTTATGAATTCACATAATCTTTGGAAATGTACAAATTGCAAGAATCCATGAATGGATATATGCATGTATCTAGGAGATGATTCTTATGTTTAACTATTAAATCCAAGTTTTGGTTTAAAAAATTAAAATAAGATAATTTCTAAGTATTTCTAAAAGCTAGTGGGAGTATTGTGTTCATTTTCTTTAAATCTTATATGTTGTGGGTAGTAACATTCCATCTAAGCTAAATGTTAAGTTTTAGTTTGGAATGGAACTTCATATGAAAGATTTAGAAAATAAGACATGCAACGTTGGAATATATGTTTATTATTAATAAACATATGTGGTATTAAATAAATGAGTCTAATAGAACATGATATATCATTTGGAAAATAGATATGTAGAACATGAATGAAATCTTAGTTTGACACAAGGATTTTTCATGTACATCATGTTATTGTTGTATCATGCTTGAATGCAAGATGATTTGACAACATTGATATCTAATGAAGTTATTAGATAACTAGTGTAATGAATATTCAAATGGAATATGTTTGAATTTAGAATTACATTCCTCAGCCTGGATTTGCTCTCAAAATTCTATGGATGAGCAATATAGCAACTGTTGCGTAATTGTCATAGCCAACAAACTTGAAAGTTTGGAAGGCATCAAACATTACACTATAGATATTGGTTTTATGATGATCTGGTGAATAATAAATCATAATCATCTTGTAAATGGCCATGCGAACTAATTGTGCTCAACTAAGAGCATAGTTGCATTATACAATAAAGAATAAGAATACTTTAAACTTTAAAAATGTTTGAAAGTTTGATTGTCATAAATTGGTGCTTGAGGATGTCACACACTTTATGAAATATTATGTGGCAATATCAAGATATTTTGAATGCACACATACAAGAACTTCACTAGTTGAATTCTTAAGTATTCTCAAAATTCCGATAGATCAAAGTTAGTTGAAATTATGCCTTGTCAACAAGTATGATTGTCATTACTTGAGACATAATTCATTAACCAGTATTATCATGCATTGATCTATTTAGTATTTGGATAAGGGATGTTTTGAACAAATATTGTTTAAATGAAATAAAATATTGGTTATGTTTATTTTCATTTTCTTAATATTATATCCTATATTTGCATGTTTAATCCGTGAATAACTTATGTTATTCTAAATAGTCCGTTGTCGATCAATGATGTGGGAATGTCATTGAATTAAGACAAATCTGAGTTTTGGTGGAATATACTTTTAAAGTATATTGATGCGTGGGACATACCAAATTCACATGATATTCAATGAATTGAATATAGGACTCATCCCAACTTTACATGATGATACTTTTGGATTTTGTCGTTAAGTATATCATGAAGTGTTTATCCTCATACTTGAGATACCGGATAAGCTGATATGAATGTAGTGCATTTGTGTAAGATAGTCGCTATCCGTGGCGGTAGTTATAAGGGCTATTTTAGGAAGTGTTGCAAAGTTCATGAGTTATGTTTGTAGTCAAGAGAATTTGTTCATTTGAATTTCTTTCAAAGCATAATACTATATTTGGGCCCCTCGTAGGGTTGACAAGATGTTTGTATGGCCATACCAAGATCTATCCGGAATACGTTCAGATGATTTGGTAATCTTGTTCAATCGAATACAACGAGAAGCAGAATATTAACTTATGAAATGACTTGATCCATATTCATAGTTAATGTAGTATTAGTAACAAAAGGATAAGTAAAAATAATGAATCATTAAATGGTTTTTTCCAGGAGACCATACTCGATTTGATCTGGGGGCATTGGCGTGTAAAGCTAGACTAACGATGTCATTACTATATTTAGTAATACCAAGTGGGAGCTGAAAGGTTTTATGGATATTTAAATAATAGTATGTCCGGATTCGAACTCGAGACTTCGAGATTGCACACATTACGTATGAGAATTGATGTAAACAATTAATATAAATAAAACGTTATTATTATTAATTGTTAGTCACGAAATAAAACATAACGATAGTTAATATTTAACGAGGTTTTGACTAACGGTCGTTAAATGTAAACTACGAGGACTAGAGATGAAATTAGATGACAAGAAGGATCCGGAATCCCTGGGATTGGGTGGCGGCGTGGGCTTCTCAAATCAAGGAGGTGGGATTTCTTGGTCACCAAGTTTTGAGAATGTATATATACAAACCCTTGTATTCATTATTAAACTAATCTTGGATCACCAATAACCTAATTTCTCCTCTCCTTTCCTCCCTCTTTGCTTGGCCGATCGGTGTGCCCCCCATCCCCTTGGGATCGATTTTTCCAAGTCAAAGAAACAAGTGTTTGGTTTTATTTGTGATTCAAGGAACTAGCTTTTCACATCAAATCGCTAATAGTACGTGTGTACAGAACGAAAGGACAAGCAGCTTGAGCTTGTAATCTTGGTGGTCGACTTTTGTGTGGGTCGAATTTAATAAACCCTAAAGTTAGGGTTTGGGTTTTAGTTCTTGTTCAATTACCGTTTGATTCTTGAATTGCTAAAAGGTACGCGTTTTCTTATTCGGTTAATTACTTACATATATTATTCCTATTTACTTCCGCTGCATGCTTTGATGATGTTTACTTGTTTTTATAATTGTTATGATTAGTAAAACCCAACAGCAGCATGATGGCTGAAACCATCAGCTTATAGTTCTTTGTTGTTGGATTTTGGAATACTTATATTCTGGATGCTATTATAAGGAAATGAAAATTTTTCATGCTTATCGAGCAATATCCTTATATATACTTGTCAAAAATAAAGTCTTGTTAATTATTTTGCATTTTTTTGTTTTGAATTGTGGTGAATGAAACCTGTTAATTAGACTAAATGTACTATTTGTTAGATGATGAAATTAATTTTACAACATCAAATTTGGTCCTAACATCACACATATATATGAGGACCCATTATGCACTACTATTTCATCCTATAAATGTATCTATTAGGACTCGTGAAGGTGTCCCAAAACATAATGAAAGGTTAAGCATATAATAAAACACCGTAAAGTATCCTATTATGTGATCTATTAGGACACCTGTTTTTGAATTATATAAGACAATTTTATGGGACTAAAAAGTTGGTTTTATAATGATGGTGTTTATTAGGGCGCTCATAAGTGTCCTAAATATCTATTACAACCCTCACCTAGAGGACACATTTGTATTGGTCGTATTAGCTTAAAGGTCCTATAAACATATTTTACAGGACGCTAACTGGCGTCCTAAAAACCCCCTTTTCTTGTAGTGAATCAGCTTTTTGGCAAAAAAGCGATGAGTTTTGCTATTTTTTAGGAATGCTAATTTTTTCAATGCTTCTTTAAGAAACTGTGAGCGGTGAGATGTGGCTACTGCTCACAGCTCACTACTCACAACTCACTGCTACTGTTCACTGCTACTTTTATCAAACACACCCTTTATATAAGGTTTTGTTAGGATTTTCTGACTAAATAAATTCACAAAAACACGAAGTTGCATATTAAAAGACATATTGTCTCGAGGTGGATGTAAATATCTTATTGATATTTCTGAGATAATCAATGTAGTAGTATTTAATTTGCTCTAGTTGAGTTTTATTAGAGCTCCCATATTCCATGAAGGATCTATAATGATTCAAGCATGCCCAACAATTTCAACTTCAAGAAGCAATTAATAAAGTTCTCATGAACACTATTTGATTGATAAAGCAATCTAGAGGCACATTATTCGAAATGATTTTGCAAATGGCAATTGAATAGCTTATTGTTTTTTTAGTACCATGCATAAGTGCAAGTGAAGCATAGAAGCATGTTTTGCAATAATATGTGTCATGAGAATGCTTTCTTTAAAAATGTGTAACAGTATATACTTCTGTAATTGAGCCTAACACAACAACACTTGCAGAATTGTAGGTTGATTATACATATATCCTTAATTATCTTGAAATCGTATCAACACAAGAACCGTTGGGACAAACATGAGGAAAATCATTGATATTCTTACGGTTTCCGGTGTTAATAGCATTTAGTTCTCCCAACATAATATTCCAACAACTAACTTTCTAATCATCGGTACACTCGGCGTACCAAAAATCATAAACCACGGTAAACATGTCTTGTAAACCACTCAACGGCTTTGCAACACATAACAATCGCTCTTCCCACATTTTCTCAATTTTACTTCAAGTATTTATGTAGCAGCCCTATGCAATACTTGATATCAAACAACAATGGTAGTACCTATACAGTTTGATAATAAACTAAAGACGGTATTTGAACTTGGTATTTGAGTTTGATGATAAACAATACTTGGTATCAATTTACTCACAGCGTAAGGGTGTTGTACCACCAAATAATTAACCGTGTTTGAGTTTGGTATCAAATTTCTAATATTATCAAAAGAAAAAAGTAATAAAAATATCACAAACGATATACATTAAGATATTTAAACAACTATTTGCTTTGTTACTCTTTTATAAAAACTATGTATGTGTAGTCCCACATTGGTCAAAGAAAGAAAATTTTGCTTGTTTATATACTTTGAGTTGAGATTTATAACAAACAAAGAAAATTAAAAGAACAAATAATCACATCCTAGCATTTCATTTTATTTTCATCCAACGGTAAAGATCAAACCAAAATATAACATGGGAAGGACAAAATTGTCATTGTAGCTCATTTAATATAAAAACCCACTTTCCACCTTTTTTTAAAACTAACATATCTTGCAAACGGTAAATCTTTAAGTTACGAAAAATACACCATCGCGACGAGAATAAAATCATCTTTCTATAGATATGCACTTTTATATATTTTCGACGAACTTTTTTTTCAAAATTTTCGCCTAGAAAATCACAGCGTGATTCGTAAAAATCACATGTGATTACGTGTTTTGTTATGATTGATGCATGAAATCACCGCGTGATTCTATTTTAATCTAAAAGTGAGTGAATCACGTGTGATTCTGTTATTTATTTTTTTCTATTATGAAAAAATGTAAATTACGTGTGATTTAGTGTATGTTATAAATTGAAACACATGTGATTCAGTTATAATTTAAAAATGAGTAAATCACATGTGATTCACTTTCAAAAAATAATTCTGATAAAATCACATTTGATTCGCGGTAAATCACATGTGATTCGTCCAAAGTCCAACTTTACATTTTGTAGCTTTAAGCTAGCCTAGAGAGGAAGCGGCTTGGAAGCCTAAGCGAGTTATTGATGACACATCTCGTCCGTCTGTATCATTGTTGTCAGAAGCTTCATCGTCAACTTCGGGTCATTGATGTGTTCCCTTAGTTTTGTACACACTGTAAACATGAAACAATTACATCAACCCTTAACATTGAATTCAAACATCAACCAAGAGTCTAAGACACCAAGTTGGTCATAGATCTATCATAAATATTCTGTCAAGACATACATAATGTCAAAAGTTTGATGCCTTTGATACATGACTCAACTCCATGATTAAATTGGTAAAATACGTTTATGCATTAATCCAATAAAATGAAATGACGCAAGTTTATGCATTAATCACAGCCACAAAAGTGAAATATCTACCTACCTTTTCTACATCCAAAGGTAGCATCATCTCATCAATCTATAAGTAATTGTATAAAAGTGAAATACTCTTAATTGTATATTGAATCCTTCCATTGGACTCCATGATTTGCAGACGATGTGATTCAAAGTAGTATTGTTTCATGTTGTAGAGTGTGTACAAAAACTTTTGCTCTCATTTGTGCTGCTTTGAAATATTTGGTCGGCATATATCAATTTGAATATCAAATAAAATATCATTTCATATGTAATTGAGCAGTGATTTGTATCAATTTGATATCAATTTGGAGGTTACGGTTTGAGAGAAAATTGAGGAAATGATTTATGAGAGAGAATTGGGGAGTCTGTTTAGAGTGAAAGTGTGTCATGAGAGTGGGTGAGTAAGTGAGAGGGGTGTAGTTAAGTTACAAAAGTACCCTTACAGTTAATAATTAAATTAAAGTGCCAATTAATCTAAACCATTAGATTGAAGTTGGATTGATGGTTGAGATCAAAGTGTTTGATCTTTAGATAAAATATGTTCTGCATTGAACTTTTCTCACTTTATAGTCTATGGTTACCAAATGTTGAAATCAATATATTTGTTGTTGGTGTATACACTCATGTGTTGTGATATATGCAGAATTTACTACAAATATTGAAGTATACACTACCCAATCTGTATATCTTCTCAATTCTCATTTTTTATCATTCTTTTATTTATCACCTTACGACTTTGAATAATATTTGAATTAAGAAAATGCACTTTAATCTTATTTTTGTTGTAACAGCAATAAATGTTCCGAACATGTGATTTTGAACATTAAAATTTTTGTTATGTTAGTGTAGTTAGTAATTACTAATTAGTTAAATCCATTCTCACCAATCTAATGGATATATATATATATATAATATATATATATATAATGCTTCTCTACCTAGTTTCGGATTACAAATCACCATCGATCGTTACCCATACAATTCCTTACCTTCTTTCACTCACAAGGCACAACATGATGAATACATAATTTTTGCTAATTGGAGACAGTATAGTGAGTATAAAAGAGTGTAAAGAACACCTATTTATGACTAGGGGTGAAACGGAAAGGCCGAGCCCCGAAGCCTAGCCGAGCCTGAGAGCTGCCAGAGCTCGGCTCGCTCGTTAAGTTTAAAAGACTGAGCTCGAGCTCGGCTTCTTCGAGCCTTAAATTTTAGGCTCGAGCTCGGCTCGTGGTATTTTATATAGGCTCGGGCTCGCCGATCGTCCGCTTTATATGATTTGGCCATGAAAAGTTAAAAGCTTGGCACAGAGCTAGGCTCGGCTCGTAATATATCTTTATTGAGTTCAGTAATAAGCTCGAGCTCGGCTCGTATATATGTTTAATACTTAAAATATCATAATGTTGTTTAGGATCGTTTAGGCTCGCGAGCCCAAACGAGCTTTGTATGTAAAGCTCGGCTCGAGCCTCGAAATAAACGAGCTTCATCTTAGGTACGAGCTCGGGCCCGAGCTCGTTTAGGCTCGGCTCATTCGAGCTTTTTACCGATCCGATCCCGAGCTTTTAACGAGCGGCTCGGCTTATTTCCACCCCTACTTATGACCAAATATTCGTGTGTGTAAGAACATCTCGGATAATTGGATAGCAACCCCTTTAAGTTCCAATTTCAGTTTTACCAGGAACCGCTACTTACTTTTTCTGATAAATAAGTTTACGTTTCGAGTCCCATGCGGGTCATAGAAAAGAAATACTGCTAGCTCACTAATATATAGTATGGTGTATTTGGCCAGCTCTAGTCTTCAAAGTTGCAAGTTCAAGTCTAAAGTTGTCATATAAGTGTTCTTCATGTTCCGCTAATATTTCCATCGTACAAATTTGGTGAAGTGTCTATCAAATCTTTTCGTGGCTCAATTTAGATGGTCCATTAATGATGGTGTTGGATATCTAAATTTCAGGTGCTGCATTAAAATTTGACGTCCGTTAGTTATAAATTTGACAGTTTGTACTCTATGGTGTAGATGGTACTAGAAATGTAGATATTGATATGCGATTAAATTGAAGCATTATAATCATCCAATAAAGTTTGATTATCCCAAAAAAATTAAAGAAAAAAACGATATAGAAATCCTCACAATAATTGCTATACATTTCCAATAAGGTACGTGCTCATTCAACAGAATGCATAGGAAATTAGTTTTATATCATATTTTGAGATTTCATTGGAAAAAAATTATAGCCTGCAGCTTGCAAAGAAAAAAAATAGAGGTGAAGACTAAGCTTGTAATCCCACATTGGTCTAAGAAACAAACTTTGGCTTGCTTACATACCTTAATGCATACACTTCACATAGGTAGAGACTAGTATGTATATTGTTGGCGTGTCTTAGGCGTTGGTGTGGATACACAAATACATCGGCGCCTGAAAACCATCAATAGTCAATATATATTCTCAACTATTCTTTTTCATTCTTATTTTTACTTTATTATCTTAATCTTAACTATATATAATACAAGAATGCATTTTCCTCTATTAAATGTCACTAAGACATTTTTAAACTACAATTAAGCAACACGAATAATAAAACATATTATCTGAGACCATTCAAAACCACTAAAAACAGTAATTTTAGATATACAAATAATAAAGCTAAAGGTACAATACGTATAATTAATTTTAGGTTTAAGGTACCCCTCATTCAAAGATACAACCTCTGTTGTAAAAATCGGCCCAGGCGGCTGATTAATCCTCGCATAATCGCTGATCGCTCACTAAGCGTCTTGATTTATCATAATCAGCCTATTTAATCGGTTTGGTCAGAAATCACTTAAAAATCGGTCAACAAACCGATTAATCGGACAAAATCGGTCTAATCGGACAAAAGCGCTTAAAAATTGGTCAAAAAAATGGCTTAAAAATCGGACAAAATCACTTAAAAATCTGTCAACAAACCGATTTATCATAACCCAAACCGAGTAATATTTATGTTTGACTTGAACTTTGAAGAATTATGTATTATGTCTATATTTGAACACTTGAAATATTTGAACTTTGATGCAATACGTTTATCCCATACATATAAAATAATATAATATCTAAAATTACATTTTTGTGCATAAAAATTCCAATCCGATTAATCCCCGCCTAACCGATTAATCGCTAGGCCCTACCCGACCGCCTCACTAGCGGCTAGCGATTTTTACGACCTTGGATACAACTAATATACTACATGATACAAACTAAACAAGCTACTAATGTGATCATCATAACCCAAACATTTAAATTTGATTGAAAAGAATCTTACATGTCAAAACAGAAATACACTGTTTGAATTAAATAACATGACATTCAAATAAATAACCACAAAACATCAAAGTATTCAAACGGAAGCGTATAGGATTTATTAATGAACAATTAATTAACATAAAAGAATATATGCCTTTTCTTGATTCTAGCCGAACAAGAATCAATTCCACAAACTAGCAACGGATGAACCCTAATTTGAATTAATTAGGATTATATGAATTACCCCTTACCGTTTTGTAATTCAATCCAAGAATAATAACAAAAGTATGTTATTACTATGTTCTTGTATACATGTACTAAACCGAATTAAAGTAATGCTAGTTTTAATTAAAACAAATAACTTGGTTTGGAAAAGTTATGGTGATCGACACCCAAGAGATGGTGGCCGATCGGTTTGGACACAAAACACTTTTTAGGTTTAGTTAATGAGCACAAGAGATAATTTACAAACACCCTAGGTTTTGTATATATACTCAAGCAAACTTGGTGAACAAGTTGAATTGCAATTGGGTTGGGTTTCCTTCCCAACTTTTGCAATTTAGTCCTTTTCTAAATATTTTAGCCCGTTAGTCCATTTACATAATTTAACGTCCGTTAGTTATTTTGTTTAATCAATAAATAAATATAACATTTTATATTTAATTATTAACTTTAAATTCTCATACGTAAAGTGTGCAATCCCATAGTCTTGAGTTCGATCCTAACACACGTCTATTAATTTATTGTCCATAAAACCACAATCCCACTTGGACATATATTAATAGAGTGATCACATCGGTTAGCGTCTAGCAACACTTCGATGCCTCTAGTACAACTCAAGTAAGGCTCCTGGAAAACCTTTTAATGATTTCTCATTATTATTATCCTTTTGTTTCTAATACCATGTTAAATAAAGATATGGAATTAAGTCATTCTTTATCAACAATACACTGTTTCGTTATAAGAGATTGAGCAAGATTACCAAATCTTCGAACATATTCGGGGAGAACTTTGGGCGTGGCCAGCAAACATCTTGTCAACCCACGAGGCCCAAAGAGATTAAACTCCAAAATAAATTTGAATGAACAAATTATATCTTGACTACTAGAATAACCCATGAACTTTGCAACACTTCAGGAAACAACCCTTATGACTACCGTCACGATAGCGTTAAGTTGTTCCACGAAGTGTACTACATTCATGACACTTATCCGTATCTCAAGTCCGAGGATAACTATTCATAATTTACTTATAACAATATCCACAAAGTAAATTATGTAGTTGGGATAAATCCTATATTCAATTCATTGAATATCATCTTAAATTGGTATGCATTCTCATCAATATACTTTCAAGTATATTCTACCATATCTCTCGGATTTGTCTTAGTTTAATGATATTCCCATATCATTAATTGACAACGGACGATTTAGAATAAATAAATTTACTCACGGATTAAACATGCAAATATAGAATACAATATATTATAAAATCAAACATACCAAGTATTTGATTTATTATAACAATTGTTTAACATCCCTTATCCAAATACCAAATAGATCAATGCATGAAAATTCCAGTTGATGAATTATGCCTCAAGTAATGACAATCATACTTGTTGACAAGGCATAAATCAACCAACTTGATATATCGTAATTTTGAGAATACTTATTGCAAGAATTCAATTAGTGAAGTCCTTGTATGTGTGCATTCACCAATCCACATAATAATTCATAAAGTGTGTAACATCCTCTATCACAAATTTATGACAATTTAAACTTTCAAACATTTTAAAGTTTAAAGTATTCTTATTCTTTTAATGTATAATGCAACTGCGCTCTTAGTAGCATAACTAGTTCACATGGCCATTAACAAGGATGAAATCCTACCATGACTAGTATTGAGTGTCATCTCAATTAAACCAGCATCATTGTATACAAACAACAAAATGCTCATTAAAATTCCGTAAACTTTAATATCTTATTGTGCAATGTTTGATGCTTTCCTAACTTTCAAGTTTAAAGCTACTGACAATTTGCACAACATTTGACATATTGTTCATCCATAGAATATAGGAGCAATTCCAGGCTCAGGATGTAATTCTTTCAGAATATTCATTACACAAGTTATCTAATAACTTTTAGTTAGATATCAATGTTGTCAAATCATCTATCATTTAAGAATGATACAACAATTTGAATACACTACATGATGTACATGATGAATCTACAGGTCAAACTTAGACTTCATTCACGTTCTATCTTGTCAAAAGATATTTATCCATTTCTAAAATGATATATCATGTTTTATTAGAATCATTTATTTTACTGCACATGTTTATTAATAATAAACATATATTCCAAGGTTGTATGTTTTAATTCTTAAATCTTACAAATGAAGTTTCATTCCAGTCTAAGACTTAACATTTAGCTTATAAGGAATGTTACTTCCTATATGTTATACAACATATAAGATTTAAAACCTAAACATAATACTCCCACTAGCTTTCAGGAATACTTAAAATTTATCTTATTTCAATTATAAATCAAAACTCGATTTTAATAATTAATCATAAGAATAATTTCATAGATGCATGCATTTATTCATTCATGAATTATTGCACTTCGTACACTACCAAAGATTATATGAATTCAAAAAACCTTTCAAGTATGACAATTATCATCTTTATATATTTAATGTGTCTAGAAAAGAATATTCAATCATAATTAATTGCTTAAATATGATTAATAATCTTGTCATAAAACATGCATTAAATATGTGTACAATATTGTCCATATGATTTCTACATAGAAATTCAAACCACTAGGGTTTTTCATCTCTTTGAAGAAACTCATTTCCATTCTCTAGTCTAACTATTAAGATAAACCAAATTTCCAAAATTGACTATCTTTATGGACAACATCTTTAACATTCATAGTATGAGTAATTTACCCAATTCAATATTCGGCAATCCATCATAATGATTATCGGGTTTACTATAATCAGTAACTCATATTTCTCAGAATATAAGTCAAATATCTGAGATATCCTTGCAGATCTATGAATGAAAATTCCATCATCATGAGGTCTATCATTTACATTTCTAACCTCATCATGATATTTACTAGTGTGTTTTAGAAGATTATGTATCTTGTAATTTTATCTTTCAAGATAAAAAAAAACTCCCACTTGCCTTTTGTAATATATAGACTATCTATATATACTTTAGCAATTAGAGCAAAACTACATTGTTCTCTTTTTTGGATGTGATGCAATCATATCACATCTTAACTGGGCATGTATATTTCTAGGCTTTCACAGTTTTGGTCCGATTTTGAGGGGGGGAGATCCTATCCCAATTTTTATTTTGCTAGGCCCATAGATAAAAAACCCACTTTTTTACGATTACGGGGTTTATTGGAATACGAAATCCAACCCTGGAAATACAGGATCCCCATTTTTTTTACTACCCGGAGCTTCGATACATTTCGAAATCGAGAGATGTCTGGGCTCTATCAGACAACAATGAGCCAATCTAGATTTACGAAGTATTATAGATTCTTCATTGATAGAATGGAAAGAATTGGAGGAAGAAGAACCCACAGGGAATGAATGGGAAGATCGAAAAGTTGGAAGAAGAAAAGATTTTTTGCTTAGACGCATGGAATTGGCTAAGCATTTTATTCGAACAAATATAGAACCAAAATGGATGGTTTTGCGTCTATTACCAGTTCTTCCTCCTGAGTTGAGACCAATCTATCATATAGATGAGGATAAACTAGTGACCTCGGATATTAATGAAATCTATAGAAGAATTATCTATCGGAATAATACTCTTACAGATCTATTAACAACAAGTATAGCTACGCCAGAAGAATTAATAATATCTCAGGAAAAATTGCTGCAAGAAGCCGTGGATGCACTTCTTGATAATGGAATCTGCGGACAACCGATGAGGGATGATCATAATAGAGTTTACAAGTCTCTTTCAGATGTAATTGAAGGCAAAGAAGGAAGAGTTCGCGAGACTTACAAATACACATTGATAATTCCTGACTTTACTTTATTAATTAACCTATTCATAAGTATTTTAACAAATTCAGAATCTTCAATTTTTAAAACTTAATGTGATTCGTCACATTCCATAATAAAATGGTGTTTTATTAATCTTCTAGATTGGAGTCATATTGAGTATTTTCGATCCATACTCAATTTTCTAACCTTATTACTTTTTAAGAAAGAAGTTATGGCTATCATGAATCAAACAAATCAAATAGAGTTTGATTATCCTAACTGAACATACCATCAACTTGTGGTATTCATTAGAATTAATATTGTAAGACAATCTAACAATATATAAGATAAACATATTCCTTTTGGCTTACCTATTTACCAACTAAGTCAACTTAATGGTATAATAGACTTTCCAAGCCAATTACATGCTTTATAACACAAGTACCTTTTAACCAAGTCACTTCATATCCATGTCTCAACAAGAAACATAAACTGTTATAATCCCATTATACGTTATAAATCATTGATCAACTCAATGACTTCTTGTATATGTCTTAATTAAAAAACATAACAAGTTAACGTCTTACTTTATTATAAGTCTTAAAAGACTTTATGTTTATGTCTTTACAATGAATCATAAACATGTTTAACTAAAGTAATTATGAACACAACTCTTGGTTTCAATAGTAATTTCAAGTTAATTTATTTACTTCACATTATTTTTCATTTATGTCATTCCAAAATAGATAAATAAACAAATTTAAGTAGTATTAGATTACTTCATTTATGTCATTCTAATAATACATAAATATGTAATTTGAAGTAATCTTATATATCATTTTGACACATGTTCTAAATACTTGTCTAATTTATAAACTGCAAATATGTTCATGCCCGACTTCACATAGAGATTTACTTTGTTGTTGCAATCTCTGCCAAGTTCGACATGACGTAAATTGCAACACCAAGTGTTTCTTGAATTAGATATGTACAACTTATATTAGAATGCTGGCCTCTTACTTTGCAGTCAAGAGAATCCGTTAAATCATATACCTATTATGTTGTACCTTGCACACAATATAGATTTCTCCCACTTGTGCATTGAACAACATCATGTAGCAGATAAACAACACGACATATGTTTGTTTATGTGATCAATATGATTGTGTCATTGATATTAGCATAACTAGTAGATATAGAACCACTGCATTGTCTAATAAGGAAACGTACATGACTATCCTTGAAAACATAAGTGTCTACAAGCGGAAATTAATTATCTTAAGACATTCTAGAGATAATCTCGGTTACTACCAAAATGACAAGGCTTGTAACTCCCACTGAATAAGAGATCATTACATTAATTCCTTATTCAGTAATAAGAACACAACACTCCCACTGGATTTGACAACATTGTAAGTGTTTCATTAACCAGTGAAATAAAATAGTGTACTATTTACTTCCTACACCTTTGAGAAAGTCCATACATAACAATTACTTATGTACTTAAAAGAATGTATTCTACTATGTAGATGATGAATTATTCATCAATGCTATTAACTTGAAATAATTGGGCATGCAATTTCTTTCTTAATAGTTGTAAAACCCTAAAAATCGACAACGCGTGAAAATACTATTTTGCCCTCAAGTGTAATATGCATAAAATACGTATAATATGTCACTGCTCATCAAAATATAAATTTTAACCTACCTTACGAATAATTGGAGAACACGTGCGTACGAGATCACAAAATATTAATTTTGTAAACGTTAAAACTCATGTACATGTGCCGAGTCTTATATACACATTACAACCGAATTGAAGCCCAACTAAGTTTGGTTCTTGGCCCAAGTTTTCTTTTCTTTTGGTTCGGCTAAACACAACCGTATATCCCTCTTCTTTTTTTTCGTGACTTTCATTTGCAACCATGAAACCCTAATAAAATGACGGCAACATTGCTCTTCCATATGATCACCAAGGCAAGCAAGAAAGATTGGTTTCGGTCACGTCTTGGTTGGTTCAAAGAGTAGTTCCGATCGTGGGTTTCAAGGATGGCCGGTCGTGGGTTTTGGTAAAAGCCTGTGGTCGTGGAGGTTTGATTCAAGAGGTGTGGGCCGTCGTGATTTATCTTCTTGGCTCTTGTTTTCCCATTCGAAGCGCAACAAGGGTAAATATAATCTACTTCCGATTTCTTCTTTTGTTCTCTTGGACTTAATATCGTGAGGTCCTAATTCAATGCATGCATATATTGATTAAAATTATGTCACATAAAATGATATGTTATGACCCTACATAAAATGATAACTTTATTATCACATAAAATCATGAAATTATTAAGTATTATTTTCGTATGGGATGGACCTAAAATCCTCGACTCGAATCTGATTTTGGACCTTTTATATTCGACCCACAAGTAATTCTATTAACGAGTTAAAAGGGGCCTTGAAACTATAATCATAATGTGATAAATTGAATCGATAATTATGATTTAAGGGTTTTGTTGATTATTTATGGGGCGTATAAAATGGTTATTGGTGGTTAAGGGGTGTATATAATTTTTGTAAGACTGAAAATATGAAATGTTAAACTTGCTATGATGATATTAAATCAGGTTGTGTAGCTTACATGGGTCATGGGTGCGTTTGGGTCGGTAAAACATGTGATTATAATGGTTTTAATGGACCCTAAAAACTGGACAGCATCATATGACGAATTTGTGTGGGTTATAGATCGATATTTATAAGTGCGATAATCTGGGTTTTTGTTGGAAAAATTTATTTTATGTCTTAGTTAAGTTTTCCAAGTGGTTTGGTCGAATTTGGAGTTCTTTAAGTCGTATTTTTGAATTTTACAAGATCAAGTGTCAAAGCTGAGAAAACGGGTCTGAAATTTAGTTGGATTGTTTGATTTTTCATTTTCAAACCATAAGTAATTAGGAGCTCTCCTTTTACAGGAGTGATATTTAGGATATAAATGAATTTCTGGGAGTTTTGGGGATTTTTCCAAGGTGTCTAAACAGGTCCAATAAGCGTAAACTTTTAAGGTGTATTTTCTGATCACTTTATGGATGGTCTGACTTGTGATTTTCCATAGGCCATTTGGCATGGAGATAGAACCCACCAATTTTGGAGAGTCTTTTAACTCATGGGAACCCTGGGAATTTCCTTGGTTTTATTTGAGCTAAGTAAGTATTTTATAAAAATCGCTAAATTCTGGTCCATATATGAAGTTAAGAAAATAAAGATAAAAGATTATATCAATAACTAAAACACTTATACATGCATAAGAAGCTTATAAAATGAGTATATAAGTAATATATGATATCAATTCGTGTAGATTCGTTGACGAAGATACGACGTTGCTTTCCTGTGTTACTTTTCCGTTTGTTTTCATTACGTTGCTAAGGTACAGATATTCTGACCTTTTCAGTAAGGTTTCTTATGAAGTTTTCTTTCGTTAGCTTTTCTATTTCAATTAGTAGGGTTTCCTATGCCATTGCTATGAACCCTTTCTGATTGTTTGATCTGTTGCTTGTTTGAAACACCTGTTTATTGAATCATGCAATATCTGACTTGAACGTTATGTTAGAAAGACTTCGATACGCACATTTGTTGAACCTTGCTATATTTGACTATGAATTTCTGAATTGTGAACATTTGGTTATGAAAATGATATGACTACGACATTAACTTCTCGACTTCCGAACCTTTGAACATGAACCTTATGATATGAATTATCAGATATGTTATCTGTTGAACTTTGTGTTTGATTATGATCTGGTCAATTATGACAACTGTTTGACCTAAGTTAGTTTGATTACCTGAGCCAAATATTTCACTAGTCATGGGGGTTCCATGTCCGTGGATGATGCACCGGACATGACTCTAGGGCAGAGAGTGATGTTCTCGCCACGTCCCTTCCGTTACGTTTATTGATAGTATGGCCACTATCCGTCTGTTGGGCGTATGGATGCATCCTAGATCTCGACTGCGATCCGATATGTTTCGGTGAATGATGTCGTGTGCAATACGCGTCTTCACAAAAATTCTGGGAGCTAGCTACTCCAATTAGTTTATGAGGTTACCTTCTGAATAAGAAAGATATTTCGGATATGATATGTTATGGGCTCGTGGTAGTTAACTAAATCTTTATCTGTTATTTCGTATTAAGTATTCTCGATGTTGATTCGGTATGATCAAGTGTTTATAATTATGTGCTAGGCTTATTATATGTGGTTATGCTTTTGTATATTTAAGTGACTACCTTACTGTGTGCTAGGATATGATTAATATGTTAAAATATGATTCGTATGTTGTCATCCGATGTTATGTTAGTTTATCGTTATGTGGATTCATTGATCTGTGAGATGAATGTGCTAGTGTGAAGTGAGTATCCCGAAAATTTAGTAAGTATGATTGTTCAGTTAACTGGTGAACTTTGCCTATCCGTTAGGTATCATCTCTGCTTATGTTTGATCTGCCATGTTTAGACTCTGTTTATATTAGGTTTTGGTTTGGAAAATGGTTTAATTATGATATCTATTTTGATAATTTGCTAATTGCTATGCTATGTCTTTTGCTTATTTAGTTATAGCTTTCCTACTATGTTTTCTATTTGCATGTGTGACTGCCATGATTTGACTGCTATTTCCGCTGCTGCAAGATTGGATTAAGTTTGTTAAATGAGGATTAATTGACTTGTATGAATGTCATGTTTACTTTCTAGAAATTGTTTCCGTTAGCCTTTTGATATTTCGTTTGGCTCATATGTACTTGAATTTCCTGCTTTAGTTAATGTTTGGTTATCTTGATGCGTTTGCGTTGGTGCCATCAATATGATATGTGTTTATTCTTAATTGCTATTTGTTCTTCCTGATTCCTGTATGATTGTGTGTCCGCAAAAATCTTCAATGATTCATTGATCTTATTCCGTTGTGACTTCGTTATTCGCTTCTTTGTTTTATTTCGTATTTTCCATTTTGTTTAGTTCTCGGTTCTGTATATCGCTCTCACTGGCTTTGTAAGCTCGGCGCATTTTCTTTTCTGCAAGCAGGTATTAAGCATTCAAGATGAGCTTATGGGATAGTGATGGGTGAGAGTAGAGCTGAGAGCAAGATTTGAAATAGGGATCTTAGATTTATTTTGATTATTAAGTTATTTATGTTTTCTTTTGTAAGTTTTGTAAAGGCTTCCGCTTTTGTATAGTACTTAAGGTTCTGATATGAAACTGTATTTGTGATATCTTTACCCTTGTCGGGTTGGGGTGTTACAATAGTTCTACTATTCCAACAATTGTAAGTAGTACTTTTAAATGATCAAAACAAAACAACTAGATAAAATATACTAGTTTGTCTTTTACCAATTTTGCATTAAATTATTCTAGCTTCTAATTTAATAACTCAGAAAATATGCAATTTTCTGAACTATTAAAAATGCTTACGAGTTATGAATTTAGAATTTAGACAATTCTAATTGTCCTATCATACCTTTCTTCATTCATGAAAAGGAATGGATTGAATCTCACTCTTTCTTATGAAAAGAGGACTAGGTTCATTTTTTTAATAAAGTTGACTCTACCAAAAACCTTACGGTGTAGATCAATTTATCAATACAAGAATAACCTTCACTTACGGTTTAATGTTGCATTAATACATTTAAAGAATTAGCAAAATTCAATTTTAGTATTTTCGATAATTAAAATTTTCAAGAAAATAAAATACCCAAGGTAATATTCATATAACCATAGAATTTTCTAGAAAACTAGGATCCAAATTATCATAGGTTCATTACATCGGTTGATCTGCTAGCAAGCGAACGATATAATAAGGTAATCTGTCGAACATTAATTGGCAAACAATTTCCAACTCCTAGATCAATATGGGATTTATATTTTCCAACGCTATTGCAAATCTAAACATGTTTCATCCCATCTTATGCCATTGAGTCCAGGTCTCACTTCCTACTCAACTTAAGTGTCTAACTTAAAGAACTGCAAATATGCCCATGTAAGGTCTCACTTTACATAGAGATTTACCTCTCCATCACAATCTAGCCAAGTACTCTCATGACATAAATTGCAACTTCAAGTATTCCTTTTAATTAGATGGTATATAACTTAATTTAAAAGAGTACTAGTTTTGATTTTATGTGGTCAAATCAAATATGTACAAAGATGTCATGCATTCATCTTGTAGCATAAATTTAATAAAAAACTTTTAATTAACAATTCATAAAGATCAAATTATCAAAGTTTTGATTGAGGTATTGGATTCACCAATCAAAGAATTTAGCGTTAATTATCGTCCATTATACCGTACTTTTGCATAAGTGTAAACACTTAGTGTTTCGGGTAATTACCACCAAAGTGACGCGTGGAATTAAAACTAATTCGCCCTTAAGATGAGTTTGCACATTTTATGGCTTACTAAGTAGCTCCATTCGAACTTACAAGGGCAGAGGACGGTAAGCTAAAGCATAACCTTAGACATACTTTCAGTGTGATTGTGCGCACTTCTTTATTAACCCCTTTATAGTTCATTCTAGTGGGTGAGCCATTCAGACCATTTGTACCAAAGTCACCAATCAATTAAACTATTGAAAACTTAACTCTTCCAAAACAAATCAAATTTCGCCATTGTTTAGTCCAGATTATTTTTCTATTCAAATTACCCTTTGCTTAAAACTGTCTAACATAATAAACAAACAAGTAATAAATAAAAATAAACTACTAAAAAACAATGCGCACATAATAAACAATTTATACGTATAAACAAGTAGCCACATGCAACTTATTCGATAAAACCCTATTAACAATCAATATCTAGGTTAAATTAATGTATATATTAATTAGGGCTTTCACTCTCAATTGAGAGTGAGCCACATACATCGAATCGAATCGTGCGTAAACACATAATTAATAATATACCAAATTGTACATAATTGATTCATTAATATATACAATTGGAGTCTTCCCCAATTCAAGATTTATCAGAATAAATATATCTTAACAATGAAACAATATCAAAGCAACTTATCCATGACTAACATGCATGTATAGTCATGGATATATCATAACAATTATACAAATAGTCACAAGATCGCATATCAAATTCCATGACACATAACAAATTATTCATGAATTAATCACGTAACTAATATATTAATTCTAGGTTCCAATAAGGTTAGCAAACAATTTTCAAAACCCTAAAAAAAATTTATACATGTGTCGACTAAAAAAATTAGGGATACGCCCCAATTCTTAAAAAAATCGACCAAACAATAAATTAAACATAAACCCTTGATTAACATATCAAACAACATACAAGTATTTGTTTTATTACACGTTTATGTAATTAATTACTTATTAAAAACCAATTACTCTGATACCACTGTTGGAATTAAATAACATGACATTCAAATAAATAACCACAAAACATCAAAGTATTCAAACGGAAGCGTATAGGATTTATTAATGAACAATTAATTAACATAAAAGAATATGCGTACCTTTTCTTGATTCTAGCCGAACAAGAATCAATTCCACAAACTAGCAACGGATGAACCCTAATTTGAATTAATTAGGATTATATGAATTACCCCTTACCGTTTTGTAATTCAATCCAAGAATAATAACAAAAGTATGTTATTACTATGTTCTTGTACACACGTACTAAACCGAATTAAAGTAATGCTAGTTTTAATTAAAACCATAGTTGTCAGGATCCCGATCCTGATCTTAAGATCTTACGATTTTACGATACTACAAAGCAAAAACGATCCGGATCCTACATAGGATCTTTGTAGGCTTAAGATCTTATAGGATCCCGATCTTTACCATACGATCTTACGATCTAATCCGATCCGATCTTACTTTTCTCAGATTAAAAACTAAAAACTACAAATTTATGGGTTGTTTGTTTGTAGAATTAAAAAAACAACATGTTAATCTTTTTAAACATTTTATAATTATAAATTAGGACAACATTTATATGAAACATTCATAGTATTTTATTGTTACAATGTATTAGAATTTGTAAATTTGTATAAAATTACATAAACTATTAAGAATTAACATTCGAGTAGGATCTTACGATCCCGATCCTGAGTAAGATCCCGATCTTGACAACCTTGATTAAAACAAATAACTTGGTTTGGAAAAGTTATGGTGATCGACACCTAAGAGATGGTGGCCGATCGGTTTGGACAAGAAAAACACACAAAACACTTTTTAGGTTTAGTTAATGAGCACAAGAGATAATTTACAAACACCCTAGGTTTTGTATATATACTCAAGCAAACTTGGTGAACAAGTTGAATTGCAATTGGGTTGGGTTTCCTTCCCAACTTTTGCAATTTAGTCCTTTTCTAAATACATTTAGCGCCCGTTAGTCCATTACATTAATTACTTAACGTCCGTTAGTTATTTCGTTTAATCAATAAATAAATATAACATTTTATATTTAATTATTAACTTTAAATTCTCATACGTAAAGTGTGCAATCCCATAGTCTCGAGTTCGATCCTAACACACGTCTATTAATTTATTGTCCATAAAACTAACATACACTTCACCTAGGTAGAGACTAGTACGTATATTGTTGGGGTGTCTTAGGCGTTGGTGTGGATACACAAATACATCGGTGCCTGAAAACCATCAACAGTCAATATATATTCTCAACTTTTTTTTTCATTCTTATTTTTACCTTATTATCTTAATCTTAACTATATATAATAAAAGAATGCATTTTCCTCTATTAAATGTCACTAAGACATTTTTAAACTACCATTAAGCAAGATGAATAATAAAACATATTATACAAACCATTCAAAACCACTAAAAACAACAATTTAAGAAATATAAATAATAAAGCTAAAGGTATAACACGTATAATTAATGTTAGGTTTAAGGTACCCCTCATTCAAAGCTACAACTAATATACTACATGATACAAACTAAACAAGCTACTAATGTGATCATCATAACCCAAACATTTTTAATTTGATTGAAAAGAATCTTATATGTCAAAGTAGAAATAGTTTCAAATGGTTTATAAGGTATGAAAATTTTGTAGCTTTTGAATACCGTAATTCATATTTTGTTAAGCAATGTCATAAATAGATTTAATAATCATATACTTGCACGAAACTAATGTATACTACTTGATGCGTGCCAAACAGTCAAGCTAAATCACACAAGCCGGCCACTTGTGAATGGCCGACCGTAAGAAGCTTAAAACTGCCTAAGCACGAATGCAATGAAGTCCTGGAGAATAGAATGAATTCCCGGGTCGTTATGTCCCACGGAGACTCAATGGTGTGTCAAAACAAACTCAGATGATAGAGTGATCACTAAGGATAGTGATCAGTAAAGGTTTTGGATTAAGAAATTACACTACTGATTGCTTGGAATGGAATAGGATACAAAACTGGAAAGCACAACAATCAGATGAAACAAACGTAAAACGTAAGTTTAAAAACTACGTATACGTACAAAATAAAAAGTGAAATCTAAGAAATAAAAGACCTAAAAATATGAAAATAACATTTTTGGAATCCTAAAAATAAAAGAAAATTATTAGAAAAAGAAAATAATTTCTACAACTATTTAATTAATTATTATTAATTAAAAACTATTTTAACTATTTAAAAATGACCTAAAATAAAAGAAAATATGAAATAAGGCTAGAAAAATAAGATTATGATTCAAAAAAATCTAAAATATTATAAAACTAATTTTAAAACTGAAAATATATTTTTCACACTGTTTATCTAATTATTACTAATTAATTACTATTTAAAATACACTTAAATACTAGAAAATATAAAATAAACTTGGAAAAATAAAATTTTAACTTGGAAAAATCTAAAATATGATAAAACTAATTTTAAAAATGAAAAGATATTTTTTATGCTTTTTAATTATTTATTACTAATTAAGTACTATTTTTAACTATTTAAAATTATAATAAATACTAAAAAGATAGAGAAAAATATGAAACTTTTTCTAAAAATACTATATGATGACAGAAAACTAAGAAAAATAGAAAAACAAGATTTGCTTATTAATAAGATGAAAAGAAAAATCAAAAAGCTAAAAAAATATTAAATAAACGCTATCACTATTTTTAAATTGATGTTTTTCTGGATTTTATTTTTGAAAACTACTTTAATACTGATATTATGAAACTTTAACAAAGACAAAAATTTTACAAGCTTGAAATAAGCAGTTTGACAAGCTTATGAGCCCAACAGTTATGCTTATGAGCTTATTGGGTGAAATAAGCTCAAACAAGCCAACCATTTGAAAAAAAAGCTCAAAATGGATGCAAGTAGACTACTGCTACTCAAATGAAGCTAAAACACACAGATAAGCACATTGCTAAGATAGAAATAAGCAGATAAGCACTTTGCTATTTGTGATGAAAAACAGAAAATAGGACAAAGTTAGGGCTTATTGCAGCCCTAGCAAACAAGTTAGAAATTCAAAACAAAAGCTTGATACTTCAAGATAGCCAGGTTGGCTTTCCAAAGAACCAAAGAACACAAGATTTGAGCAACTAATAAGCTCTATGTGAGCTTATCAAGTTGACCTATCAACTGCTGCAGGGCACTTTTCGAACGGTACCCAAAATAAGCCAATAAATAAGTACCAAATAAGCTGATTTACAGAGAACTAATATTTTTATATTTTTCTTTAGCAACCAAACTTTAATACCCCAAGAGCTTATGAACTAAATCTTATTATTAAGCCCACAGAAAATTACCTTTTTATTCAAAAACGACTAAGTTGGAAATTTTGACTTTTGACTTAAACTAGAAGTTTGACTTATATGAACTTTAATCGATTCTAAACACCGATTATGATGTTATAAAGTAAACTAAGACTGATTTGAGTTCTTTTAACAACTTACTAACACAAAATAATGATCATAGATCATGAAATTCACACAGTGGATACATAAGATACAATCAAATGAGATTTTGACTTTTCCAC
Organism: Chrysanthemum makinoi; assembly: GCA_910596185.1. NCBI lineage: Eukaryota > Viridiplantae > Streptophyta > Magnoliopsida > Asterales > Asteraceae > Chrysanthemum > Chrysanthemum makinoi. The sequence goes on along the minus strand of OU343224.1, from coordinate 363,422,435 downwards.
AAATGACCACTTGTTTTTATGACTTGCTTGAGTTGTTATTGACCAATGAGACACAAAGAAAGTACTAGCAACCAACTCACACAAGACTGCGTGTCAGTTTAAGCAAGCAGATCCAAACACCCTTATAAGACTGTTATTGAACTTTTTCTCAAAGCAACTACAAATTTAAACCATGAACTTGACTGAAAACCATGCATTATCATATATTAGAACTAAGAAAACAAAAATCAGCAACATTAACAACTAGAAACCAAGATTTGACAGTTATATACTTTTAACTGTCAAATTGAAATTCTCGCTAACTATACTTTTAAAGAACAAACAACTGGTTTTTATACTTAAATACACTTAATTAAAACTAATGATCATAAAGAACCAGAAACTACAAATGATAAACAACTACAAATTAAAATGCAAAAGTGATCAAAAGTGCTTACACTTGCTTCCAAGCTCAAAGCGAGATCAAGGACCAACTAGCACCCCTATTAGCTTACCACTAAGCTACTAACCCAAGGCCATCCATGATTTACCCTGCCCAATTGTCTACACCATCTCCAAGTGATTTTTGAATTTTCACTAATTAATTGGTATTTTTGGTGATTTTTGCTTTTAACTTCTAAACTTGTTTTAAATGTTTCTAAAAGCTTGAATAAGCTTTCTGGGAGCTTATATGTTCTATTTCAGTCCATGTTAACAACCATAAACAATATTTAATTACTCATGAGATTTTTGAAATTGAAAACTGCATAATCTGGAATTGGAATTTAAACACTAGATTTTATTATTGAAAAGGGTTCAAAACACAATAAGATTACTTGCAAAGGAAATTGAAAGCTTTAAAATACACTTGAAACTGAAATTTAACTAAAACGACATTAAGAAATTGAAAATACACTACATAGATAGATACATTGCTTCTAAGCTCCTCTTTATAGACTTTTAGGACTTCTCTTTGATCTCTGAATCTTTCCCACCATCTCTGAGCCATTGGATGCTTGAAACTCATCAAAACCGTCCAAGTGTCATTTTGGCGCCAAATATTTCAAGGCAGGTTTTGTTATTAATGAGGGTGGGTTTCAATCAATTAAAGGTTTTTGGTGTTAGTGGAGGTGGAGGGGACAAGGTATGGAGAGGGGGGTTGAAAAAGTTGGAAAACCGCCTGGTTTTGGAGATTACAGGGATTGTGAGGATGATGTACAGTGGAGGGCGGTTTTTTGGTTTGTTTGACTTTATTTGACTCGTGGCTAATAATACAAACGGGTTGGGTTGGTTTTGGGCCAAGGTGGATTGGGTTTTGGGCTTAGATAATATATAGGATCCGTTTGGTTTAGCTAGATAACAAGGACCAAAATTGACAACTTTGATAGTACAAGGATAACTTTTTGCATAAAATCCATTTTTCTAAAAGGTCCAAGGACTAATTTTGCAATTTTCCAAAGTTTAGGGACCTTTCTTGCCAATTGACCAAAGAATCATTCAAGGATCATTTTTGATAACTTAGAATACTTCAGGGACCTTGAATGACAAAACTTCACATTTTTGAATTCCAGGGACTAGATTTGACAACTTTTAAAACTTGGGGGACTAAAACTGCCAATTTTGCAAACTTGAATCATTTTTCATATGATTTTGATATTTTTGCATTTAAAACACATAAAACACTAATTTGTGATATTTTCATCATTTTGATGCATTTCTGAGTGTTTTCAGATGATTTTGCAGTTTAGATTGTACAAAAATGATGAGTATTTAGACACTCATCACTACTCTATATATGTTTACACGCTATACAATATTGTGATGAATTACAAAACATATTGACTAGCTAGTACCTTTTAAGTTTCACCGTCAATCATCATAACTTTGTAGAGTTATTATCACGAAAATTATATAATCTAATATTATTGTTCGCCAAAATTTTGGATTACAGAAAACACGCCGCTTCAACGCGCGAGTATCCTAGTAGTAATTATAATGTTTAAAAAAGCATGTTTATACCCCGTTACATGAAGTTTTCCATATTACTCCGCACTATCAAAAGGTCATTTTAGTAATAAAGCATATATGAAATAGAAATTTCTCAGCCGTTCATTGTTTCATTTAAATGAAAAACTTATTTACTACATTTTTTTAGAATATATTATATTACAAATGGTTAAACATTAAACGACATAAAATATCACAGTTTTCAAAAGAATTATTTTATCTTTCAATAAACTTTTTACTAATTATTTTCCGCTTTTTATAGGTTTTAAAAGTCACAAAAAACAAAATCACATGTGATTTGTGATGCGACCATTTGCTCGTTATTGCGTTAATGCGATCATTTGCTTCGTTGATCATTCTTAAAAACTAGGTTTTTGGTCCCACATTAGTCAAACAAACAAAAAATTTCTTGCTTATATACCTTAGGCTAGATGGCAAGGCACAACTACACTCACCTTACACATCAGGGCTACGTCAGCTTTCTCTCTTCTCTCAGTTCCACTCACTTCCATTCACCTTTATTTGGACAAGGTACTCACTTTCACTTACCTTATTTTATTTTTTATTTTTTTTTACTAACGAATTCAATAAATAGTTGAAAATACAGTACAAATTCAAAGTTCAAATTCAGACACTACAGTATAACGAATTCAAAATTTAAATTCAATTTCAAAATTAAAAAATCTCTTTATATATACCCACACTCACAAGTCACACACACATACACAATTTCTTATCAAATTCTCTCAACATTGTCTCAAAAATATTCTCACAACAATTTCTCGAACAAAAAAACTTCGGCCAACAATTTCACGAAGATGAAGAAGTATTAAGAGAATTGGAGGAAGCAGAAAGGGAGCAAGCAGAAATGGAGAAACATCAACGACTTATGCTTCTAGTTGAAGATGTATTACGAGAAATGGAGGACGTTGCTTGTAGGGAGTAAGTAGAAAGGGAGGAATAAGAACATCGGGACAGAGAATTAAATGTTTTGTATGCAGAGTGGGAGGACAGTAGATTAGCGGGGTGGTCTGCTTATGACGATGGTTATGACTCCAAAAACTCTCAAACTTGAGATCACCCGGATTATCATTAGTTGTTTTAATCTTTTATGTATCACGGTTTAATTTTCTTTGCAATGTAATACTCTCATTTGTTTTTGTAATAAATAAAAGTTTCTCTACTACTTTGGTTCTTCGTACTCGAAAATAAGTTTACAAATTAATATTACACAAAGATAATACACATGTATACACACTTTGAAAAAAAAGGGGAGTATGAGTGAGTCACCTTATATACATTGGGAACCCAAGCTCGTGCGTCACTTTTCTTGGTATGCATGGAAGTCGCGGGTGAATGGAAGGCAAGAAGAGTGACTCACTCACCTTTGCCGACAAGTGACTCACTCACCTTTGCCGACAAGCCATAGTATATTTTGCTTAAAAACATATACCTTAGCGTATATGCATTACACATGCTCGAATCAATACATTTAATGTTGGTGCAGCATCATATGCGGTGTTAAATGCAAAATTTTACTACGACGTGTAATAATGGATAAAAAGTTAATATATGCTCTCAGGAGGAATTTTCAAATGCTTACTCTTATTTTGGTGCTTACCAATGGACAAATCTTCACCATTCATCTAGTTTGATCTAATGGTGGGGATAAACCTAAGATTTAATATGAAAACCTAAGTCCATGTTTTTTTTTTCTCCTTTTTCTTTGTCTTTTTGTCTTTCTTATTTATTAAATTTTTTTTCTTTTTTTGGAATTCACGTTTTTATTTTAAATTCATGTTTTTTTTTTTAGTTCACGTTTTTTATTAACTTTTTTAATTTTAAATTCACGTTTTTTTATTCAAGTTTTTTTTTCGCTTTCATACGTTTTCATTTGTATTCATACATTTTCGTTCGTTTTTATACGTTTTCGTCCGTGTTTATATGTTTTCGTCCGTTTTTATACGTTTTCGTCTGATTTTAGACGTTTTCGTTTGTTTTCATCCGTTTTCTGACGTTTTTGTCCGTTTTCTGACGTTTTCGTACGTTTTTATACGTTTTTGCACGTTTTCGTCTGTTTTCAGACTTTTTTTATCCGTTTTCATACGTTTTCATCTATTTTCTTACGTTTTCGCCCGTTTACGTCCGTTTTCATACGTTTTCGTCTGTTTTCTTACGTTTTCGTTTGTTTTCATACGTTTTTGTCAATTTTCTTATGTTTTCGTTCGTTTTCGTCCATTTTTCATACGTTTTCAGACGTGTTTTTACGCTTTCATACGTTTTCGGCCATTTTCATACGTTTTTGTATGTTTTTTAGGTTTTCATGTACTTTCATCCGTTTATAGACATTTTCGTCTGTATTTTTACGTTTTCATGTATTTTTGTCCGTTTTTATATGTTTTCGACTGTTTTCATACGTTGTCATCCGTTTTTTTACATTCTCGTCCATTTTTAGACGTTTTCTTCTGTTTTCAGACGTTTCCATCCGTTTTTATACGTTTTTGTCCGTTTTCATACGTTTTCATCCGTTTTTATACGTTTTTGTCCGTTTTCAGACGTTTTTGTCCATTTTCATACGTTTTTCATTTGATTTTATATGTTTTTGTCCGTTTTCAGACAATTTCATTTTGATATTTGTAAGTGACACTTATTTATCTCTTGTGATATAACACTATAAAAAAGATGAAAAGTATTACATTCTTCATCATGTGTGTGTTAGCAGTTGTGATACTCAACTAAGAATGTGATGGTTGTGTTTTTGAAACTATTTAGGAAGATTTTTGTGTTTTATGATATTATGAAATATTAGAAAAGTTGTTCAACAGAAAACAAGAGATGTTATGATACTTTTGTTAGACTTTTGGTGGATTTTTCTATTTAATTGATACATTATGCATGTCTCGATAGGTTTTATAGCGGGATTTGAAAATATCTATGGTTGAATCAGCAAATTAAATAAGCTATGGTTGAAGATATGGTGGGTGATATCACCTGCGATATCATGTGTGATATTACCGGTGATAGCATGTGTGATATCATAGTTTATATCACTTGTGATATCACCAGTGATATCACATGTGATATCATGTGATACTAGCAGGGTACCCGCGCGTTGCAGCAGCGGGTACTCTAAAATAAATTTTTTTGGTGAATCATGTATTTTAGTTTATTATGCTCATAAATTTACAGATATCAAGAATTTCATGTGACATATTTTTAATCCTTAACTAAGAAATTTATTTTGTCTTTTTAGGTTTTTTTTAAAGCGATTGTAGCAATATACTGTTTTGCCCGTGTTCGTTGGCCCGTGACCATTCGGCTCGAGCCCATTTGGCCCGCTAGTTCGTTCGGTCTTGAATATTTGTATAATGTGCTTTATTATTTGTATTAATGACATTTAATGCAGGAATTGTGTTTAAGTTGGTTGTACAATATGCTTGATAATTTGTATTTCTTTTGTAAGGGGTGTTTTAATAATCTGATAATTGTATTTATTGACCACATCAATAGCATTAAAGTGATGTTGTCTTTTTAATATGTGCATTAATATGTTGTATATTATGCTTATTTGGTTGTAAGTCTGAAAATGATGTGCTTTCAAGTGTTGTATATCATGCTCAATTTGTTGCAAGTCTGAAAGTCTGAAATTTTTTTAGGAGAGAGATGCATCCGTGTATTATAAGCAGTAGAGATCACCTGTGATATCATGTGATATCACAAGTGAGGTGATATCACCTGTGATATCATGTGTGATATCACAGGTGTTTGAGCTTATTCAGTTTGTCTATAAAGATGTGTGCTTTCTTCAACCATAGCTTCTTTAGTTTGCTGATTCAACCATAGATATTTTTAAATCCCGCTATAAAACCTATCGAAACATGCACAATATATCCATTAAATAGAAAAATCCACCACAAGTCTAACAAAAGTTTCATAACATCTCTTGTTTTCAGTTAAACACCTTTTCTAATATTTCATATTATCATAAAACACAAAAATCTTCCTAAATATTTTCAAAAATACAAATAAGAAAAATGAACAGAATCAACACAGTAATATAATAAGTGATGTTTATTATCATTTCTTTCATATATACTTGGTAAAATACTAAATTCTTATCACATTTGGTATGAATTTAATATTTCACATTCTTAGTTGAGTATCACAACTGATAACACATACATGATGAAGAGTGTAATACTCTTCATCTTTCTTATAGTGTTATATCACAAGAAATAAATAAGTGTCACTTAAAAATATCAAAATGAATAAAAAGGAAGCAAACTATGAAAATAGAGACTTGACATATTCTCAAAATCAAACAAGTGTTGCATTAAATTAGCATTTTTTGAACAAAATAAGAATTCACCTAAAGAGACTTTAACCCTTTAATTTCTACTAAGAGTATAATATCACAAGTGATAGATAACATTGGTTTGCATAAAAAAATATTCGCTTGTCAATTGCTGAAAGGCACAAAACTATCTTGGCGAAAATTATAAAAATATTAGAAAACATATAGGTGATAATATATAAAAGTATACAGAGCAATGAAATATCTCAGGTGATATTAAAAGTTAAAAAAACATACTTGTTTGTTTATGAAATATCACAAGTGATATTAGATATTAACTTTTTTTTTAATAAAATATCACAATTGAAATTAGACATGTAATATAATAAAGTTTAATAATAAGCATGAAAACGTATGAAAATAGACGAAAACGTATAAAAACTGCAAAAAACGGACGAAAACGTATGAAAATGGACAAAAACATATAAAAACGATTGAAAAGCGTAAATAAATGTATGAAAACTGAAAAAAGCGTCTGAAAACGCACGAAAACGTATAAAAACGGATGAAAATGGACGAAAACATCTGAAAACAGACGAAAGCGTCTAAAAATGGACGAAAACGTAAAAAAACGGATGAAGCGTATATAAACCTATGAAAACCGATGAAAACGGACAAAAACATAAGAAAACAGACGAAAACGTATTAAAACGGAAGAAACGTAAGAAAACAGACGAAAAGGTATGAAAGCGGACAAAAACGTAAGAAAACGGATGAAAACGTAAGAAAACAAACGAAAACATAGGAAAACGGACGAAAATGTAAGTAAACAGGCGAAAACGTAAGAAAACGGACGCAAACGTATGAAAACGGACAAAAACGTAAGAAAACGGACGAAAACGTATGAAAACAGACGAAAACGTAAGAAAACGGACAAAAAACGTTAGAAAACGTAAGAAAACAGACAAAAACGTAAGAAAACGAATGAAAACGTAAGAAAACAGACAAAAATGTATGAAAACAACCGAAAATGTAAGAAAACAGATGAAAACGTAAGAAAAGCATGAAAACGTAAGAAAACGGACGAAAACGTATGTAAATGGACGAAAACATATGAAAACGGACGAAAACGTAAGAAAACAGATGAAAACGTAACAAGACTGACGAAAACGGACGAAAACATAACAAAACGGACGAAAACATATGAAAATGGACGAAAACGTATGAAAACAGACGAAAACGTAAAAAAATAGACGAAAACGTATGAAAACGGACGAAAACGTAAGAAAACAGACGATAACGTAAGAAAACGGACGAAAACGTGTGAAAACAGACGAAAACGTATAAAAAGCGGAAAAACGGACAAAAACGTATGAAACCTGACGAAAACGAAAAAAAGGAACAAAAAAAATGTGAAATAAAAAAAAAGTGATTAAAAAAGACAAATAATGAGAAAATAAATAAGAAAGATAAAAAGAAAAAAAAAGACAAGAAAAAAACATGGACTTAGGTTTAGACATATTAAATCTTAGATTAATCACCACCATTAGATCAAATTAGATGGGAGGTGAGTATTTATTCCTTAGTATGCAAAAACTTTTGAGTATGCAAAATAAAGTGCCTCATGCTATCAGTTATTTACTTTTTCACTTCACTACAATAAATATTATTTGAACTAAGAAAATGCATTTTAATATTTTTTATGTTCGGCAAATTATGTGATTATGAACATTAAAAAGTTTGTCATGTTCCTAATTTCTCTTTTTTCACCTTACTACAATTAATATTATTTGAACTACAATATTATATACTTTCAGTATTTGTGTTCTCGAAATTGTATCAAATCAAAATCATTAATTTATAATCCTTAGTTACTTATAACTTTGTTTTTTTCTGGAGGTACATGTTGGTTATACATATATCCTTAATTATCTTGAAATCGTAACAACACAAGAAGAACCGTTGGAAAAAACATGAGGAAAATTATTGATATTCTTACAGTTTCCGTTGTTAATAACACTTTGTTCTCCCGACATAATATTCCAACGACCTTGTAATCATCGGTATACTCAGCGTACCTAAAATAATACACCACGGCAAACAAGTCTTTTAAACCATTTAATGGCTTCGCAACACATTGCAATCGCTCTTCCCACATTTTTTGGATTTCCAAGGCCACAACCAAGCACCCCCTAACACGATGAATGCATAATTTATGTTAATCTCAGGCAGTAATAAAATAAAGAAAAGTATAAATATATGTATGGTGTATCTGGTCAGCTCTAGTCGTCAAAGTTGCAAGTTCGAGTCTCAAGTTTTGCCATATAAGTGTTCTTCATGTTCCACTAAGACTTTATCGTACAAATTTGGTGAAGTGTTTAGTAATTTAGTTTAGATGGTGCATTATAATTTTGTGTCCGTTGGTTATTAGATTTGACAGTTTGAATTCTACTTTAAACCGTTGTGTTTGTTGGTATAGTGTAAAGGGATAATTAATGGGAAATGTATCTAACTTGTCACTTTTTGCAGTTCTGTGTAGCTTACTTTTTTTTTGCAAATCCGTGAAACATACTTTTGAATTTCATTTGTTCTGTGTACTCGGTGACCGGTCAAGAAGGTTGCACGTTAACATTAGGATTTGTGGGGATTGTCTTTCTTTGATGAAGTATGCTTGCAAAATGACACAAAGAGGTATATTGTCGTACGTGATAGTAAGTGATTCCATCATTATAAGAATGGGAGTTGCTCGTGCCAAGATTATTGGTAAAATGTAAGTATCCTCATCATTTATCGCCATTGTCATAACTGGACTAACTTATTTCTTACAAAGTTGTTTATATAGCACCAAGTATATGGTGATATATGCATGCAACTTTATGACTATAAAGGATAGAAAACTTAACTAATTCAAGTAAATAGTTAAATACACAAATTGAGATACTCCTACTAATAATTATACTGTTGCGTAATTAAGGAATTAGCAAAATATATGCTGTCGAGTACCTGTTCCATTATTCTTTCCGGCAAAGCGTGAATAGAAATACTTGTATAGCTATTCTTTCTGGTATTCTGGGCGTTTGCTCATCCAAAAGAACCTTATATACTAACTGTAGTCTTGCATTTCAGTTATGGGACAACGTCAAATGCACCATCCTGACGTATCAGAAGACACAACAAGAAGCCAGTTAAGGGTGCCATTTACAAGAAGAAATCATATGGTATAATTTAAGATTGTGCTGAAAGAGTCAGAAGAGCAAATTCTTCTTCTTGCAGACGGTGAAGAACTTTAATCAGTATTACTTAATGATTACTGCCACTCATTTGATTAACGTGGGTGATGATCAAGGTGGGCATTGATCATAGCTTTGACTAGTACTCGTTTCCATGGCCACCTGATAAAGGTTGCAGCATATCCAAAACTTGTATATACTTTCACTATTTGTGTTCTTGAAATCATATTAAATTATGATCATTAATTTATAATCCTTAGTTATTTACTAACTTTGTTTTTTCTATAGGTATAAGTTGATTATCACCCACGTAAATCAAATGAGTGGCAGTAATCATTAAGTAATACTGATTAAAGTTCTTCACCGTCTGCAAGAAGAAGAATTTGCTCTTCTGACTCTTTCAGCACAATCTTAAATTATACCATATGATTTCAACACAAGAACCGTTGGGACAAATATGAGGAAAATCATTGATATTCTTACAATTTCGAGTTTTAATAAGTATATCTTCACTTTGTTCTCACAGCATACGATCCCAACAACTTCGTAATCATCGGTACACTTATCATGCCCAAAAGCATACAGCATGACAACCAGGTCTTTAAACATTTCCAATAAGCTATGTGCTCATTCAATAACTGAATGCATAGGAAATTCGTCAATTATCATTCTTTTTGCGATTTTTTGATTTCTAAAGTTACTTTTGTATAATTCTCACTTTGTAGCATGCAACTTGCAAAGAAAAAAAATTCGGGGTTAAGACTATATTTGCAGTCCCACATTGGTTGAAGAGACAAACTTTGGCTTGCTCATATACCTTAGTGCATGTGCTTCACACAGATTGAGGTTGATATATTTGTTGGTGGTGTGTCTTGGTGGTTGATGTTAATTGCTAAAACAACATCAACCGGCTAGATATCCCTACCAATCAATATATGTTCTTGATTTTTTTCTTTCTCATTTTTATATGATTATAAGTATTATGTTTGAACAAAGAAAACATGTTTATGTTACATGAATTTTTTTGTATTATTGTGCACTATCGAAAGGTAAGTTTAATAAACCTTAGTGCATGTGCTTCACACAGATTGAGGTTGGTATATTTGTTGGTGGTGTGTCTTGGTGGTTGATGTTAATTGCTAAAACAACATCAATTGGCTAGATATCCCCACCAATCAATATATGTTCTTGATTTTTTTCTTTCTCATTTTTATATGATTATAAGTATTATGTTTGAACAAAGAAAACATGTTTATGTTACATGAATTTTTTTGTATTATTGTGCACTATCGAAAGGTAAGTTTAATAAACCTTAGTGCATGTGCTTCACACAGATTGAGGCTGGTATATTTGTTGGTGGTGTGTCTTGGTGGTTGATGTTAATTGCTAAAACAACATCAACCGGCTAGATATCCCCACCAATCAATATATGTTCTCATTTTTATATGATTATAAGTATTATGTTTGAACAAAGAAAACATGTTTATGTTACATGAAGTTTTTTGTATTATTGTGCACTATCGAAAGGTAAGTTTAATAAACCTTAGTGCATGTGCTTCACACAGATTGAGGTTGGTATATTTGTTGGTGGTGTGTCTTGGTGGTTGATGTTAATTGCTAAAACAACATCAACCGGCTAGATATCCCCACCAATCAATATATGTTCTTGATTTTTTTCTTTCTCATTTTTATATGATTATAAGTATTATGTTTGAACAAAGAAAACATGTTTATGTTACATGAATTTTTTTGTATTATTGTGCACTATCGAAAGGTAAGTTTAATAAACCTTAGTGCATGTGCTTCACACAGATTGAGGTTGGTATATTTGTTGGTGGTGTGTCTTGGTGGTTGATGTTAATTGCTAAAACAACATCAATCGGCTAGATATCCCCACCAATCAATATATGTTCTTGATTTTTTTCTTTCTCATTTTTATATGATTATAAGTATTATGTTTGAACAAAGAAAACATGTTTATGTTACATGAATTTTTTTGTATTATTGTGCACTATCGAAAGGTAAGTTTAATAAACCTTAGCGCATGTGCTTCACACAGATTGAGGCTGGTATATTTGTTGGTGGTGTGTCTTGGTGGTTGATGTTAATTGCTAAAACAACATCAACCGGCTAGATATCCCCACCAATCAATATATGTTCTCATTTTTATATGATTATAAGTATTATGTTTGAACAAAGAAAACATGTTTATGTTACATGAAGTTTTTTGTATTATTGTGCACTATCGAAAGGTAAGTTTAATAAACCTTAGTGCATGTGCTTCACACAGATTGAGGTTGGTATATTTGTTGGTGGTGTGTCTTGGTGGTTGATGTTAATTGCTAAAACAACATCAACCGGCTAGATATCCCCACCAATCAATATATGTTCTTGATTTTTTTCTTTCTCATTTTTATATGATTATAAGTATTATGTTTGAACAAAGAAAACATGTTTATGTTACATGAATTTTTTTGTATTATTGTGCACTATCGAAAGGTAAGTTTAATAAACCTTAGTGCATGTGCTTCACACAGATTGAGGCTGGTATATTTGTTGGTGGTGTGTCTTGGTGGTTGATGTTAATTGCTAAAACAACATCAACCGGCTAGATATCCCCACCAATCAATATATGTTCTTGATTTTTTTCTTTCTCATTTTTATATGATTATAAGTATTATGTTTGAACAAAGAAAACATGTTTATGTTACATGAAGTTTTTTGTATTATTGTGCACTATAGAAAGGTAAGTTTAATAAAAAAGCAAATATCAACAGAAATATCTGAGCCACTCATTTTTGTCACTTAAATAATAAACGTATTTTCTACCTCTTTTTTAGAATATATTATTTTACAATGGTTAAACTTTAGGCGAAAAAAAATACGGAGTACACAATCTTGAAAAAAATTATTTTATCTTTCAATAGATAGACATTTCGATATACATTTTATGAATTAATTTTCGCTTTTTATTGGGTATTGAAAGTTACAAAATACAAAATCACATGTAATCTTTAATGTAAGTTTTAGGGCTCAAATATTGTTATTGCGTACCATAAACCATTTGATTCGTTGCTCTTTCTGTAATAATAGGTTTGTAGTCCCATATACCTTAGTGTATATGCATTACACACTCGAATCAATACATTTGTTGTTGGCAAGGTTTTTATGATTGGGATCCTATCTAGGATTGTTTTAGTCTTTGCAAGATCGTGATCATGAAATCGGATCGAGATCTTAAATCCTAGTATATATAGTGTCATTTTTTTATTGGCGTTATATAATTATGCAAATCTACATATTATTACATATCATATATCATGAAAATGTATATCAAAAATATGATTATGAAGTGTTTAATACAATTAGCCTTTTGTTTTTCATATTCTACAAAACTTAATACATAAATATGTAGTTTTTTAGCTTGTGGTTCAATAAAAGTAAGATCGAATCAATCAAGATCTTAAGATCCTATGATCAGGATCAGGATCCTATTAAGATCCTATCTCGCAAAGATCATACGTAAGATCGGGATCGTTTTTGCTTTGTAACACTTTCTTCTCGCAAAGATCCTATCTCGCAAAGATCATACATAAGATCTTAAGATCCTATGGTCATACGTAAGATCTTAAGATCCTATAGTCAGAATCGGGATCGGGATCCTATTAAGATCCTATCTCGCAAAGATCAAGATCGGAATCCTATCTCGCAAAGATCATCGTAAGGTTGGGACAAACATGAGGAAAATTATTGATATTCTTACAGTTTTTGGTGTTAATAGCACTTTCTTCTTCTGACATAATATTCCAACAACTTTGTAATCATCGGTACACTCGCGTACCTAAAATCATAACCATGGCAAACAAGGCTTGTAAACCACTCAATGGTTTCGCAACACATTACGATTGCTCTTCCCACATTTTCTCAATTTTACTTTAGGTATTTGTGTAGCAGCCCTATGTACAATACTTGATATCAAACAACAATCAACAATGGTAGTACCTATACAGTTTGATGATAAACTAACGAGCGTATTTGAACTTGGTATCAGTTTTATTATAGCTTCAAAAGAAAAAGAAAGAAAAGGAAAAAAGACTGTTGTGCCACCAAATAATCAACCGTGTTTGAGTTTGGTATCAAATTTCTGATAGCATAAAAAAAGTAATAAATAGATCACAAGTGATATAGATTAAGATCTCTAAACAACTATTTGCTTTGACACTCTTTCTTAACAACTAAGTTCGTAGTCCCACATTGGTCAAAGAAACAAAATTTTGCTTGCTTATATACTTTACTGTATATGCTTACCACATGTTGAAATTAATGTATGTGTTGTTGGTGCATTCTCATGTCTCACGATAAATGCAAAAGTTTATTCTGGAGGCATGTCGAGTATCAAAAAATAATATATCTTCTCAACTTTTTTTTCACCTTACGACATTGAATAATATTTGAATTAAGAAGATGCAGTTTGAATCCTCTTTGTGTTGAAACAACAACAAAATGTTCAGGAGATTATGTGATTTTAAACATTAAAATGTTTGTTAAGTTAGTGTAGTTGGTAATTAGTTAAATCGATTCCCACCAATTTTGTAGATAATTGCTTCGCTACCTAGTTTTGGGGTACAAATCACCATCTATAGTTAACCGTACCATTCCTTACCTTTTTTTTGCGACAAGGCCACAACCAAGCACCCCCTAACACGATGAATACACAATTTATGCTAATTTCAGGCAATAATAGTACAAAGAAAAGCAGAGATATATATGTATGGTGTATTTGGTCAGCTCTAGTCTTCAAAGTTGCAGTTTAAGTATGAAGTTGTGCCACATAGATGTTCTTATGTTCCGTTGATGCTTCCATCATACATATTTAGTGAAGCGTTGTTGAATCTTTTAGTAATTTAGTTCAGATGGTGCACAATAATTTGGTGTCCGACTCTCCGTTGTTTATAAGATTTGGCAGTTTGTATTCTACTTTAAACCGTTGTGTTTGTTGGTATAGTGTAAATGGTACAAGAAATGTGCGCATGTGTTAATACATGATTAGATTAAAGCATTGAGCGATCACAACACCTAGCTTATAATCGGCCAATAAGGTTTAAGAATCTGATTGTCCCAAAACTTGAGAAAAAAAAAAACTATTTGGAAATCCACAGAACACTTATTAGCAATAAGCTATGTGCTGATTCAACATACTGAACGCATAGAAAATTAGTTTTATATCATTCCTTTTGCGATTTCTATGGATTTCTAAAGTTACTTTTGTGTAATCCTCGCTTTTTAAAGTCTAGACAATTGTAGCTTGCAAAGGAAAAATATTAGGGGTCGTTTATTTGCAAAACTAAATTTGCAGTCCCACATTAGTTTAAGAAACAAACTTTGGCTTGCTTATATATACACTTCACATAGTTTGAGATCACTATATATGTTGTTGGTGTGTCTTAGGCGTTGGTGTAAAAACCCAAAAACACCGGCGGATTTGGACACGATCAACAGTCAATATATATTATCAACTTTTTTTCCATTCTTATTTGTACCTTATTATTTCAATCTTAACTATATAAATAATATCGCATATTATACAAACCATTCAAATACTATAAAAAAAATTAAGAAATACAAATAATAAAGTCAAATGTACAACACTCATAATCAATGTTAGCCTTAAGACATCCTTTCATTCAAAGATAAATTAATATACCACAAGGTACAAACAAAACAAGCTACTAATGTGGTCATTATAACCCTTGATAGTTAAATTCGATTGACAGAATCGTGCGTGTGAAGTACGGAAATTTTTAGGTGGCAAATTAATTATGAAAGATTTGTGGCCTTTAAATACGGTAATTATTATTTTGTTAAGAAATGTCAAATATAGATGTACTAATCTTATATTTAAACGAACTAATCTTATATAACTTTATATTTACATGTTATATGACGAATATTACATAATATTTATTGACTAGCAAATACTTTTCACCGTCAATCGTCACAACTACATACTACTACTGACTAATTTTTTTCTTATAGCCATTATCTCGCGATGCACAACTTTTTTTTACCTTATTACAATTACGAGTAATATTATTATATATATATATATACTATTAGGCATTTTTGAACGGGGCAAATAGCGAAATCTTAAAGGGTCCGTTATTTGTTAAACTCTTTCCTTATTCGTCCATCATTAAAGATTTAGTACATGCACATGGCCAAAAGTAAGGTAGTGGGATGTGTGTGAGTTTCTGATTGGTTGAAAGGAGTTTGGGAATTTGCTGTTCACCCCCGTTTTCACGTAATAACCCCCGTAATACAAACCCAAAGATCATTAACAATATTTCCAGCACCTTCCAGGCTTCCACAACCTACCTTAAAAAACAAAATTTGTTTACACCGACTAAAACACACATACTCCATTAATCATCAAGTTTCCAGAGCCTTCGCGTCACCAACATCAAACCATAAAGGCTGAACAAATTTTACAAGCTTCATAATCGAAACACCCTTCAATCAAATGAAATCTTGAACGTCGGAATAAGTGGCCGAATCATCAAAAGCTACGCAGCAGGCTTGAACAATTTTCAAGAGGCGGATTTAAGGAGGAGAAAAACCAAAATTGTAAGTTTATCAACCCTAATTATATCTTTGAACATCTTTATATTTTTAGGGGTTTTCTAATGTCATTGTAATTAGGGATTTTAATCTCTTGGAAAAGGTTTTTTCTTTCTATTTTTCTTTTTTTTTTCTTTCCTTTTTTCCTGATCATTAATTTCTGTTTTTATTTTTTTTTTTAATATTTTTTTCTGTTTTTATAGAAGGCTGGAAGGATGTGGGTAAAGGACTCATTAAAGGCACTACAAGGCAAAGGAGGTGGAAAAGATATTCTTGCACAACACCAGGTATATGAGTTTTTTTGGGTAAAAGGTCAAAACGACCCGGTATAGGAGTTTAGTTTACTGTTATTGCGTTCTACTAAACTCCTGTAGTGGTATGGTATTCAAATGGCATTGCCTTTATGTTTTGTTTTCAATTCGTTTGAATCCTGTAATACGCCATTTCAATGTTATACTGATGTGTTGCCGTATCAAGGTTATGTCGTTACCGAAATCGTACTCACATTGCACGCCCTTTATGTTTCGAAAAATATTCATGTTTTTGTCAGTTCTATCTATTGATGTGTGTGTTTTTGAATAATGAAACGTTACGATTCAATAGAATAGATTCAGTAGTATTGTCCCTATGGTAGACTGACAGTCATGTGCCACTTGAACTCAAATCTATGTTACACGAAAATCATAACATGCCAATAGTGCACCGAGAGTAGTAACATACCAAACTCAAAATTCAAACACCCATATTAAGTCCACAAAAGCATTCATAATCAGTTTCATGAACGTGCTTACTACTTACTCTATAGCTATTTGGCATGTCCTATTATTTACAGTTCAGTTTCCAATAACACAAGTTTTTTTGCTGGCTTTTGTGCAGTGGTTTAAAATGAAGCATCAACATGCCTTTATACTCCTTGACTTGAGTATGAGAGACTCTATACAATGGCCTTGGAAAAAGTCAAGATGACATGCTACTGTGTTGCATCAATGAGGTAAAGTTTTGATCTTTTAAAATCCCTATATGCTATCGTCACCGGTGATTCAACTAATTGTAATTGAATATTGATGTGACCCATAATGTAAATGGATAGATCATGACACTGAACAACTTAAATTCAGTTAATCGTTTATGTCGCTTAATGGAGGTTGTAAGAATTATGACATTAGCGTGAAACAAACATATCTAAACGATTTAACGTGAAACAAACATATCTTATCATTTAAACTCAATAGCACCTAATATTAATGAAAATTATGACATTGGCATGGACAAACAAAAGTTCTTATAAAAGACTATAGCTATGTGATGTTGACCACCGTGTTGGGTTACAATCAAGAGCAAAAGATAAAATTCCAGCATTAAGGTTAAGCGACCAGGTTTTTACATCGTTGTAATTTTTGGAGTTGGTTCCATTAACTTTTCTAGATTTTAATGTTTGTGTGTTTGTGTTTTGAATGGTGCTGCAGGTGTGTACATTACTCACAGAGTCATGGAGGCCCAGGGGACAACAGCTAGGAATCGGTTAACACCTCCATGAAAGCCATGGATGGACAGGTTAGAAAATAATATTAGTAGATGCCTTCTTCGGTTGCACACCTTTAGTTGAGATTTTGGTTAAAGAAAGTAGCGCACCTGTATAGGGAAATCGAAATCGCGGGTTAAAGAAAGTACCGCACGTGCTAAACATTTGATTTAAAGAAGCCGAGAAAGAACTAAAGTATGTACTTTTATTAGATTCTGAATTTGTTTTTTTAGTTTGAGGAGAAAAATTGATTCTTATTAAATGTTACTATTTTTTGTTCCGGAATTTTTTGGTTCTAAATTCGTATCAATATTTCCTCACATCTATGCGGCTCTGTGGATGTAGTGGGGATTGGTTTTATTTCTGGTAACTTTATGATAAGCTTTTTAGGTGCTTTTCTCTCTTTCATTCGACGGGGGTGTTTGGGATTGCTTATTAAGAATGCTTAAGTGATAATCAGTTTGAATGTTTATATGGAGGGACAGTGGTTTTATGATTATATCCTTATGTGTGAGTCAAAAAACCGGTTTTCAATAATTATGTGTGATTATATGTTAAAAAAATTTCCATGAAGTTTTGAGTTCTAAATAAGTGGAAAAGGTGGTCCTGCAATGCTGTCTTCTCAACCATCATGCTCAAATAAACCCAACCTACAATTTGTGAAGCAATCGAGTACTGGCGTCACTTCACAACCATGGTTGTTTCCTGTGTACCAGATGAGTTGGCATTAAACTATTGATTATTTTACAAAAGCCCTCCCTTTATCAGTCCCATAAGAACATTTACGTTGCAGAATTGGCCTTGGTCTCAAAATGGACTCTTTATTGGTGTGCCTTGGTCCACGACCATATAAACTTTGTGATAGCGTATCGGAATTAATTTTTACAATTTCGTAACCATTTTTCTTTTGGTGAATAACAGGTCTATGTTTGACATATGTAAATGAATTCACCATGAACAAGGAAGATACTAAATGGCAAAAGGAAGGAGACGTTTGGTACCAGGTAGGTTAACAACGAGGATTCTTAAAATTACTATAATGTATTTCAGTCTATTTATTTAATACGAGTTGTAACTTCATTAAATGATTTGACCTATAATGTTTCAAGGATGCAGTTTCCAAACATTATACTAAATGTGATGTGGAGTGGGTTAATGCAGAGGATCGGATTTTTCATCTGTACACGAGCGAAGATGAAAGCTAAGGTATTTATGTACCATATTCCTAAATAATTGTTCTTTATTTGTATTTATGAAAATGGATCATGTTGATCTGATAAGGTGTTCTGCATAATATTGATCCCGCAAATTAAGTTTTTTTAAACCAAAATGCCTTACTTGATTTGAGCTTTTAAATTATCTTTCGCATTCTTTGCATGGTTGTTCAGCTGCAAGGATTAATTTCCAGAAACTGCAACATAAAAAAGAATTTAATGATGCTCAGACGACTTAAGTCCCCAGTGTTCTGATTGTAAAGGTTAATTCAGCTATATACTTCTCAACTCCAACTACGCTAAAGAAAGGTAATTATTCTTTTGTAAATTCCGTACACTTCAAGTTGCTTGGTGGCAGTTCAAAAATTATTCTTTTGTAAATTCCGTACACTTCAAGTTGCTTGGTGGTAGTTCAAACTAATTTTTTTTTACATGATGAAATAGGTCAGCCGCTTGAAGGTAGTGGGTGTTGAGGCTAAATCCTACTAGCCAGGTTGTTAACAGGACCAACTCAAGGAAGAGAGTGACGACAATATGGGAGTCAACCTATTTGATTGGAAAAATGTAATTTATGTATCTCCAGGAGCACTCCATTGGACCTTTTTTGAGGTTTTTTGTTGGGTAAGATTATCTTTGTGGGTAGGATTGGTTATTGAGCTGTTGAATCTTGGTTGTTAATGGGTGTTGATGTGCAGGTTATTGGTGGACTATCTTCTATATCGCCTTCATTTTAGTGCAACAGTTAACCAAATTAAGGGACTATGTGTCAGTAAGGAGGTAAGGCAGCTAAGATATAGTACCCAGGTTCTGTTTCAACGAATTTTGGATTTGGTCCTCAAGTGGTTATCACGGGTCAGTATGGTGGATCTGGGTGAAGATTCAACAGTGGCGTAGGTTCAGGAGGTGGAAATAGTTGTTGTGTTGCTACATGACCCCTTAATGGTAAAAACTAGGTAGACTAAATCTGTGAGTATAAAATAATGGAAATAGGAAACTGTTTTTGCATTAACGCCTGTGTAAGGTCTGGATTGGAGTAACTGCTTACCTAATGTCATCCTCGATTCACATGTATTTTTCGAAACATAAAGGGCGTGCAATGTGAGTACGATTTCGGTAACGACATAACCTTGATACGGCAACACATGTTATAACATTGAAATGGCGTATTACAGGATTCAAACGAATTGAAAACAAAACATAAAGGCAATGCCATTTGAATACCATACCACTACAGGAGTTTAGTAGAACGCAATAACAGTAAACTAAACTCCTATACCGGGTCGTTTTGACCTTTTACCCAAAAAAACTCATATACCTGGTGTTGTGCAAGAATATCTTTTCCACCTCCTTTGCCTTGTAGTGCCTTCAATGAGTCCTTTACCCACATCCTTCCAGCCTTCTATAAAAACAGAAAAAAATATTAAAAAAAAAAATAAAAACAGAAATTAATGATCAGGAAAAAAGGAAAGTAAAAAAATAAAGAAAAATAGAAAGAAAAAAATCCTTTTCCAAGAGATTAAAATCCCTAATTACAATGACAGTAGAAAACCCCTAAAAATATAAACATGTTCAAAGATGTAATTAGGGTTGATAAACTTACAAATTTGGTTTTTCTCCTTGTTGAATCCGCCTCTTGAAAGTTGTTCAATCCTGCTGCGTAGCTTTTGATGATTCGGCCACTTATTCCGACATTCAAGATTTCATTTAATTGAAGGGTGTTTCGATTATGATGTTTGAGATATTTAAGAAGCTTGTAAAATTTGTTCAGCCTTTATGGTTTGATGTTGGTGGCGAAGGCGGAAACTTGATGATTAATGGAGTATGTGTGTTTTAGTCGTAAACAAATTTTGTTTTTTAAGGTAGGTTGTGGAAGCCTGGAAGGTGCTGGAAATATTGTTAATGATCTTTGGGTTTGTATTACGGGGGTTATTCGTTGAAAACGGGGTGAACAGCAAATTCCCAAACTCCTTTCAACCAATCAGAAACTCACACACATCCCACTACCTTACTTTTGGCCATGTGCATGTACTAAATCTTTAATGATGGACGAATAAGGAAAGAGTTTAACAAATAACGGACCCTTTAAGATTTCGCTATTTGCCCCGTTCAAAAATGCCTAATAGTATATATATATAATATAATACCAAACGAGCTAATTTACTTAATTGTTTGTTGGTTTATTTTCAGGTTCAAATAGGAGCATCGCCACTATATAAGGTTGAGAGGAAGTTAAGTGAAGGTGGATTTGTTCAGGCGTTTTTACATCATCGTGTTTTTGTTGGAACTGATGGTATATTAGGTTCTGGGCTACGGAGGTAATTTTGTACCTAAGAAACACCCTACAAAGCAATGAGAGTATACTTATCTCTGAAACTAGATTTTGTCTAATATGTTTTTTCTACTTGCAGAGATGGAGGGGTGGGTGAGAATGAAAATGAAATATTTCCTGCCAAACGACGTTTTCGTGCGAACTTAAATCCCTTACAAGTGAGTTGTGAAAAGACACATACCCTTTTTCATTTTACAGCCGATGTTGATAATTTATTAATTCTGTGTTTACTATGCGTAGTTTACCCAGGCCCGTATCTTGGCTGGGCAACCACACCAAGATTGTGGTTGCAGCCATGGCTGGTGTTTGTTAACGTCGCTATATTCACAGATCTGACCATAAAAAGCAGGTTATATTCCTGCTGGTATCACAGAACCATTTCTATAGCAGCTTTATTCACACGATCATGCTCGCTATATATGGGAGTCAACCTATTTGACTGTATGTTGTAATAGAATATTGTTACTTTAAATGGACATTCAATACTTTGTTGTAATATTAATGTTTTTAATCTCATGTTACTATATTAATACCCCTATTTAGTTATGCTGAACATACTCTGCATTTTGATTTTTCATATCTACAACAAAACTAAGGATGTTATATACAAAAGTTATAAAATAAAGAATGGGAATGAATGTTTTGTATGTAACTGTATTTTACGTCAACAATGATTTAACGAGCTCTGTAACAAGGTGATTCTTAGAGAGTTCGTGAAAAATAAATGGTTGCAGCATAATTCTCATAAACATACACATGGCCGCCCCGCAGCAACGCGCGGGCAAAACTTGCTCGTTTGAACTAAACTTGTATATACTTTCACTATTTGTTTTCTCGAGATTGTATCAAGTCAAGATTATTTATTTATTATCCTTAGTAATTTATAACTTTACTTTTTTCTAGAGGTATAGGTTCATTACACTTATATATTTAATTATCTCGAAATCATATCAACACAAAAACCGTTGAGACATACATGAGGAAAATCATTGATATTCGTACAATTTCGAGTTTTTAAAAAGTATATATTCACTTTGTTCTAACGACATAAGAACCCAACAACTTCGTAATTATCGGTACACTTATCATGCCCAAAACCATACCATGACAAACAGGTCTTTAAACATTTCAAATAAGATGTGTGCTCACTTTGTAAAGTTGAAGAAACAAACTTTGGCTTGCTTATATACCTTAGTGCATATCTCTCACATAGGTTGTCACTATATATCTGTTGTGTTGGTGTGAGGTGCGTTGATTTTGATCGCAAAAGGCAACAACATCAGCTTGCACAACAGGCCAACAGACAATATACGTTCTCAACTTTTTCTTTCCTATCTTATTCTTACCTTATCACACTTATACTGTATGAACAAAGAAAGCATGTTTATAACTCGTTACATACTATACTTACATGTAGTTTTTCATATTACTCCACACTATTAAAGGTTAATTTAATGAAAAGAAAATATCAAATAAAATATTCTCATCCGCTCATTTTCTCATTTGAATACAAAACTTATTTAATCTCTTTTTAGAATATATTATATTACAAACGGTAAACGTTAAGCGACAAAAAATACACAATCTCGTAGAGAATTGTTTTTCCTATAAATAGCTGGGCATTTCGATATACTTTTAATGGATTATTTTCCAATTTTTTTAGTATCGAAAGTTACAAAATACAAAATCACATGTGATTTGTAATGCAAGTTATAAAGTTTCTTATCGTTATTGTGTCAATGCTATGCTAGACTATTTGCTTCGTTACTCTTTCTAAATAACTAGGTTTGTAGTCCCACATTAGTCAAAGAAACAAAATTTTGCTTGCTTATATAATTTATCGTATATGCTTACCACATGTTGAAATTAATATATTTGTTGTTGGTGTATCTTCATGTCTCAGGATAAATGCAAAAGTTTATTCAGTACACATGTCAATCGTCAACAAATAATTGTC
The DNA here is from genome assembly GCA_910596185.1 of Chrysanthemum makinoi. Lineage (NCBI taxonomy): Eukaryota > Viridiplantae > Streptophyta > Magnoliopsida > Asterales > Asteraceae > Chrysanthemum > Chrysanthemum makinoi. Next base: position 363,399,285 of record OU343224.1, on the reverse strand, counting down.
TTCTCAACTTTTATTTTATTTTTTTTCATCTTACGACATTGAATAAAGAAAATGCAGTTTGAATCTTTGTTGAAGATAAGCATCAGTTCTAAAGACTCAAGAAGTTGAAGGGCTAATATTGTCAGTTCTAGAAGTTCAGGGACTTAAAGTAGTGGTCTCATTCTTGATGCTATAAAAGCATGAGTCAAGTCTTATGTCCACATATCTTTCTCTCATTCAACTGTGTGTAGTTTTGTTCTCTCTTGTTTCCTGAGATTGAGAGAAACCCTAGTTTGTGTAAATCTTTTATCTGATTTTTACTTGTATTGTAAAACAACTATCTTTAGCTGTTGTTAATAATAAAAGTGAGCCAAGGGGAGGGTGGCTGGGTTCACTATCAAATCTGTTTCTGGTGTTAAATTGCTTTGGTTTTATAAGTTTCTACATGATATCAGAGCCAGGTTGCTCTATACCAAAGCAGTTTTTAAAAGATCGTAACGTTTTGTTAAAACTAGGCTCAAATTTTGGGGTTTTTGGTCTATTGGTGTAGATCTTGTGATTCTGAGTATAGATATTGGTTTCTTGATATCAGATCTTTAAGATCTGAAGGTTAATTGAAATTTCTCAAAAATTAGGGTTTCATAATTTTTGGGGGGTTTTTTGATCCTGGTGCTTCCTAACTAATTACTTCTTGATTTAGTAATCTTGTGAGTTAATTAGTTATCAGAGTGTGTTAATTTGATTTTTTAATTAAATTTGTTAAAATTAGGGTTTACTGTATTAAACCCTAATTTAGGTTGTTTTTCCTTGATTCTATTGATAATCTGACTAAGTTTTGCTTCTAATTTCAAGATTCTTAAAACAAAAATCAAAAACCTTAAAATAATTATTAGGGTTTGTCTGGGCCAGATTTGTGTTTTTCAATCTATATTTGTCTAATAATAGTTGTTTTGATCTTGTTTCAGGTGTTAATTCCGCTGTGCTGTGATTGTGGTTTGGATCTTATTGATCATGGTTCTTGGATACTTTTGGAAGCTTGCGTGGTTGTAATACCTCTCACACCTTCTTTTAGGTTTTTTCTTAGGATTTCTGTTGGTTAGGATTGTTTGGAGGTTGAGTAGATTAAGGGATTTGTTTGTTGGAGTTGGTTGAGATTGTTTGGTGGTTATTTGTGATTGAGGAGTTACAAGGTGTTGTTGTTTTTCTGTTTGTTTCTGTTTTTTGATTGTGCATTTATTTTTGGTTTCATTTGGTGATCATCATGGTTGATGGTCCAGATGATTAGGGATTGGATATATATGACCCTTTGTATTTACACCCTCAAGACATTGGTGCTCAGTTGATTACCTTCAAACTAGAAGGTACTGAGAACTATAAGGTATGGTCTGCTGCTGTGCAGTTGGCTTTACATACTAGAAACAAACTTGGTTTTATTAATGGTAAGTGTGTTAGAGATCCCAATGATGTTCTTTATCAGACACAATGGGATAGGTGTAATTCTGTTGTGTTATCTTGGATTCTTGGTTGTATTTCACAAGATCTTTATAAAGGTCAAGTGTTTTCTGTGAATGCTAAATCTTTTTGGGTGAATTAAGTGAAACATATAATAAAGAGGATGGTTCTGTGATCTATAATTTGCATCATAAAATACATACTTTAACTCAATCTGGAATGAGTCTTTCTGAGTACTATCATGAGTTTAATGCATTGTGGAGGCAGTTTGATTCTCTGGTTGATCTGCCTACATGCATTTGTGAAACTGCTCTCACTTTGAAAAAGCATGAGTCTTGATGATAGTTTGATGATAGTTTTATGAGTCTTGATGATAGTTTTAGCTCTGTGAGAAGTCTTATTCTCATTAATGATCCTTTACCTGATGTTAAGTCTGCTTTTGTTACTCTATCTAGAGATGAGTCTCACAGAAATAGTCATGTGGCTAGTAAATCTGTTAAGAATGGGGCTGCAGCCTTTGCTGCTAGGCCCTATACTGGTAATTCTCAAAACAATAACCGGAATCCTAATAGAAACATTAATAATAATAACAGAAGGTTTGGCAGGGTGTCAAATCTGGTATGCAAGCATTGTAATATGAGTGGTCATACTATTGATAGATGTTATGAGTTAGTTGGATATCCACCTGGTTTTGTTAAAAAAGGCAATGTTAACAATGTGACTAAAAATAAGACTGATACTAGTAAGAGTACTACTCATACTCTTACTAGTGACCAGTATAACAGATTAGTGTCATTACTTAGTGGTTCAGGTGATGCTAGCAAGGCTCATGCTAGTGTTGCAGGTACTGTTATTGCTTCAAATTGTGTGATAAGTTTCTTTACTTGTAGATTTTTTAATTTCAACTCTAATATAAGTACCTATAGTACTTATATTGGGTGGATAATTAACTCAGGAGCTAGTCAACACATCACTTTTTGTGCCACTCATCTTTATGACATAATGGATGTTTCTCATTTAAATCTTACAGTTGCACATCCCAATGGGACTGTTGCACAGGTTAAACAGATTGGAAGTTTTAAATTTGGAAATAATCTGGTTTTAAAAGATCTGTTGGTAGTCTCTGGGTATCATGTGTGTTTGTTGTCTGTTCATAAATTGTCTAAAGATAATCAGGTGGTTGTCAGTTTTAATGACAAGATTTGTAAAATTCAGGATTTAACTCAAAGGTTCCTGATGGGAACTGGTAGTGAAAAAGGTGGTCTTTATTTTCTTGATGAAGGTAAGAAGGTTAATAATAGTAATATTAAGAGTTGTCTTATGTCAAATTGTATTTGGCATAATAGACTTGGACACCCTTCTGACCAAGTCCTAACTGTGCTTAAATCTAAACTAAAAGACCTTAAGAGCACTAGTTCTGAACCTTGTGAGATATGTCATAAAGCTAAACAAACAAGAAAACCATTTCTTTTAAGTGAACATAAAACTAAAAATATGGGTGATCTTGTTCATTTAGATGTGTGGGGTCCATATAGAGTGATCAGTAGAGAAGGTTTCAAGCATTTTCTTACTGCAGCTAATGACTACACCAGAGCTATTTGGGTGTTTCTGATGAAAAGCAAAACTGAAGTTTTTGATCATATTAATAATTTTTATAATCTCATTAAAAATCAAATTGAAAAAACTATTAAAGTCTTTAGAAGTGACAATGGGACAGAGTTTGTAAATAAGAGGTTTGAAGTTTTTCTTTCCAACAATGGTATTTTACATCAAACATCTTGTCCATATACACCCCAACATAATGGTGTAGCTGAGAGAAAACATAAGCACTTGTTGAACACTGCTAGAGCCCTCATGTTTCAGGGGAGGGGGTTACCTTTGAACATGTGGACTGAATCTATTCTAACTGCTACATACCTTATTAACAGGTTGCCAACTGTTGTGTTGTCTGGTAAAAGTCCTTTTGAAATTATGTATAATACTGAACCTAATCTGTTGAATCTAAAATGTTTTGGCTGCTTATGTTTTTCAACTGTTTTAAATGAATCTGATAAGTTTGCATCCAGATCTGATAAAGGTGTGTTTGTTGGATATGCTTTTGATAAAAAAAGGATACAAACTTTATAACATTGATCAAAAGAAATTTATGTTTTCAAGAGATGTAAAGTTTTATGAAACTGTATTTCCTTTTAAGAATACTTCCTTCACTAAAGATTTTGTGTTTGAAGATAATGGAATTAATGATTTAAATTTCTTTGATCAAGAATTTGATAGCAGTCAAAATAATTTTAGAACCAATGAACCCTATGATGATAAAATAAGTAGTATAGATAGTAACAACAAATTTGTACCTGAATCTAGTACTCATAAGCCTAGTGTCGTCACTGTAGAAGAAGATGCTAGTGTTGATGAGCATCTATCTTGGCTAGTAATCTGCGATACAGTGATGTAGATATCAATTTGCCAGTTGTTACAGTAGAGGATATAGACACAGTTAATGTAGACAACACTAGGGACACTTCTAGTAGGAAGGATACTGAAGGTAGTGAGTATGCAACAGAAACTGTTGTTTCTGATGATATACATACTAGTAATGTTGATGATGGATATATTTCTGAGGGTGAGGACCTAGATATGTTTGGTAAAATGTTTGAATCACCAAAACCAGCAGGCGCACAAACTGTTAGAAGGACTAGTAGAATGACAGCTTTACCATCTAAGTATAAAGATTATGTGCTTAATAAAAGTCATAAGTACGGTATTGATAAAGTTGTTAAATATTCCAACTTGAGCTTTGATAACTTTGTACTCACTTCTGGTCTAAATAAAATATATGAACCCACTACTTATGAAGAAGCTGTTAAAGACAGCAGGTGGGTTGATGCTATGAACCAAGAAATTGAGGCATTAAATAGAAATGGTACTTGGGAAGTTGTAGAGTTGCCTGATGGTAGAAAAGCTATAGGCTATAAGTGGGTTTTTAAAGTTAAATACAAAGCTAATGGTGAAGTTGAGAGATATAAAGCTAGGTTAGTGGCTAAGGGGTATAATCAGAGAGAAGGAATTGATTATGAGGAGACTTTTTCTCCTGTTGTGAAAATTGTCACCATAAGATGTGTTTTAAGTATTGCTGTTAATAAAAAGTGGCCACTGTTCCAACTTGATATAAATAATGCATTCTTATATGGTGAATTAGAGGAAGATGTGTATATGATTTTGCCAGAAGGTTTTTCTGATAAAAATGATAAAAGAGTTTGTAAACTGGTTTAGTCTTTGTATGGGTTGAAACAAGCTCCTAGAAAGTGGAATGAAAAATTAGTACTTGTGCTTAAAGAAAATGGGTTTATACAAAGTCCAAATGATTATTCTTTTTTCATTAAAAATGAAAATGATGTTCGGTTGGTTTTGTTAGTATATGTTGATGATATTATTATCACTGGAAATAATACTAATGAAATTAACGAGTTTAAAAGTTTTTTAAGTTCAAATTTTTTGATTAAATACTTGGGTAAACTCAAATACTTTCTGGGAATAGAAGTGCTTGACATTGATAATGGGATTTGTCTTACTCAAAGAAAATACTGTACTGAGCTCTTAACAGAGTTTGGTATGCTTGGTAGTAAGCCATGTAGTTCTCCTATTGAGACAAATCTAGATAATAAGAAGCTTGTTTCTAAATTTGGAGATGATGAACCTTTGTTTAGTATAACAAACTACCAAAAACTTATGGGCAAATGAATTTACTTGACTTTAACAAGGCCAGATATTTCTTATGATGTGCATTGTTTAAGTCAAGTAATACATAAGCCTATGAAGTCTCATTTGAGACTTGCTTTCAGGGTTTTGAGATATTTGAAAAAGGAGCGTGGTCTTGGTATTACCTTTAAAGAAGGTGATGTTAAGAGTATAAAAGTGTTTGTTGATTCTGATTGGGCAAAGTGCAAAGTGACCAGGAGGTCTGTTACAGGTTATAGTGTTTTTCTGGGAAATAATTTGGTTTCCTGGAAAAGTAAAAAACAAGCTGTTGTTCCTAGATCCTCTACTGAGGCTGAGTTCAGAGAAATGTGTAATGTGTGTTGTGAAGTCATGTGGATCACTAAAATCATGACTGATCTTCATGCTAGTGTGAGTTTGCCTGTGGATATGTTTTGTGATAATAGTTATGCTATGCAGATTTCAGTTAATCCTGTGCTTCATGAAAGAAGCAAGCATTTTGAGATTTATCTCTATTTTTTGAGGGAAAAAGTTGCTGATGGTTTTATTAAACCAATAAAGGTCAAATCTGAGGATAATGTTGCAGACCTGTTCACCAAAGGTCTTAACATTACTGATCATAACATTTTTTGCAAAGTCCTTGGTCAGTTTAATGTGTTTCAGGATAATTCTGGAGATCAAGCAAAGGATGATGGGGGAGCTTTAGGAAGCTAATGCTTATGGGGGAGTGTTGAAGATAAGCATCAGTTCTAAAGAATCAAGAAGTTGAAGGGCTAATATTGTTAGTTCTAGAAGTTCAGGGACTTAAAGTAGTGGTCTCATTCTTGATGCTATAAAAACCTGAGTCAAGTCTTACGTCCACATATCTTTCTCTCATTCAACTGTGTGTAGTTTTGTTCTCTCTTCTCTCTTGTTTCCTGAGATTGAGAGAAACCCTAGTTTGTGTAAATCATTTATCTGATTTTTCTTGTATTGTAATATATGATTTATCTGTTTTTTCTTCTTTTTTACCTTATTAGGTGGAGACTAGTATATATATTGTTGGTGTGTCTTAGGCATCAGTGTGTATGCACAAATACACTAGTGCTAGAACTTCATCAGCAGTCAATATATGTTCTCAACCTTTCTCATTCTTTTTTTTTCATACTCATTTTTACCTTATTAGGTGGAGACTAGTATATATATTGTTGGTGTGTCTTAGGCATCAGTGTGTATGCACAAATACACTAGTGCTAGAACTTCATCAGTAGTCAATATATGTTCTCAACCTTTCTCATTCTTTTTTTTTCATACTCATTTTTACCTTATTATCTTAATCTTAACTTTATTTAATAGAAGAATGCACGGTAGTCAATATATGTTCTCAACCTTTCTCATTCTTTTTTTTTTTCATACTCATTTTTACCTTATTAGATGGAGACTAGTATATATATTGTTGGTGTGTCTTAGGCATCAGTGTGTATGCACAAATACACTAGTGCTAGAACTTCATCAGCAGTCAATATATGTTCTCAACCTTTCTCATTCTTTTTTTTTCATACTCATTTTTACCTTATTATCTTAATCTTAACTATATATAATAGAAGAATGCACGGTAGTCTAACTACCATTTTTATATGAAATCGTGTGCAATAAAGTTATTCTCTGAATTTCTCGCCATGCGTAAAGTTATTATCACGAAAAGTATATAATCGAATAATATTATTTGCTAAAAGTTTTAGTTACAGAGTACTCGCCCCTCTAAGGCGCGAATACCTGCTAGTAATTATAATGTTTGAACAAAGAAAGCATGTTTGTACCTCGTTACATGAAGTTTTCCCTAGGGCACTATCACAATGTCATTTAAGAATAAAGCATATATGAACTAGAAACTTTTCAATCGTTCATCTTTTTTCATTTAAATGAAAAAATTATTTACGACCACTTTTGTTCTCCCGACATAATATTCCAACAACTTTGTATTCATCGGTATACTCAGCGTACCCAAATTCATACACCATGGCAAAGAAGCCTTTTAAACCACTTAATTGCTTCGCAACACATTGCAATCGCTCTTCCTACAATTTTTCGATTTCACTCGAGTATTTTTTTAGCAACTCTATATACAATACCTGATACCAGACAACAACGGTAGCATATATACACTTTGATGATAAACTAATGACCGTATTTGAGCTTGGTATCAATTTTCTCATAGCTTAAAAAAAGACGGTCGTGCCACCAGATAACTGTGTCGGAGTTTGGTATCAAACTTTAATAGCTTTAAAAGAAAAAGTAATAAAAGTATCACAGACAATATAGATTAAGAACTCTAAACAACTATTTGCTTTGTTACTCTTTCTTACAAACTAAGTTTGTAGTCTCGCATTGGTTAAAGAAACAAAATTTGGCTTGCTTTTAAACTTTATGGTATATGCTTTTCACATTTTGAAATCAATATATTTGTTGTTGGTGTATCCTCATGTTTTGTGATAAATGAAAAAGTTTATTCAACGACATTATGACCACCAACAATTAGTATATCTTCTCAACTTTTATTCTGTATTTTCACCTTACGACATTGAATAATAATTGAGTTAAGAAAATGCAAATGTTCAGGTCATTATGTGATTTTGAACATTAAAATGTTTGTTATGTTAGTATAGTTAGTAATCCTCACTTTGTAAGGTATCCCACTATGGGAATCATACTATAACTATAAAAGTGATTCAAAGTGTTTGTTTAAGATGAGAGGGCCCACCACTATGATAATGAATGATAAATATATCCATACTCCATATACATTAAAAAGGCTAGGTATGGATCTTTCATAGGTGAGAGACCCACCACTACTATCAAACTCATACCCATTGTCATTCATGGCAGCGTACCAAACGCACCCTTAGTAATTTTCTAAATCCATTCCCACGAATTTTGTGGGTAACGCCTCTCTACCGAGGTTTGGACTACAAATCAATAAATCACCATCGACCGTTACCCGTACCATTCCTTACCTTCTTTTACCCACAAGGCCACAACCAAGCCCCTCTAACGTGATGGATACATTATCATGTTAATGTTAGGCCGTAATAATATAAAGAAAAGCACAAATATATGTTTTGATGAGCGAGTCTGATTAATAATAAGTGAAAATCAACTCTTAACAAATAAAGTCAAATACTTTAGCGAGGACATGCCCTCGCCAAACACTTAAAAAGTCCTAGCCATTTGGCCCACTTGTTGTAGTGATGATAGAGCGAGCATAAAAGACCACAAGAGTCCACAGTGCAATCGATATCTATGTCTATATAGGAGGGCAATGTAACAGATCCATAAGAATAACGACACACATCAAGACTGTAATTTCTGTAAAGAACACCTACTTATGATGAAATATTCGTATATTGTAAGAACCTCTCGATAATTGGATAGCAAACCCTTTAATTCTAGTTTCAGTTTATCACGAACCTCTACTTACTTTTTCTGAAAACTTAGTTTATGTTTTGAGTCCCACACGGGTCACAGAAAATAAATACTGCTAGCTCACTAATATAGTATGGTGTATTTGGTCAACTATTGCCTTCAAAGTTGCAAGCTCAAGTCTAAAGTTGTGCCATATAAGTGTTCTTCATGTTCTGCTTATACCTTCATCGTACAGATTTCGTGAAGTGTCTATCAAATATTTTGGTGGCTTAATTTAGATGGCCCACTACTGATCGTGTTGGGTATTTAAATTCCAGGTGCTGCATTACAGTTTGTACTCTACTCAAAATAAAACCATTGCGTTTGCTGGTATGGTGTAAATGGTACAAGAAATGTAGGTGTAATCATCCAATAAGAAAAATAAACGAATTAGAAATCCACACAACAATTGCTATACATTTCAAAAAAGGTACGTGCTTATTCAACTCGTTGAATGCATATGAAATTAGTTTTATATCATTCTTTTTGAGATTTCTTAGATTTCTAAAGTTACTTTTGTATAATCCTCACTTTGTAAAGTCGAGAAAACTATAGCCTGCTGCTTGGAAAAAAAAATTAGAAGTGAGGACTTTGTAATCCCACATTGGTCTAAGAAACAAACTTTGGCTTGCTTACATACCTTTAGTGCATGTGCTTCACATAGATTGTTATTTGTATATTTGTTGTTGGTGTGTCTCAGGCGCTGGTGTTAAATCATAATAACCTCAGCATCTTGATACAATCAACGGGCAATGCATGTTCTCAATTTTTTTTCTTTTACATTTTTATCTTATATCTTAACCATATATAATAGATTTTCTCAATTCAATGTCACTAACACATCTTTTAAACTTAAATTAAGTAACACAAATAATAAAGTATATTATACAAGAAATTCTAAACAAAAAAGAAAACAACAATTTAAGAAATACAAATAAAAAACTAAAGGTACAACATGTATAATTAGTATATTTGTTGTTGGTGTGTCTTAGGCGCTGGTGTTAAATCACAATAACCCCAGCATCTGGATACAATCAACAGGCAATACATGTTCTCAATTTTTTTTCTTTTACATTTTTATCTTATATCTTAACTATATATAATAGATTTTCTCTATTCAATGTCACTAACACATCTCTTAAACTTAAATTAAGTAACACAAATAATAAAGTATATTATATAAGAAATTCTAAACAAAAAAGAAAACAACAATTTAAGAAATACAATTTAAGAAATACAAATTAAGTAACACAAATAATAAAGTATATTATACAAGAAATTCTAAACAAAAAAGAAAACAACAATTTAAGAAATACAAATAAAAAACTAAAGGTACAACATGTATAATTAGTATATTTGTTGTTGGTGTGTCTTAGGCGCTGGTGTTAAATCACAATAACCCCAGCATCTGGATACAATCAACAGGCAATACATGTTCTCAATTTTTTTTCTTTTACATTTTTATCTTATATCTTAACTATATATAATAGATTTTCTCTATTCAATGTCACTAACACATCTCTTAAACTTAAATTAAGTAACACAAATAATAAAGTATATTATATAAGAAATTCTAAACAAAAAAGAAAACAACAATTTAAGAAATACAAATAAAAAACTAAAGGTACAACACGTATAATTAATGTTAGCATTAAGATATCGCCTTCAAAAATACAATTAATAACCACAGGTTACAAACTAAACAAGCTACTAATGTGGTTATCATAACTCAAGCACTTAAATTCGATCGGAAAAAACCGTACATGTCAAAGTATGAAAGCTTTTAAGTGGTTTATTAAGTATGAAAAATTTGTAGTTCAAATATCAAAATACATATTTTGTTAAGGAATGTCATATATAAATTTAATAATCATATATTTACAAGAACTAATGTATATTACTTTATGTTTACACGTTATGTAATATTGTGGCGAATGTTACACAACATTTATTGACTAGCAAGTACCTTTAATCGTCAATCGTCACAACTTCGTAATACTATTAGCTCTCTTGTTTTCGTATACTCATTACATCGCGATGCACATATTTTTGTCTTTTCTCCCCTTATTAGAATTAATATTATTTGAACTTAATTTGTATATACTTTCACTATTTGTTTTCACGAAGTTGTATCAGATCAAGATTATTAATCTATAATCCTTAGTCTTTTATAACTTTGTTTTCTTCTAGAGGTATAGGTTCATTATACCTATATCCTTAATTATCTCGAAATCATATCAACACAAGAACCGTTGTGACATATATGAGGAAAATCATTAATATTCCTACAATTTCGAGTTTTTAATAAGTATATCCTCAAAAAGCATACACCACGACAAAAATGTCTAAACATTTCAGTATGCTATGTGCTCATACAGGGCCGTCTTGTGGTTTTCGGTGGCCCTAAGCAATACTAACAAAGAGGCCTTATTACACTTGTACACTAAAAAGAAATTGCCTATAAACTTAAATTATATGACACATATATGTTTAATATTATACGTATTTATAAACAATACTAATAAAAATGTGGCCCCTTAAAAGTGGAGGCCCTGTGCGACGGCACCTATTGCACACCCTTCCGAGACCCCTCTACTCATTCAACTCACAGAATGCATATATCATTAGTTTATTATCATTCTTTTTGCGATTTTTTGATTTCTAAAGTTACTTTTTGCATAATTCGATCTCACTTTGTAGCCTGCAACTTGCAAAGAAAAAAATTAGGGGTAAAGACTATATTTGTAGTACCACATTGGTTGAAGAAACTAGCTTTGGCTTGCTTAAATACCTTAGTGTATGCACTTATCGGGGGTTGTTGTGTTTGTTGGTGTTGCTATTTTTACCTAAACTTTTTTTTCTTCTTATTTTTACTTTATTATAGTTACTGGCTTTCAGGCCCGCCCCGATGGGGCGGCAAGCTCCATTATATTGTTTAACCAAATTCATCCGATGAGCATAACTCGTTGGACTAGGTGTAATAACTGTCTTTATGCATAACTCGTTGGACTCTTTTGAGGAGCTCCAAAACCAATTCTTTTAAAAATCCTTAGTTATATACTAGTTTGTTTTTTCTAGAGGTATAGGTTCATTATACCTATATCCTTTATTATCTTGAAATCGTATCAATACGAGAACTGCCAGGACAAATATGAAGAAAATCATCCATATTCTTACAATTTCAAGTTTTTGAAAAGTATATCTTCACTTTGTTCACACGACAAACGTACACCACGACAAACAAGTCTTTAAACATTTAAGTAAGCTACGTGCTAATTCAACTCACTGAATGAATAGAAAATAAGTTTTATATCATTCTTTTTGTGATTTCTTTATACTTCTAAAGTTACTATTGTAAAGCCCAGACAATTGTAGCCCATAACTTGCTAAGAAAAACAATTAGGGGTGAAGAACTGTAGACAAGTTTGAAGACTAAGTTTGCAGTCCACATTAGTTAAAAAAACAAAATTTGGCATGGTTATATACCCTAGTGCATTTGCCTCTTGCAGGTTGACACTAGTATATATGTTGTTGGTGTCTCTTGGTGTTGATGTTTAACGCTAAAACATCCCCTTCGCCAACATCAACAACAGTTATTATTATGTTCTCAACTTTTTTTTCTTCATATTTTTATATTATTATAATTATAATGTTTGAACTAAGAGAGTAAAAACTTTTTTGTTCATATTTTTATATTATTATAATTATAATGTTTGAACTAAGAGAGCATGCTTATACCCCATTACAATAAGTTTTTCGTTAAACTTATTTACCAACTTTTTTTTGGAATATATCATAAATTCATAATTACAAACGGCTAAATGTTGAGCTACAAAAAATACATGATCTCGAAGAAAAATATTTTTATCTTCCAATAGGTGGGCACTTCGATATACTTTCTACGAATTATTTTCCGTTGTTTTATGGGCATCGAAAGATACAAAATACAAAATCGCATGTGTTTGTGATGGAAGTTTTAAAGGTTCAAATATCGTCATTACGTAAGATAAGCCATTCACTACTACAAAAAAGAGCTTTTAGACCGGTTGAAAACGGCTTTTAGACTGGTTACACGGGGGGTTTAAATGGGGGGAGGTCTAAAAGGTTTTTAACATAAAGACCGGTTCATGCACCGGTCTAAAAGATGGATTTTAGACCGGTTCGTTTGCATATATAGACCGGTTCACGCACCGGTCTAAAAGAGGTCTTTAAGACCGGGTATTATCATATAAACCGGTCTTTATGTGGCTTTCTTTTTTAAAAAAAAAAATTGGGGTGTTTGGGATTACCCATTGAAACTGCTTATAAACTTTCTAGCGGTTTTAATAAGCAATCCCAAACAAACCCACTACATGTAGTCTCAACAGGTAATCACAAACACATTACAAAACATTTGAAGTAGTCTAAATACGCAATCCATTATAACCAGTTGCAAATACACATTACAAAACATCCTTTATAACGAGCTTCAAATATCTCTTAACTTGATTATGTGCCTCAATCGCTAAGACTCAATCATATCACCGGCCTTCGAGTATTTTTAGGTCTTGAGGTTTGAAATTCATCTGAATATACATATTATAACTGTTTTAGCAGATTAAACAGATATATTGATAAAACAGGCATGATGTCGTGTAAGTCGGGCTTACCAAACAAGTACATATCTTCAGCTGTGTAGTAATTCACAGCAACTTTGGATGGAGGAAGTTTTTTCAGTTCATCTGTTCAATGAACACCAATGGTTAGCACACCATAGGTTGTATGTTATTAGCTAGTTATCTAAAACAGAATACCCTCCTACTTTGGGACAACACTTCCGTTTTCTTGGCAGAAATTAGAGCTAAAACCACTTACAAATTTGCTTACGGTAAAAATAATTCACATGTTCTATACTAGTAAATTCAGCAGATTGGCTACAAGAGATGGAATTTTGGTAAAGTTGCGATATCAGTTCTCACCAGGGAACCGCAGGGTTATGGATATCTTAGATATTTGATGGATAACTAAACACTTGTACTGAATTTAGGTGGAATGAAAGCATGCAGAAAATCCTAATTTGTTGTTGGCGGATGTTGAGCTAAAAAATAACCTATGTGCTCATGGTGATTATATATTATTGAACCTATTGCTTTTGATTGACGTGACGCGACTCGACCTGGTATTTATTAATGTTTCTAGACATCTTATCGACTAGACCTGGAAAATTCCCTTTTCTCTGGCAACACTTCAAGCTAAAATTACCAACTTCTGCTTTGTGGTCATTGCAGAATGCAGATTCACAATGCTATTGCTTTTGGTATTGCCCTATTTTGCACTACTAAAAGGGATTTAAGACATGTGATTAACAGTTACATATTTATCGAATAAGGTATAGGGTCACACTCTTATTCTAATTGTCTTATCAACAGATAGGAACAGGAACAACTTAAGAGACATACCTCCATTCGCCTTGAGAAATTTGTCATACGTTTCAAATGCATGGCCTTCCACACATTCGGAAAAATGATCTGCACGAGCAAATTAATCTTGAAAACTATATGTCTAAAGCAGAAGATAAATGGCAATCTTTCATTAATCTTGAAAGCTATATGTGGATAGATACACGGATGACTAACCTTCCACAGTTTTATATACAGATTTCAGGCGACACAAAGAAGACATTGCCATTGCGCTCTTACCTGCATAAAAAATAAGATATAAGACACCAAGATAAATAAGTGATAAAAGGTAACCTAGTTGTAATCTGTTTCAATCACAACAATGATGCACCAGTTCCAATATAAATGTGATATAATGAAGAAACTCACCACGAGTTCATTTTCAGTGGCATTCTGGCATAGGACAGTGACCACTACAGCATAATCAGCCGTATCTGATTTTATGAGTTCCTTTATTGTTCCAGTATAGGATTTAAGTGCATCTTTACAATCACTCAAGACCTTCTCTGCCAACTTCCATGTAACAGGCGAAAAATCCTGAAAGAACACAATTCATTCAGTAACATAGAATGTATAAATAAAAAAGGGAAAATGCTTAACAGAAATAAAAGAACCTGTTTTTCTTTTTTGACATAAGAAATGAGAAGAGACAGAAGCTCGGTAGCAATCTCGTCACTTTCTTCAATGACCAAGGTCATGATAGTTGCCATGGCTGTGAATAAAGTCTGCAGGTGACTTGTCCTGAATTTCACCAAGAAGGAAATTTCAATTTCCAAATGTTCATAATTTCACATGATCGTGAAGCGAAACAAGTCATCATATATATTTTAACAAATCCATTGATCAGATGTCCACAATAAGAATTAAATAATAACCAAATTAAGAGCTATCACCTAATGTTTTTTAGAAATTGCTCAAACATTTCAAGTACCAAATCATCACACTCTAGGTCCAGCATCAATAAGCAAAATTTAACTTTATGTGACTCTAAGCATATCATGGAATCACAAATATCAAGCTAAGTATAGATACATATAAACACTTAAATACTTCTGTTTGATAGTAGAAACAACGCAAAAATAGAGCAACAATACTGATGTGAACACGATGCCAAATAAAAACAAAACTACTAGTCATTTAGTCAATAATAAACGCTTAGCTTAACAAATAAAGTGACTAAGGGCCATGGAAATTACTAATCAACTAAAAGAAGTGTACAACTTTTTGCTTATAAAACATTATAAACACAGCAACTGTAAAAACACACAAAACAGAAACACAATATATGATTATATAGGTCTTCCGGTCTAAGGAGTGTTCGGGATTATTTATCTATAATTACTTACCCGCTCAATAAATGAAGCCGAGACAGGCTTTTATGTTATCAATGTCAGTATTTAAATAAGTGCTATATAAGTAAATAGCATATTAGCAACAGATTACAAGTGAACATAAGCTTACCGAAACACCTCATTAGTTCAAAACTATCCTGATTATATTCCGAGTATACCTAAATTATCACTATACACCTTCATAACCATCAAAAGGTTTCTTAAAATCAAACAAAAACACTCAATGAAGATCAACAAGTCAACATAATGAACATCACTGCCTAATCGAAAAAAAGATAACAAAATCTCACAAATCAAGATTGCAACATATATAAACTTAATTAAGAAATCAAGACCACTCACAGGTTAGGGGTTAGCTAAGGCAGCGGTGATAGGTGACCCTGGTGATTAGGGTTCGGTGACGGATCTGACGGCGGTGGTGAGGCCGCGATGGTGGTGGTGTAGGGGACGACGACGGGTTCTTTGGCAGCTTAGGGTTTGGTGGATCTGATGGTCGTGGTGTGAGTTTAGATTTGGAAAGAAAGAACTACGACTGGTGTTATCTGATAGGTAGGTGGGTATTTAACATTTAGACGGGTCAATCATCACCGGTCCAAAAAG
Source organism: Chrysanthemum makinoi (assembly GCA_910596185.1). NCBI lineage: Eukaryota > Viridiplantae > Streptophyta > Magnoliopsida > Asterales > Asteraceae > Chrysanthemum > Chrysanthemum makinoi. Next base: position 363,383,309 of record OU343224.1, on the reverse strand, counting down.
ATAGTATTTTAAACCGGTTGTTTGGATTGTAACCGGCCCAAATAAAATTTTCACATTTAGACCCGTTATTTTTATTCTAACCGGCCTAAATTTTGTTAAATCTTTTTTAGACGTGTGCTTTACAAAGAGGGTCTTTATAAGAAGGTCTAAAAGACCATTTTTGTAGTAGTGATTTGCTTCGTTGTTCTTTCTGAAAAACTTTTGTGGTTCCCATATTAGTTAGAGAAATAAAATTTTGATTGCTTATATACCTTAGTGTATAAGCATTACACATGCTCAAATGAATACATCACCGTGTGATGATGGTTAAACAATGCATTTTGAATCTTTTTTGTGTTGTAACGACAATAGATGTCATGGATATTATGTGATTTTGAACATCAAAAAGTTTGTTATGTTCCCAATTTTTTATTTTTTCACCTTACTACAATTAATATTAATTGAAGTAAACGTACATATACTTTCCCTATTAGTGTTCTCGCAATTATATAAAATCAAGATCATTAATTTATAATGCTTAGATAGTTATAACTTTGTTTTTGCTAGAGGTATAGGTTGAGTATACCTATATCCTTAATTATTTCGAAATCGTATTATCACAAGAACCGTTGGGACAAACACGAGTAAAATCATTGATGTTCTTATAATTTCAAGTTTTGATGAGTATATCCCGACATAATATTCCAACAACTTTGTAATCATCGGTACACTCAGCGCACCTAAAATCATACACCACGGCAAACAGGTTTATTATAAACCACTTAATCGATTCGCAACACATTGCAATCGTTGTTCCCACATTTTCTCAATTTCACTTCTGGTATTATTGTAGCAACTCTATATACAATACCGATACCAAAAAACAATATTAGTATATATACAATTTGATGATAAAGTAAAGACCATATTTGAGCTTGCTATCATTATTTTTTTTTTTTTTATTTTTTTTTTTTATCATACTGCCACCAAATAATTGTATTTCAGCTTGTTATCAAATTTCTAATAGCTTCAAAAGAAAAAAGTAATAGAAATATTACAAAAGATATAGATAAAGATCTGGAAACAACAATTTTTGCTCTTTCTTACAAACTAAGTTTGTAGTCTCGCATTGGTCAAAGAAACAAAATTTTGCTTGATTATATAGTTTACCGTATATTATTACAACATGTAGAAATTAATATATTTGTCGTTGGTGTATCCTCATGTTTTAGGATAAATGCAAACCTTTATTCTATAGACATGTTCAACAAATAATATATCTTTTCAATTTTTATTTTATATTTTCATCTTACGACATTGAATAATATTTGAATTAAGAAAATGCAGTTTGAATCTTATTTGTGTTATAGCAATAACAAAATATTCCGGAAACTATGTGATTTTGAACATTAAAATGTTTGTTATGTTAATGTAGTTAGTAATTAGTTAAATCAATTTTTCACCAATTTTGTGGATAATGCTTCTCTACCTAGTTTTGGATTACAAATCACCATCGATCGTTACCCCGTACCATTTCTTACCTTTTTTACCCACAAGGCCACAACCAAGCACCCCCTAACACATGAATACATAAATTATGTTAATTTTAGGCGGTAATAATATAAAGAAAAGCAAAGATATATGTAGGGTGCATTTGGCCGGCTCTAGTCTTTAAAAGTTGCAAGTTCAAGTAGGAAGTTGTGCCACATAGGTGATCTTATGTTCCGTTAATGCTTCCATCGTACATATTTGGTGAAGTGATGTTGAATGTTTTAATAATTTAGTTTAGATGGTGCATTATAATTTGGTGTCCGATTGTCCGTTGTTTATTAGATTTGACAGTTTGTATTCTACTTTAGACAGTTGTGTTTGCTGGTATAGTGTATAAATGGTACAAGAAATGTGATGCACAGGTGTTAATTCATGATTACATTAAAAAATTGAACGATGAGAACACCTAGCTTATATAAGGTTTAAGGATCTGACTGTCCCAAAACTTGAGAAAAAAACTATTTTGAAATCCACACAACACTTATTAGTAGACTTATTACTGAAACTGTTAGTATTGTATATAGGCCCGTATTCATGATAGGCCTAAAGCCCATTGTATCCTAGGGTTTAGCATGTATATGTATGTCCATGGGATAGTGAATCAATGAAACACATAACCCTTCTACATGGTTTCAGAGCTTCAATAACGATCCTAAACCAAACCCTAAAATAAATATTTCACTGCCTCTCCTCCTCTCTTCGTCTACTGCTCCCTCAATCTCCATCTCACCTCCATTCACCTTCTGCCACTCAACCCGTCTTCATCATCAGCCTCCCACTCGTTCACTGCTACTCTCAACCCTCTAGTTTTCTACTCACCATGACTATCACTGATCCCCCTCCGCCTCCCACCATCCTTCTTTCCGACAAATTAATGGCAATAACTAACCTTACTAACATCATTCCCGTCAAACTTGATATAGATGAGATGAATTATTCATCTTGGGTCTACTTTTTCACTCACTTTTGTCGGGTTAAGCAACTCTTGGATCACATCGAAAACAAAAATCCAACGGATGCGTCTACAAGTGCTACAACACACGATGCCGAATGGTTGAAGATTGACTCCATTCTTCTCTCGTGGATATTTGTTACGGTTTCTAAAACCCTTCAACAACGTTTGGTTGTTGAAAACCCTAAAATGGCTAAAGATGCATGGGATACTCTCGCTACCATTGCCTTGAAAGCCGAGTTACGCTCATTGAAGCTTGGTGACATGGGGATCGATGCTTACTTTAGAAAGATCGAGTCCATTGCCACGGTTTTAAATAGACTTGGATCGACATTGGACAATGATGATATCGTTACCTTCGCCCTTGAAGGCTTGCCCGCAAGATATGATAATGTGGCCACCATCATAGCACATCGGGACCCTTTTCCCGATCTTAAAACGGTTCGATCTATGCTTACCAAGGAGGAAATGCGTCACAAGGCTCCCTCACAAGACTCTTTGTCCGATTCGTCATCCTCATCTCCTATGGCTTTATTGACAAACACCGGGTCTAATACTCGTCGCCCAATCACCTCCTCGGATAAGGTACACAAACCTTGTAACAATTTTCTCAAGGGATATTGCCGTTTTGGAGCCTCATGTCGTTTCTTGCACAACGGCGTGCATGGTAGCACTCAACAGTACACGTCCAGTACCATAACTCCCTCTGATATGCAAAACTTACAATTACTTTTGGCTAAACTTGGTTGTAGTGCATCTCCTATTGGTTCCCCGTCCACTGTTTCACAAAACCCTACGACCCCCTGTCGTCTACCATGCATCCCCACCAGGTTTTGGCCTGCACCCTACTTATGGTCCCTCAGCTCAACCGGTTCAACATCACCAACAAGTCACACAACAGCCCCTGAACCCCAGCTTGAATTACCCGGTTCAGCAGCCTACGAACCCTCTCCTGCCACCAGTCCAACATCAACAGTTCATGAATCCTCTCCAGCAGATGACAGGCCAGTTCGTTGCACACCAATATCAACCGGGTCAGCCCTCCACTATTCTGCAGTTCACGAACCAGGGTCCAAATCAACCAGGTCAGTCGGCAGTCCACTCTCCAGCACCGGTTCAGAATCAACATGGTATACTTGGACCCGCACCTAGCGTGACAGGTCAGTTTCCTTCCGGGGGCACTTTAGGAGCGGTTTCGGGTCACGAGACAATTCTACCTCATGCATTTGCTACTACCACCCTCCATGAACCCACTCCTGGTAACTAGAATATGGATACAGGTGCGTCTTCTCACCTAAATGATTCGGTCAATAATCTTAGTAATGTATTTAATTCGAGCATTTATTAACCTGTTGCAGTTGGCGACGGGCACACTATTCCCGTCACCAATTCCGGCCATAGCATTATACCAACTCCCTTTCGACCTCGTCACTTAAATAATGTCCTTATCACCCCTCACATTGTTAAAAACTTAATTTCTGTACGCCAGTTTGTATGTGAAAATTATTGTACTGTTGAATTTGGCCCTTTTGGTTTTTCTGTTAAGGATTTTCAGACTCGTCGAGTCTTGCTCATTGTGATAGCACTGGCGACCTCTACCCCGTCACCAAGCCTTCTCCCATTCCTCAAGCCTACATCACCAGTCAGTATACGTGGCACCAACGTCTTGGTCATCCAGGAAGTGAAGTGTTACGTCGTGTTATTTCTAATAATTCAATTTCTTGTAATAAAGAGAAATCTCCCGTGCTTTGTCATGCCTGTCAGCTTGGCAAACACGTGAAACTTCCATTTGATAGTTCATCTACTTTAGTTAAAAATTGTTTTGATATTGTTCACTCAGACTTATGGACTTCTCCCATCCCGAGTCTGTCTGGTTTCAAATATTATGTTATTTTTCTGGATCACTATTCTCAGTTTGTATGGGTTTATCCGTTGGTTAATAAATCTGATGCTTTGATCAAATTTTCTTTATTTCGCACCTTTGTCAAAACTCAATTCAACAAAGAAATCAAATCCTTTCAGTGTGACCATGGTGGTGAATTTGACAACCACACCTTTCATAAACTGTTTAACGACAATGGGATCCGTTTTCGTTTCTCATGTCCCCGCACCTCCCAACAAAATGGCAAATCTGAACGCATGATCTGCACGATTAACAACCTTATTTGCACCTTACTCTTTCAAGCCCATCTCCCCCCAAATTACTGGGTTGAAGCCCACAACATGGCCGTTTACCTTTTAAATATTCTACCATCCGGGGCTATTGATAATGATGTTCCCCTTACACGTATGTTTGGCACCTCACCTGACTACCGTATCTTACGTGTCTTTGGATGTCTTTGTTATCCCCATGTCGATACCAACCACAAACTCGGCCCACGAGCCACACCCTCCATATTTTTGGGTCATGCCACCAATCACCGTGGATATCACTGCTTAGACCTTAACACAAACAAAATCATTATATCCCGCCATGTCACCTTTGATGAGACCATTTTTCCCTTTGGCTCCACCACACCCACTGTGCAACCATCATACGAATTCTTAGATGACTCACCTAACATCATTTCCAACATCATTAAACTCACCCCAACTCCCCCACCACAACCAACATCGCCCACACCTACACCAACAAACTCTCCTACACCACCCATTTCCCCTACTCCAGACCCTCCATCTCCTCCCACTATGGCATCTCCACACCCACATCCCTCCCCACCACCACCCACCTCTCCTGCACATCCCAACAACCCCATTTCCGTTACCCAAGAACCCTCCCAGGTTTCTCACCCCAACCAGTCTACGTCATCTGTTCATCCCATGGTTACACGTTCTCGTGTCGGGACTACCCGTCCCAATCCCCGTTATGTTGGTCATGTGTCTACTATTTCCCCTTTACCCCGTTCCTATAACGCTGCTTTTCATGACCCTAATTGGTTAAATGCTATGTATGATGAATTTAATGCTCTTATTAAAAACAAAACTTGGATTCTTGTAACTCGCCCTGCGGACATCAACATTGTTCGATGTATGTGGTTATTTCGTCACAAGTACTTGGCTGATGGCACTCTCAGTCGCTACAAGGCTCGCCTTGTCGCGAATGGTAGCACTCAGATAGAGGGGATTGATGTTGATGAGACTTTTAGCCCGGTTGTTAAACCTGGGACTATCCGTACTGTTCTCAGTTTAGCTGCTTCTAGATATTGGCCCATTCACCAGCTAGATGTCAAGAATGCATTTTTACATGGAGATCTATCTGAGACTGTTTACATGCATCAGCCACCCGGTTTTCGTGATACTGAGCACCCTGATTATGTATGTTTATTACGCAGATCTTTGTATGGGTTGAAACAAGCTCCTAGGGCTTGGTTTCAGCGTTTTGCTACATATGCTCTTGGGATTGGCTTTACTCATAGTCGCTGTGACACCTCCTTATTTATCTATCATCAGGGGACTGACACTGCTTATCTTTTATTATATGTTGATGATATTTTACTGACTGCTTCTTCTAATGGATTACTTCAGCGTATCATTGCAGCCCTTCATAAGGAGTTCTCTATGACAGATTTGGGATCATTAAATTATTTTTTGGGCATATCTGTTACTCGTGACACTTCTGGTATGTTTTTATCTCAGCGTAAGTATGCTATCGAGATCCTTGAGCGTGCTCACATGGCTGATTGCAATTCCGTTGGAATGACATAACTTATTACGAGTCAGTGGGCTCATATCCAAGCGACCCTTGCCAGTTGTACTGTAAGGGCATGCTTGGTAGGGGGTTATGGGGGTAAGGAATGAGAAAGATAATGAAAAAAGGTGGTTGGTGTAGTATAATGCAATGACCCATTACCCAATAAATTAGAGGGAATGTTTTTCTTTCCTATTCCCTTTTCCCACTATTATCATTGACTTTCCCTTTCCCTTTCCCGAGTTTAAACCAAGCACACCCTAAGTTTTGCCCAATTTCCAAAAGACATTGCTTCTGGATATCTAGGCATTTGATTGCCGGTAATTTTGTGGCCACTCTTTATTTACAAACAGGGGCGGAGCCACTTGCAATATAGGGAGGGCACTTGCCCCCAACACTTTGTTAGTAGTCCGGATTTTCGTGGGTAATATTTGTGTTTTTTGAGATTTTAACGGTGTTGCCCCCATCATAAAAATGATTGTGCCCTCTATAAGTCTCAAAGTTTTTAAAAATGAGTTCAAGATAGATGAGGAAGATGATGCATTGGAGCTTGTGCTAAGAGAGAGGAAACGTTAATTACAGTAATATTTAAAACAACACTAGTGTGGGAGTCACGTGGAAGTTGAGAGTGAAGTTATTTATTATCTTCTATATTTCGTTTTACTACTGTATATGAATTTGTTTTTGTTTCCCACTTGTGTCAATTTAGTTACGTATATAAAAACTAAGGAGGTATCAAATATATGACTTTAATTGTTTCATTTTTTTTGTTAATTATATGATGTGATTTTTTAAGCGTTTTGTTAATTTGTTATGATGTGAATGTGCTAAACATTAATTGTGAACTTTGTTACTTGTTATATTATTTGGCCACAAATATGCAATGATAATAAAAAAAGGAAAATTTTCATCTTCAACAATATACCCGTATATTGTTTGGCTATTTTTATGTTTTTTGCTCAAGTTAAATGTCGAACTTTTCTTCTAATAAATATAAACGGTTTCTTTTGATGAACCTCTTTTTTACCCGGATAAAAAGTTTGTGTTTTGCTTAAGATTAGGTTTTTTTTCCCTAATTCGACACGAGCCAACTAATCTTAAAGCAACTATCCTTTTGGATAGCCTGAAGTCAGCATAGATGAACCTGTGTCGCACTTATTTTGTAATTTCTAACTCTTCTGCATTTTTTTGCAAGATTAATTTCTTTTGTTGTTGTTTCACACTATATAAGCTGTAGTTTTCTTTGTTTTTAGCTTTTATTTTAGCACTTGATAAGCTACTCTTTTACATAATATATTATGTTATTTTGGTGCAACTACTACGTAATTTAAGTTGGTTTAATTTTTTGCCCCCTATACTGTGATTTCTTGGCTCCGCCACTGTTTACAAATATCAACCAATAAGCTATGTGCTCATTCAACATACTGAATGCATGGGAAGTTACTTTTTGTATACAATTAATTGTAGCTTGCAAAAATTTGCAACCCCACTCCCACATTGGTTTAAGAAACAAACTTTGGCTAGCTTAAACTTTGGCTAGCTTATATACCTTAGTGCATGCACTTAACATGGGTCGAGACTATTATATATGTTGGTGGTGTGTCTTGGGCGTTGGTGTGAATATCTTTAGTAGAAAAAAAAAAACTATTTTTTTCATTCTTATTTTTACCTTATGATCTTAATCTTAACAATCTATGTCTACACTATATAAGTTTTAGGGACCAAAACGGGGACTATCCTTGCACTTTTAAAGTTTTAGAGACCAAACACGCAATTTGGCCATACCACAAGAACCAAAAATGCAATTAACTCTATACAACATAATGAAAAAACAAAAAAACGAAAAGTGAAATTTTTAACTAAAAAAGTAAATGTTGAAAAAACATATGTTTCAAAAGAAAACTATTGATACACATCGAAAACCGGGTTTACCCGCAGACGCTTCAACCCGATGGGTTAACCCGATTTAATTTGAACTGTTTTTTTTACCCAACCCCGTTGGGTTGAGCCGGTTTAAATTGACCCGTTTTCGACCGGAACGGTTCAACCGGTCTAACCGGGTTTCAAAACATTATATTTAATCCCCAAATCCTCAAACTTTTATTATTTTTCGTTTATAACCATAAAATTTATTTATCACTAAAACTATATGCCCTTATAAAATCTCGTTGCTATGCACGAGTACTCGTCTAGTATATAATAAAAGAACGCGTTTTGCTTTATTAAATGTCACTAAGACATTTTTAAACTTAAATTAAGCAACAAACAACAACAACAAGCCCAATCCCGCTAGGCAGGTTAAATTAAGCAACAAAGATAAAGCATATTATACAAACCATTCAAAACCACAAAACAACAATTTAACAAATACAAATAATAAAGCTAAAGGTACTACACGTATAATTAATGGTAGCCTTAAGATACCCCCTCATTCAAAGATATAATTTATATACCACAAGGTACAAACCAAATAAGCTACTAATGTTCTCATCATAACCGAGACATTTAAATTTGATTGAAAAGAATCGTACATGTTAAAGTAAGAAAATTTTTAGATAGTTCATAAGGTATTAAAAACTTGTAACTTTTGAATACCTTAATTCATATTTTGTTAAGCATAGTCATAACTAGATTTATTAGTCAATATTTGCACGAAACTAATGTATAGTACTCTATATATGTTTACACGTTATATAACATTGTAACAAATATTATACAACATTTATTGACTAACAAGTACATATCACCGGCAATCATCAAAACATAGTAATACTACTAACTATCGTTTTCGTAAAGTCCTTACATCGCGATGGACAATAGTCTAGCTACCATTTTTTGTGTGCAATAAAGTTATTCCCTAAATTTCTCGCCATACATAATGTTATTATCATGAAAAGTATATAATCGAATAATATTATTTGCCAAAGTTTTAGTTACAGAGTAATCACTGCTCTAAGGCACCAATACCCTGCTAGTAATTATTATGTTTGAACAAAGAAAGCATGTTTATACCCTGTTACATGAAGTTTTCCTTATGGCACTATCAAAAGGTCATTTTAATAATAAAGCATATATGTAATAGAAAATTCTCAACCGTTCACTTTTTTTCATTTAAATGAAAAACTTATTTACGACCTCTTTTTTAGAATATATTATATTCCAATGGGTGTTTTTTTGTTGAGTTAAGGCGAAATGTTAAAGCTGATGTGGCACTGACGTGACATCGTGTTAAGGTTTAACCTAGGTCATTATACCCAAAGCTCTAATTCACATAAGTGTCGCTTATGTGAGATACGAAATTGATTAATACGACTTTTATATAATTTAAGATTGTGCGAAAAGAATCAGAAGACCAGATTCTTCTTCTTGCAGATGGCTAAGAAATTTAGTCAATTGTCATTATTATATTGACATTAGATTAGTCCAAGAGATTACAGTGTTACTTAATGATTACTGCCACCCATTTAAGTTACATATAGGGGATGATCAAGGCAGGCATTGATCATAACTTCGACTAGTACTCGTTTCCATGGCCACCTGACAAAGGTTGCAGCATATCGAAAACTTGTATATACTTTCACTATTTGTGTTCTCGAAAGCATATTAAATTAAGATCAGTAAATTATAATCCTTAGTTATTTATAACTTTGTTTTTTCTGGATGTATAGGTTCATTATACTTATATCCTTAACTATCTCGAAGTCGTATCAACACAAGAACCGTTGGGACAAATATGAGGAAAATCATTGATATTTTTACAAATTCGAGCTTTTAGTAAGTATATCTCACTTTGTTCTCATGACATAAAATCCCAACAGCTTCATAATCATCGGTACACTTATCATGCCCAAAAGCATATACCAGGACAAACAAACAGTTCTTTAAACATTTCCAATAAGCTACGTGCTCATTCTTATTGTATCATGATTCTTTTTGCGATTTCTTTAGATTTATAAAGTTACTTTTGTAGAATCATCACTTTGTAAACTCCAAACAATTGTAGCCTGCAACTTGCAAAGAAAAAAAATTTAGGTGTGTAGACAAAATTTGCATTCCCACATTGGTTGAAGAAACAAACTTTGGCTTGAGTATATATCATAGTCCATGCACTTACCATGACTTGGTATTAGTATATTTGTTGATGGTGTCTTTTGGTGTGGATGTTGTTGATGGTCAATGCAAAAACAAAATGCATACCATTGTCACCATCAACGGTTTATGTTATTAACTTTTTTTTTTAAGAAATGCTAGACCAATTCACAAAATAAAAATAAAATAAAATAAAATAAAAAAAAAAATAAAAAAACCCCGCTCGTTAACGTCTGAGTAGGTGATTGGTTTTGAGAAATGCTAGACCTATTCACAAAATCAATAAAAAAAATTCATTCGTTGACGTATCATCGGGTGATTGGTTCAATAAAAGAGAAGAGAGAGAAACTTTCACAAAATCCATCAATCACCCGCTGACATGTCAGAAAATGAATTTTTGGGTGAATTTTGTGAGTGGTTCTAGCATTACGCTTTTAATTTTTATTTTCATTTTAAATTTTATTCATTTTTTTTTATCTTATTATAGTTATAATGTTTGAAAAGAAAAAGCATGTTTATACCCCATTTGAAGTTTTATGTATTACTTCGCACTATCAAAGGGTAATTTAATAAAAAAACAAATATCAAATAGGAAAATCTCAGCCACAAAAATCTTTCATTTAAATAAAGAACTTATAACCAACTCTTTTTGGCATATATTACATTAAAAATGCTTAATCGTCGTCGACAAAAAATACACAGTCTCCAAAATTATTTAATCTTTCAATAACGCACTTCGATATACACTATGAATTAATTTTCTCTTTTATAGGATACCGAAAGTTAAAAAACACAAAATCATATGTAATTTGTGATATAAGTTTTAAGGTTCAAAAATCATTATTGTATACTATAAAACCATTTGCTTCATTGCTCTTTCTAAAAAGCTAGGTTTGTAGTTCTACATTAGCCAAAGAAACAAAATTTTGCTTGCTTATATACCTTAATGTATATACCACGATTGTTAGGATCCCGATTCTAATTTTAGGATCTTACGATTTAACGATACTGCAAAGCAAAAACGATCTGGATCCACATAAGATCTTTGCAAGCTTAAGATCTTATGGGATCCTGATCTTGATCATACGATCTTAAGATCTAATCCGATCCGATCTACTTTTCTCGGATTACAAACTAAAAAATTACAAATTTATGAATTGTTTTTTTTAGAATTCAAAAAAATAACATGTTAATCTTTTTAAACATTTCATAATCATAATTTATGACAACATTCATAGTATTTTGTATTTATAAATATAATAATTTACAGATTTGTATGATTTTACAAAAACTATTAACAAACAACATTATAGTTGTATCCTAATCCGATCTTACAATTACGATCTTGCAAAGACGAAAACGATCCTGGATAAGATCCCGATCTTGAAAACCTTGGTATATAATGCTCCAATCAATACATTTAATGTTGGTGTATCATCGTATGTGGCGTTAAATGCAAAATTTTTACTACGAAGTGTAATGATAGATAAACAACTAATATGTGTTCTCAACTATTTGTGTTGTCGAAATTGTATAAAATCAAGATCATTAATTCATAATCCTTATTTACTTATGACTTCGTTTTTCTTTAGTTATCTCGAAATAATATCAACACAAGAATCTTCGGGACAGGCATGAGGAAAATCGTTATATTCTAACAATTTCCAGTTTTTTTCCGGGTAAAGGGTTTTACCCCGATAAATGTATAACTCACAATCAAACAAAACGGTTCAGTACAAATAATGTGGAGGAGCTCCACATTTAAAGACAAAGCCTATGATCTAAACTAGAAAAAAGGCTTAAATGTCAACCTAGATCACAAATGACAGGCCATTTGGATCAAAACCCATAATATAAAAGCAACACTAACAGAATGCAAGCAAAGAAGCTCCGTCAACACACTACCTAAGAGTGGTCATCCGAACCATAAAGCCGAAAGTTCTTTAGCATCTTCCACAAACGTAGCAACTGATTGACTTGTTGAGTGTTCTTGAAACGAACCGTAAAGAGTTTGAGACGAACCGTAGTGATAATAGCATCTCGAATATCCTCCTCTTTCCTCTTTTTATTCTTGAACAAACGATTGTTTCGCTCTTTCCATAAGAAACAGGTTGAAATATTTTTCCGGAGTGTATCCCTTTTACCAAAAAAAAAACAGGTTGAATCCATGCGATAACATCATGCCATACAGGGGATACGTTTTGCATACCAGGCAAATGACCCACATGTTGGTTTATGGATATATTTAATATGTGTATGACCGGATTCGAACTCGAGACCACGGGATTGCACACTTTACATATGAGACTCGATGTTTAAATAATTAATATAAAATATTATGTTTAATTATTTAATTCACAATAAACGACTAAACGAGCGATAAGCACTTATCGAAAGTGACTATTGGTCGTTAAATGTCAACGGGATATGAAGAAAAGTAAACAAGCCAAGAGACGGTTTTAGGAACCTTCTTTTGGGCTTGTTTTTTGCCGAAACTATGGAATCCCACATTGGAAACCATAGTAAACTTGACATCTACCATAAGGCTATAAATACATCCCTATGTATTTATTCTTTGGTACACTTGATTTCATTAGATGGCCAAACTTCTTCTTTTCTTCCCTCTTATTCTTGGTCGACGAGTGAATCCCCATTTTAAGGGATTTACGAGTGACCTTGAGCATAACAAAGGTGTTTGGTTATTCTATTGTGATCAAGAACTAGCATTCGCATCGAATCGCTAATAGTACGTGTGTACCAAAATGTGGTGTAACACACTATTGTTACATCAATTGGTTTGAATTGAAAAACGGTAAGGGTCAATTCGTTAAACCACATAAACCCTAATTAGGGTTCTTGAATTGAAGAGATCTACCAATTGCAAGAGGTACATTACGCATCTTTTAGTTAATTAATTATTGTTATGATTCTTAGTCTTCCGCTGTGTACTCTGTGATATCTATATGATTTATTTGTTATCATATATCTCAAACTAAACAGTGGCATCATGAGCCTTGTATAACAAGTAATTAATTACTGAAACACATAAAATAAATAAACATGATTGTGTTATTATTTGTATGCGTAGATCTAGGGTTTGCAAAACCTAAACCCTAATTTTTAGGGGGGCGTAATTTTGGTGCCCTAATTAGGGTTTTGTAAACTTCAGTTTTAATTGGATTAGAAACCCTAGGTTGCATGCAATTTTATGTGTATTAAATTGCGTAACTCTGTTTAATTGCATTAATTGTTAAGTGTGATTTATATCCATGATAAATACATGCATGTTTTGTCATGGATCTGCTTTTATTGTATGTTTTACTTGGTTAAGTGATGTACACTAAAATTATGATAGATCTAGAATTGGGGAAGTCCTCAATTATTATTATTTAATCAATTATGTGCTATGTGGTATGTGTTTGATTTTGACTCACGCAATCGATGAATCGATGCATGTGGCTCACTTTGTACATTGCTGAAAACGGGTGAGAGTCTAAATTAAACATATACATATTGACAGATCTAGAATTGATTATTAATAAGATTTATCAAAAGGTTTGCATGTGGCTATTTGATATGGATGACTTATTATTATGTTATGCATTCATTGTTTATTTGTTTATTTTTAAATACTTGCTTGTTTGTTTTGTGTAACAAGGGTATTTCGATAAGAAAAATAAATTGACCTAAACAATGGTGAAACATGTATTTTTAAGCATAGTAATCATAATCGTTTAATTGATTGATTTTTTGCACAAAATAGTTAGAACGGCTCACCCATTAATGACAAACTGTGTGATGGGTATAAGGTTGGTACGCATTAAATTGTGACCTTAAAGATGAGGGTATGTAATATGCTTCGGGCTGACTTAATTCTCCGCTCGTTTGTGCGTCTTAATGGAGCTACCAAGTATTCCTATATATGTGCATAAAATCTTAAGGGTGAATTTACTTTAAATTCTACGCGCCACTTTTGTGGTAATTATCCGAATAACTTGGGTCTTATGACTCAGCGGCAGTAGGATATAGTGGTAATTAAAGGTAATTCTTTAATTGGTTATCCAATACCTCGGTTAAAGTTTGATGATGAAAAGCTTAATCATTAAAACAAGGATAAATGTTTCAATAAAACTTATGCTACGAAGATGAATGCATGACATCTTTGTACATATTTGATTTAACATCAAAATTATTACCCTTAATTTAAGTTGTAGGCCATCCAACGAAACGGAAACACCTGAGATTACCTTTTATTTGCGTGAGAACGTGATTTAGATCGTAATCAAAGGGTAAAATATCCACGTGACGTGAAAACGGGCATGGATGATTTTGCGGTTTCTTAAGTTGGACAACTTAATTGAGCTTTGTAGTGAGAACTGACAACTCAAGGCATAAGATGGGGATAAAACATGTTTACATGGCAATTGAAATTGGCTAGATGTAAATACCATAAATCTAGGAATTGCAATTTGAAAATTGGCAATTGAGGTTCGACTCGTACCATTTTGAATAATTTCATTACTAGCAGATCAACTGATGTGATGAAACTATGTCAATTTGGATCCTAGTTTTCAAGTGAAAATTAAATGGTTATATGTTTATGAACCATGGGTATTTAATTTTCTTGAAAAGGTTAATTATCGAAAATACTAAAATTGAAATTTTGTAATTCTTTTGAATGTATTAATGCAACATTTAACCGTAAACGAGGTTTAGTCTTTGATCAGTAAATTGGTCCATTCTGCTTTCAAACAAATGTTTGATCGAGAATAATTTACCGAAAAGACAAACGAAGTCTCTTTTCCATGGGAGAAGCATAAGACTCAATCCTATTCCTTTTCATGAATGAGAAAGGTATAATATGAACGTTTTAATTGTCTAAATTCTAATGTAACTTGTAGCAATGAATTGCACATCATATTTTCCATAAATATTTCATTACCCTCATTTGGTGAATGAATCCTTTTGTAACAAACATGAATGTTGGTTAACTGGAAAACATGTATATAAGTTACAAAATTAGAAGCTAGACAAATTACCGCGAAAATTGGTAAAAGGAAAACTAGCATATTTTATCTAGTTGTTTTAGCCTTTAAAGGTGTTACATACCAGTATGGGGATGGTAGGCCTGTTAAGGAAGAAATTGCATACCCAATTTTTCAAGTTAATAACATTGGTGGACAACTCATCATTCATAGAGTAGAATACATCTTTAAGTACCTTAGTAATGATTACGCATGGTTCTTTAAAGGTGTAGGAAAGTAAAAATCAATCAAGTTGTTTTCACTGGTTATGCAACACTTACAATGTTGTCAGATTCAGTAGGAGCATTTGTGTTGCATTACTGAATAAGAAGTTGTTTTATTGATTTCTAATTCAGTGGGAGCTACAAGCCTTATTTCCTGTGTAGTAACCCAGATTATCTTCAAAGATAATTACTTTCCAATTGTAGGCACTTATGTTTTTAAGGAGAGTCATGTGCGTTTCCTTACTAATCAATATAGTCCTACATCTACTTGTTATATCTATGACACAAATCATACTAATCAAATAAACGAATGTGTATCATGTTGTTTATCTGCTACATGATGTTGTTTCATGCACAAGTGGGAGAAATCTTTATTGTGTGCAAGGTACAACACATATAACTATGATTTAAATGGATTCTCTTGACCGCAAGGTAAGAGAGTAACGTTCCAATAGGAATTATACATTTAAATATATATTGATTGCCCCATTAAGAACATGTGTCAAGATGATAACAAAGACTACTTTAAATATTTATGTCATTCAATATTTAAGAAACACTTGTAGTTACAATTTATGTTACGTAAGAACGTGAACTAGATTGTAGCCCAAGGTAAAATATCCACGTGTCGTGAGAACGAGCATGGATGATTCTGCAGTTTCTTACATGGAACATTTCATGGAATGACATAATTAAATGAAGTAATCTAATACTACTTTGAATTTGAGTATTCGTTGAATGACTTAAATATATGTAGTAAATATTAACTTAAAATATTAATTGAAACCCGAGGCGGTGTTCATAATTACTTTAATTATAAATGTTTATGATTTTGTAAAGTCACAAACATGAAGTCTTTTAATACAAGACTTAGAATATAAAGTAAGACGTTAACTTGCTATGTTTTAAGACATATGCATGAAGTCAATGAGTTGATCAATGACTTATAACGTATGGTGGGATTATAACTGATATGTCTTTTGACTTGGTCAAGAATATTTGTGTTATAATACATGCAATTGACTTGGTAATTCTATTGTACCATTAAGTTTTACTTTGTTGGTAAATAGGTAAGCCAAAGAGTAGATGGTTATCTAAAATATTGTTAGATTTTCTTACAATATTAATTCTAAGGAAATACCATAGTTTTATGGTATGTTCAGTTAGAAGAATCAAAATCTATTGGCATTGTTTGATTCAAGATAACTATAGTTTCTTCCAAAAGTTATCAAGGTTAGTAGATTGAGTATAGATTGAATATACTCAATAAGACTCCAACCTAGAAGATTGATAAGACACCATTTGTTTATGAAATGTGATGAATCACATTAAGTCTTATAAATGAAGTTCTGAATTTGTTAAACTACTTGTAGAGTGAGTTGTAACAAACTAAAGTCAGGAACTGTCAATGTTTTTGTAATATCCCAAAAGAGAACAATGTATTGTTGCTCTACTTTCTAAACTATTTAAAGGTAATCTTTAAATTGTTAAATGCAAGTGGGAGTTTCGGTTTAGATCTTGAAAGATTAAAGTTACAAAATACATAATCTTCAAAAAATGCACTTGCAAATATCATGATGAGGCTAAACATGTAAATGATAGACCTCAATATGATAGAATTGTCATTCATAGATCCGTAAGGATATCTCAGATATTTAATATGCTAAGGATTATGAGTTACAGGATCATGGTAAGCCTATTAATCATGATGATGAATTTACCAAATGTTGAATTGTGGTAAATCAATCATACTATGAATGTTGAGATGTTGTCCATAAAGATAATCAATTTTAAATATTTGGTTTATCAAAATGAAGATGATTTTCTTCAAAGGATGAAAACCCTAGTGGTTTAAATCTTTGTGTAGAAATCATATGGACAATATTGTACACGTATTTAATGTATGTCTAGTGATAATAATATTAATCATACTTAAGCAATTAACTATGATTGAATATTCTTTCCTAGATACATTAAATAGAAGTATAAAGATTATAATTGTCATACTTAGTTTCATTGATATGAAATTTTGACAATGAATATCAAAACTCTTTGTTCTGGAATTACTTTTGCAAGGACGATAAGTAATGCATAGGAGTTTTTATGAATTCAAATAATCTTTGAATATGTACAGACTGCAAGAATCCATAAATGGATATATGCATGCATCTAGGAGATGATTCTTATGTTTAATATTAAATCCATGTTTGATTTAATAATTAAAATAAGATAGCTCATAAGTATTCCTGAAAGCTAGTGGGAATATTATTTTCTTAAATCTTATATGTTGTATGGGCAACTACATTCCACCAAAATTAAGTTTTAGTTGGGAATGAAACTTCGTTTGTAAGATTTGGAAATAAGACATACAACCTTGGAATATATGTTTATTACTATAAACATATGCGGTAAATAAATGAGTCTAATAGAACATGATGAGTACATATCTTTGACAAGATAAAATATGAATGAGATCTTAAAGTCTAACTTGAAGATTCATCATGAACATCATGTTGTGTATAAGGTTGTTGTATCATGCTTGATTACAAGATGATTTAACAACATTGTAATATTTATGTTTGGATTTAGAATTGCATTCCTCAGCCTGGAGTTGCTCCCAGATTCTATACAACAATTGTTGTGTAATTGTCATAGTCAACAAACTTGAGGTTTGGATGACACCAAACAAATAAATAAATATTCAAAGTTTACGGATGTTTAAGAGCATATTGTTGTACACAATGATGCTGGTATAATTGAGATGACACTCAATTCTAGTCATGGTATCCTTGATAATGACCATGTTGACTAGTTATGCTCAACTAAGAGCATAGTTGCATTATACATTAAAGAATAAAGAATACTTTAAACTTTAAGGTTTTGAAAGATGATTGTCATAAAAGGTGGTTCAGGTTGTCACGCACCTTATGGAATGATATGACAATATCAAGATATGTGTAAACACATACAAGAAGTTCACTTATTGAATTCTTGAAATATGTATTATCAAAATTCCTAGAGATCAAAGTTAGTTAAAATTATGCCTTGTCAACAAATGTGATTCTCATGACTTGTGGCAAAATTAACTAACTAGTATTATCATGTATTGATCTATTTAGTATTTGGATAAAGGATGTTAAACAATTATTATTTATAATGAATTAAAGTGCCTTATACGTTTAATTTCATTTATAATATTGTATCCTGTATTTGCATGTTTAAATCCTTTAATAACTTGAGTTATTCTAAATAGTCCGTTGTCGATCAATAACATGGGAATGATATTGAATTAAGACAAATCTGAGTATTAGTTAGAATATACTTGAAAGTATATTGATGCGTAGCATGACTAATTTCAGATGATATTCAATGTATTGAATATATGACTTATCCCAACCACATGATGGTACTTTATGGATCTTAGTCATTAAGTACATTATGAATATTTATCCTCTGACTTGAGATACCAGAGAAATGTCATGGATGTAGTGCATTTCTGTGAAGCAATCTAACGCTATACGTAACTGGTAGTTATAAGGGTTGTTTTCAGAAGTGTTGCGAAATTTATGAATTCTGCTCGTAGTCTAAACATGATTTGTTTCCTTCAAATTTATTTTGAAGCTTAATACTGTTGGGCCCCTCGTAGGGTTTGTCAAGAGTTTGCATGGCCATGCCCAAGGTCTTCTGGAATATGTTCAGAAGAATTGGTAATCTTGATCAATCATGTAAAGCGAGAAACAGAATAGTTAATCAAGAAATGAGTGAGATCCATATTCTTGTTAACATGGTATTAGAAACAAAAGGATAAGTATGATGATGAATCATCAAAAGGTTTTTCCAGGAAACCATACTCGAGTTGTTCTGGGGTCTTTGGCGTGTTGCTAGATGCTAACCAATGTCATTACAGATACTAAGATATCTCCAAGTGGTAGCTGTTGGTTTATGGATATATTTAATATGTGTATGACCGGATTCGAACTTCGAGACCACGGATTGCACACTTTACGTATGAGACTCGATGTTTAAATAATTAATATAAAATATTATGTTTAATTATTAAATTCACAATAAACGACTAAACGAGCGATAAGCACTTATCGAAAGTGACTATTGGTCGTTAAATGTCAATGGGATATGAAGAAAAGTAAACAAGCCAAGAGACGGTTTTAGGAACCTTCTTTTGGGCTTGTTTTTGGCCGAAACTATGGAATCCCACATTGGAAACCATAGTAAACTTGACATCTACCATAAGGCTATAAATACATCCCCATGTATTCATCCTTTGGTACACTTGATTTTATTAGAAGGCCAAACTTCTTCTTTTCTTCCCTCTTATTCTTGGTCGACGAGTGAATCCCCATTGTAAGGGATTTACGAGTGACCTTTATAACTTTGTTTTTTCTAGAGGTATAGGTTCATTATACCTATATCCTTAATTATCTCGAAATAGTATCAAAACAAGAACAGGAAAGTCATTGATGTTCTTACAGTTTCGATTTTTTAATAAGTATGTCTCCACTTTGGTCTCACGATGATACGCCTGGGCTCGAGCCCAAGGCTCATTTAGCTATTAGGGTTTTATCTTGTCTTATAAATACTCTTTGTAATATTTTAGTTCATCATTCAATCAAGTTTAATATCAATAATTCTCTAGTTCTTCTATTCAATTTCTTTAGGAGCTCACACACGCTTGAAGTGGTGCCATATCCCGATACAACCCCTAACAGGGTCGTATCAATTGGTGCTTTCATTGAGAGGGCTACCAAATTAGGATTCCAATTAATTAAAAAAAAAGTTACTGTTCATCGATCACTATTCACAGTGGTCTGTTCATCGTACTATTCATCATATTGTTCATCAGCACTGTTCACAGGTACTGTTCATCGATACTGTTCACAGGTACTATTCATCAATACTATTCACTTTTCACGAGTTATTGTTTTTTGAGTTACTATTCATGGCATTGGGTAGCAACGATCGGGACACACTATCTAAGCTCTTGCAAATGGGTACGGTGTCCGAATATCATAATGAGTTTGAGATACTTATAAATCGAATAACGGGGATCTCTGAAAACTTACTTAAATCGTTTTATATCTCTGGACTTAAACCGCTTCTACAATATGCACTCTTAAGGTTAGCGCCTACAACTTTAGAAGAAGCATGTTCCATATAGCCCGTATAATGGAGGCTCGTTTTGAGATAATTGAAGGGAAAAAGCTAAACATTGAAGAGAAAATAGATATCATTCTATCATGGCCAAGTGAAGAAGTTTCATATGTGATTAAAGAGTCCTTTGATGCTAATGAAGATACTGGTTTTGTTGAGGTTAGTAGCGCTATAAACGATGTTTTTGATATTGGTGAGAGTAATGTGGAAAGCATGGAAGTTCGTAGTGAGTTTAGCGAATTTTCAGAAAATAAAGAAAGTGTGGAAGATGTTGTTGTGGGTGGTGGTGAAGCGTGTAGGGTTGGAAAGATGAGTCGAATATAGTGATATCGCTACTTGAGGATGGAGGTGGTATATCTGATGATAGTGTATATGAAATAAATTTGGGTTTAATCAAGGAGTTTGTGATTAAGATATTGGAGGGTAGAGATGTTTCCGGAGAGAGTTTGGTTTTTTGTTTGAAGTGGGTATATCGCGAGAAGAGTCGTAGGGCAACAAGAGATGGAAGAAGGGTGTTGTGTTATGTGAAGAAGAAAACAATGGAGGCTGCAATTCAAAGAAGATCATGGAATCTCGGAATTAAGAAAACTTTTGAAGACAACACCTTGAGGGCAAGGTGATTTTGAAGGAGTGAGGAATGATACGCCTGGGCTCGAGCCCAAGGCTCATTTAGCTATTAGGGTTTTATCTTGTCTTATAAATACTCTTTGTAATATTTTAGTTCATCATTCAATCAAGTTTAATATCAATAATTCTCTAGTTCTTCTCTTCAATTTCTTTAGGAGCTCGCACACGCTTGAAGTGGTGCCTTATCCCGATACAACCCCTAACAGGGTCGTATCACATGACATAAGATCCCAACAAATTCGTAATCATCTGTACACTTATCATGCCCAAAAGCATACAACACGACAAACATGTCTTTAACATTAGTTTATTATCATTCTTTTTGCGTTTTTTGATTTCTAAAGTTACATTTGTATAATCCTCACTTTGTAAAGTCCGGACACTTGTAGCCTGTAGCTTGCAAAGAAAAAAAAATAGAAAAGAAAAAGAAAACGAGTGATAATTAAGTTCGATGTCCCACATTGGTCGAAGAAACAAACTTTGGCTTGCTTATATACCTTGGTGCATACACTTCACGTAAGGTTGGGATTAATATATTTGTTGTTGGTATCTGTTGGTGTGAATGTTGTGTCTCTTGGTGTTGTTGATACATGCAAAAACAACATTGAACCGGATATACACCCTCAACAATCTATGTCCTCGACTTTTTTTCTTTTTATTTTTACCTCAACTTTTTTTTCCTCTTATTTTTTTGAACAAAGAAAGCATGTTTATAACAATAAGGGCGTGGGACAGAATTCCTATGTTGGTGCTGTTAAGAATAAGATGGAGTATAAACAAATAGTAGAAGAGCAGTCTGAACCATCTTTAGTGCTTGATGATTCTTGTTTTTTGGACTATGACTACTCTTTAGCTTTAATGGGGAAGGTATCGGATTTTGGTCTTCTAAATAATTTAAAGATGATTTTGATCAAGGAGGGATTCGATAATTTCATTCTTAAATATTTAGGAGGTTTTTGGGTCATTATTGAATTCCATACTAAAGAGTTTCTGGAGAAGTTTAAGTCTCATGTTGGTGTTTGTTCGTGGTTCACATCTCTAGAGTATGCATCCAATTCCTTCATCATCGATGAGAGGGTAGTGTGTTGGACATTGAAGGCGTTCCAATGAATGTGTGGACTAACAACACGTTCAAAAAAATCTCGGCTAAATGGGGTGAGCTTTTATTTGTGGAGGATAAGGAAAACATGTCATTGAATAGTAAAAGATTATGCATTAAAATGACGATGGTTCAAAACATTTTTGAGAATTGTAAGATTATTGTCAAAGGGAAGGTTTTCTGGATTCGGGTTAAAGAGGTTAGTGGTTGGGTCCCTGGTTTTCTGGAAGAAGATTATGAGTCGGATTCATCTGAAGAAGATGATGAGTTTGTAGGAGAAATGAAAGAAGATGATATACAAGAAGAGGCTGAGATTGAAGGTGATGTTGATGAGGTGCCAGAAACAACTTTTGAGAAAACAAATGAGGTGTCTAAGGATGGGAATGATAAAGAAATCGAAGAGGGGGAAATTAACTCGGAAGATCCTTTTAACATTTACGATCTTATGAAAACGAAACCTGGATTTACACCAAATATTGAATCATATAACAAAGATGACCAAGATGGTATTTTGGATGCGGAGGAACAGATATTGAATGAACAGGAGAATGTACATGATCATATTAATGGAGAGAATAACAAAAGAGGTGTGTCACAATCTCCAGATGTTGACAAAGAATCGCATTGCTCAGACAGTTTTAGAAGGACAATAGGACCAACAACAGGTGGTTCTATATTATAAGTTTTGGATGAATTGATTAAGGTGGGTCAAACGATGGGATACAAGATGGATGGGTGTGCTAGTAATATAGAGGAAATTATCAAGATTCGTGGAGAGAACGAGTCTTATCAATGAATTTTCTTTCTCTTAATATACAAGGCCTCGCCCAAAAGGCTAAAAAAGATTGGGTTAAGGAGATTTGCAATAAACACAAGGTGAATTTTTTGTCGCTTCAAGAAACTAAAATGGAGACAATTGATTATTTTGGTATCAAACATTGTTGGGGTAATTATTCTTTTGAGCATGTGTGTGATCCTTCCGTGGGTAATTCAGGTGGTATTTTGTGTGTTCGGGATTCCAGAATGTTTTGTAAACATAATTCTACAATTTCGGACTATTTTGTGGCTATTCAAGGTGACTGGATTTCAAATGCAAAAAAGTTCCTTAGCATTTCCGTCTATGCGCCTCAAGATATTTCCGAGAAGAGAATGCTATGGTCCTATTTAAATCATATGATTGATAGTTGGAATGGTGAAACCATCATTATGGGAGATTTTAATGAAGTTAGATCCAAAGAAGAATGTTTTGGCACTATTTTCAATAACCATAATGCAAATGTGTTCAACTCGTTTATCTCTTCTGGCGGTTTGGTGGAAGTTCCCCTAGGAGGATGTGAATTCACTTGGTTCCATAAATCTGGTAGTAAAATGAGTAAGTTGGATCGTTTTCTAATTTCGAAAGGGCTTATGGGATCTTGTCCCAATATATCGGCTGTCACTCTTGATAGGTAATTATCGGACCATAGACCCATTCTTCTTCGTGAGGCGTATTATGATTATGGTCTCATTCCATTTCGAATGTTTCATTTTTGGTTCGAATGGGATGGTTTTGATAAGATTATTCAGGATACTTGGTCTAGTATAAAGATTTCGGATAATAATGCCAGGAGTCAATTCTTGAAGAAGCTGAGATATTTAAAGGAGCAGATAAAAGTGTGGGTTAGAATTAAAAAAGAAAGTGACAGTGCGAAAAAGACAAACTTGAAAGGTTTGTTACATGATTTCGATCGAATAATAGATGAGAAAAAAGCTGATCAGGAGTTAATCAATAAGAGGATTCATGTAATGAATTTGTTGCAAGATTTAAAGAAGTTAGAAGTGTCGGAGATAGCTCAAAAAGTTAAGATAAAGTGGTTGATTGAAAGGGATGAAAACTCTAGGTTTTTTCATGGCATGCTTAATAAGAAAAGGAACCAACAAGCTATTCGTGGTATTCTAAAAGAAGGTACGTGGGTCGATGACCCGAAGGCTGTTAAGAATGAATTCCTATCCCACTTCCAGGAAAGATTTGATAGTCCTGCCTTGAATAGACTTATGTTGAATATGGATTTTCCGAAAAGAGTTAGTGTGGAGCAGCTAATAGATTTAGAAAGGAATGTGTCTAAAGAGGAAATTAAACGGGCGGTGTAGGATTGCGATTTAGACAAGTCCCCTGGTCCGGACGGCTTCACTTTTGGCTTTTATAGAAGATATTGGGACATTATCGAAAATGATGTGGTTGATGCGGTGTCTTACTTCTTTACTGTTGGTTCATTCCCTAAAGGAGGTAACGCATCTTCATTGCATTGATCCCTAAAATGCAAGATGCTAGAGTTGTTAAAGACTTTAGACCAATTAGTTTGATTGGTAGCGTATACAAAATTATTGCAAAAATCTTGGCGAATCGTCTAGTGGGGGTCTTGGGAGATCTAATTCATGAAGTGCAATCCGCGTTTATTGCAAATAGGCAAATTTTAGATGGTCCTTTTATCCTAGACAAGCTAATTCATTGGTGTAGATCTAAGAAAAAGCAAGCGTTGATATTTAAAATAGATTTTGAGAAGGCTTATGATTCGGTGAGATGGGATTACTTGGACGATGTTTTTAATAAGTTTGGTTTTGGTTTGTAATGGAGAATGTAGATCAGTAATTGTTTGATGTCTTCTAAAGGATCGATTCTTGTTAACGGGAGTCCTACAAGTGAATTTTTTTTTCGAAAAGGTCTCAAGCAAGGAGATCCGTTATCTCCGTTTTTGTTTCTCTTAATTATGGAGAGTCTTCATTTTTCTTTTCAGAAATTGGTGAATGCTCAAATGTTCAAAGGAATTTCGGTTAGTTCGTCTTTACAATTATCTCATTTATTTTATGCGGATGATGTTATCTTTATGGGACAATGGTCTGAATCCAACATTAATACGATTATTGAAGCTTTAGATTGTTTTCATAAGGCTTCGGGTCTTAGAATGAATTTACAGAAAAGTAAATTAATGGGTATATCTGTCAAAGATGAGATAGTTTCTAGAGCTGCAATCAAGATGGGATGTAGTACTTTGAAGACTCCTTTTACTTATCTTGGTGTTAAAGTCGGTGGTTCGATGACTCGTATAAGGTCATGGGATGAGATTGTAGATAGAGTAAAATTGCGGCTTTCTAAGTGGAAAATGAATACTCTTTCAATTGGAGGTAGAATGACACTACTTAAATCGGTGTTGAGTTCGACTCCCATTTATTATATGTCTATGTTCAAAGTTCCCTCTCATGTTCTTAAATGTTTAGAAGGTATTAGATGTAAGTTTTTTTATTGGAGCTGATTTGATGGAGAATAAAATGTCATGGTTTAAATGGGATAAAGTTTTGTCGGCCAAAGGTAAAGGAGGGCTTGGTGTTTCAAGTCTTTTTGCGTTAAATAGAGCGTTACTATTTAAATGGGTTTGGCCTTTTCATGATAATAGAAGTACTCTTTGGTCTAGAGTTATTCGTGCCTTGCATGGTAACTCTGGGGGTCTCGTTAAGAGATCAAAAGCTGTGCATACTTCTGTGTGGAGAAGTATTATTACTGAAATCAGTAACTTGTGGATCAAAGGGGTTGATTTAATGAACTTTATGAATAAGAAGGTTGGCAATGGGTTAGAAACAAGCTTTTGGGACGAGATTTGGAGGGGCGAAATGAGTCTCAAAGCTAAATTTCCTAGACTCTTTGCGCTTGAATTTGACAAGAAGATTACTGTTGCAGCCAAAATGAATCATAATGACTTTGGGCTTTCTTTGCGGCGTGCTCCAAGGGATGGTGTAGAGATGGAGCAGTTTAACTCTATAAATTTGTTCCTTGCAGGTACGACGCTATCCCTCCCGAATGATAGGTGGAGTTGGTCTCTTGTGGGTTCGGGGGAGTTTTCGGTGGCTTTGGTTAGAAAATTCATCGACGAACATCGATTTGGAGGATCTCCCCACAAGACTCGCCGGATACATACGGTGCCAATTAAAATCAATATCTTGGAGTGGAAAGTTCGGCACGATTTTTTGCCCACTCGTTTGAATTTGTCTCGTAGAGGTATCGAGATTCAGTCTATCTCTTGTCCATGTTGTAATAAGGAGGTTGAATCCACGAATCATATTTTCTTTGCTTGTTCGTTAGTGAGTAATGTCTATAGGAAGATTGCTTTGTGGTGGGATTTTCCTTATGAGGAGTTTGTTTCGTTTGAAAGCTGGCTGGAGTGGTTTACTTCGCTAAGATTGAGTTCGAGACGTAAAACAATATTGGAAGGGATTTTCTATGTTACGTGGTGGCTAGTATGGAATCATCGGAAAAAGGCTATTTTCGATGCTAAGTATTCTCCTACGGTGAATTTGTTTGATGTTCTTGTTTCTAAATCGTTTTTTTGGAGTAGATATAGGAGTAATGTCAATTTTAGTAGGTTAGAGTGGATGAAAAAACCCGAACCTTATTTCTATGTAGTTTTATCTAGCTTCTTGCTAGTTATAATATATTTCCGCTGTTCAAAAAAAAAAAAACATGTTTATACCCCTTTAAATGAAGTTTTCGCATTACTCCGCACTATCAAAAGGTAAGTTTAATAAAAAAAAAAAGCAGATATCACATAGAAAAATCTCAGCCTTTCATTTTTTATTTAAAAAAAAACTTATATAACAACTTTTTTTAGAATATATTATATCACAAACGGCTATACGTTAATCAACAAAAATACACAATTTTTTAGATAATTATTTTATCTTTTAATAAACGGTTACATCGATATACTTTTTATTTTTTATAAGTATCAGAAGTTACAAAATACAAAATCACATTTGAGACGGAAGGTTTAAAGGTTTAAAATATCGATATCGCGTACCATAAACTAGGTGTCTGGTGCCACATCATTCAAAATAACAAAATTTTGCTTTCTTATATACCTTAGTGTATATACATTACACATGCTGAAATTATTACATTTGTTGTTGGTGCATCATCATATGTGGTGTTAAATACAAAAATATACGACATCGTGTGATGATGGATAACAATTAATATATGTTCTTAAATTTTCTCTTTTCACCTTACAATATATATTATTTAAACTAAGAAAATGCATTTGGAATCCTTTTTGTATTCCGGAACTTATATGTGAGTTTGAACATTAAAAAGTTTTTTATGTTCCCAATTTTCTCTTTTTTCACCTTACTACTACAATTAATATCATTTGAACTAAACTTGTGTATACTTTCACTATTTGTGTTCTGGTAATTATATCAAATCAAGATCATTAATTTATAATTCTTAGTTACCTATAACTTTGTTTTTGCTAGAGGTATAATGTTGATTATACCGATATCCTTAATAATGTCAAAATAGTATCAACACAAGAATCGTTAGGACAAACATGAGGAAAATCATTGACATTCTTATAATTTCCAGTTTATAATGAGTATATCTTAACTTTGTTCTCACGACATAATACTCCAACAACTTTGTAATCATCGGTACACTCAGCGTACTTAAAATCATACACCACGGCAAAAAAGTCACGAGTTCTTCATCGGTACACTCAACGTACTTAAAATCATCGGTACCTCTGATGGTTCTTCATTAGGGATCTCTGATACACCAGTGTCATGAGTTCCATTAGGAATCCTCTGACTTGGTCTAGGGACTGATGAGAATCTATTCTCATCAAAGTTTGCATCCCTTGATTCAATTATTGAGTTAATTGAAACATATTCATTAGGTTCAATAACATAGAACCTAAAAGCCTTGGAATGCTCAGCATATCTAACAAAGATGCAGTCAATGCCTCTTTCACCCAAAGTTTTCAGCTTTGGATCAGGGAGTCTTACAACAACCCTACAACCCCAGACTCTGAGATAGTTCATGTTGGGTTTCCTTTTAGTCCAGAGTTCATAAGGGGTAACCTTGTTCCTTTTGTTGGGAACCCTATTTAATGAATAGCAAGCTGTTAACATAGCTTCACCCCGTAACCTTGACTCGGTCCTGAATAGGACAACATGGAATTAACCATTTCCTTCAGCACACTGCTTTTCCTTTCAGAAATACCATTTTGCTGAGGAGTATAGGGAGCAGTCGTTTCATGAATTATACCAACAGACTGAAAATACAGAGTATCCATGTACTCACCTCCCCTATCAGTCCTTAATCTTTTGATCAAAGACCCAAGTTGTAATTCAACTTTAGTTTTAAATACTTTGAATTTATCTAATGCTCATCCTTAGTATGTAATAGATAGACAAAACAAAACCTAGAAGCATCATCAATAAATGTCACAAAGTACTTCTTATTCCCCAAAGAGGGAGTTGCATGCAAATCACACAGGTCACTGTGTATTAGCTCCAAGAGCTTAGATTCACGTTTAACACCCTGAAAAGGTTTCTTAGTTATCTTGGTCAACATGCAAGTTTTACACCTTTCAGTGTCCATGTCAAATGCTGGGATTAACCCATCCTTAGACATATCTTGCATCCTTTTATAGTGTACATGACCAAGTCTAGCATGCAATAGGGTAGAGTCAGTCAGGTCATTGGTGGTCACAAAGGCTGAATTATCATTGTCAGTGACAATATTAAGCCTGAACATTTGATTACATAAATAGCCAAAACCAATAAACACACCATTTTTAGACAAGAAAATTTTATCAAATTCAATAACTTGTTTATATACATGATTATTCAAAACACTACTTGAAACCAAGTTTTTTCTTATATCAGGAACATGAATAATATTAAATAAAGTTACAATCTTTCCATAACTAAACTTAAGATCTACACAACCACGACCATGCACCTAGGTGTTGACTAATTTCCCATGTGAAGAATAGAACCATCATTCAGTGACTCATAAGTCTTGAACCTGCTTCTATCTTTACACACATGAACTGTTGCACCAGAGTCAACCCACAACACAACATCATCATCCTGCACATAATGAGATTCAGATACATATGTAACATAATAAATATGAAAATACTTATTAAACATATTCTAACCTTTCAGTGAGTTGGTAGAACCACCACTCCCTAAACCATTAGTGCCTGATCCATTGGCTTTACCACCAACCTTAACACTTTTGCAATCCCTTTTAATGTGACCAGTTTTGCCACATTTCCAACAAGTAAGTGTTGCCTTCTTGTTAGGATCTGCCCTTGTGTTATCATGATGTTTACGTTTGTCTTTGTTTTCATTGTACCTGGTGGAGTTGTTATGCTCCACCATATTGACAACAGATGCACCAGTAGCATTGCTACTCTTTGGCTTGTCGTTATCCTGCACCCTGAGAGATTCCTCAATGCGCAGATGACTGCCTAACTCAACCAGAGTTAACTCCTTCTTCTTATGTTTCAAGGTATGCTTGAAATCTTTCCAAGAGGGATATCAATGACACAAGAGACTGAAATAGCCTCATCCATGTTCATATTGTGTTGTGTAAACCTTCCAAGTATACCAAGAAGTTCATTGTATTGTTCCATAACTGGTCTTAAATCAGTCATTTTGTAATTTGTGAAATTACTTACAAGGAATTTCTTACTTGATGCATCCTCAGTCATATATTTGGCATCCAAGGAATCCCATAGTTATTTGGAAGATTCAAAATTCTGATAAATGTCAAATAGAGAATCAGACATACCATTGAGAATTAAGCCTCTGCAAATGTAGTCATCATTTTCCCATTTGCTCCTCCTCCTGATCTGCTCCACAGTAGCATCATCCCCATCATCAGGAATAGGTGTGGTCTGGACATAAACCACACTCATGCTTGACAGCAAGAAATGCATCTTTTTCTGCCATATCCTAAAATCCACCCCTTCAAACTTATCAAGCATGGCAAAGTTTAAAGCCATGTGTTTCATTACAGCATCAGCCATTGATTATCACAGATAGTTTACTTTGATTGTTGGTTGGTAACAACCCAGAACAGGGTTAAGACAATCAGTAGCAACTGCAAATACCACTTGGTGGTTATCGGATATCACTTGGAATCGTGTAATCACTTTCCAAAGTGAACTATTCGACCATATGCATGGGTTACACGAATATCTACTTGGGATAAGCCCAAATGTTAGTTATTGAAATAGGCACAAATCAATAACCCTTGCGCATATAAGTGTTTAAGCTTTCAGTTTGTTTCACCTAGTATTATTCTTTTTCAGTGTATCCATGCTGATGAAAACCATCTCTATTTATAGTAGAGAATACTCACTCCTAGTTAATGGACATTATGGATGATTAACGGCCAATTAATCACTCATAATAAGCCTCCATTATCATAGAAATAGTGGTTACATGACCAATTAAACGTGGTCATAAAGCAGTCATAACAGCCAATTGAATGAGTCAAAGCTGTTACAAATTAATCACTGCAACATTGCCAGTAGGAACCATTACATTAGCAGCAGGAATCATACACTACCATCAGGAACCATCAGCAGGAACCATAACACTACCAGTAGGAACCATCAGTTACTACACTATCAGTAGTAACCAATACACTAGCAGTATAAACCACTATTGAGTCGAGTCAGGGTGTTCAGGGACCTCATGGGTGTACATTCCGTACCTCCTAACCCAAAATCAGGTGTGAACTAATCCCACAAGTGCACTAAATTTTCCAACGCATTAGTCTAAGAAACAAACTTTGGCTTGCTTACATACCTTAGTGCATGTGCTTCACATAGGTTGCGATTAGTATATTTGTTGTTGGTGTGTCTTAAGCGTTGGTGTTAAAACCCAAAAACCCCAACAGCCTCTTCTTCAACTTTTTTTTTTCTTATTTTCACCTTACTATCTTAACTATATATAGTAAAAGAATGCATTTTCCTTAATTAAATGTCAGAATGACGTTTTTAAACTTAAATTAAGCAACATATTGTACAATTCATTCTAAATCACAAAAACAAAAATTTAAGAAATAAAAATAATAAAACTAAATGTACAATACGTATAATATATCACAAGGTACTGACCAAACAAGCAACAAATGTGGTCATCATAATCCAATCAGTTAAATTCGATTGAAACGAATCATACATGTCAAAGTACAAAAATTTTTAGGTGGTATAAGGTATGAAAATTTTGTAGCTTTCTAATACCGTAAGTCATATTTTGTTAAGCAATATCATATATAAAGTTATTAGTCATATATTTGCACGAACTAATGTATACGACTCTTTGTTTACACGTTATATAATATTGTGACGAATATATGATGTCGAGTACCTGTTGCGTAATTAAGGAATTAGCAAAATATATGTTGTCGAGTACCTGTTCCATTATTCTTTCCAGCAAAGCTTGGATATAAATACTTGTATAGCTACTGTCATAACTATTTACTCATCATTGTATAGCCATTGCCATAGCTATTCTTTCTGGTATTTTTGGCGTTTTGCTCGTCCAAAAGAACCTTATATACTAACTGTAGTCTTGCTTTTCATTTATGGGACAACGTCAAATGCACCTTCCTGACGTATCAGAAGACGCAACAAGAAGCCAGTTAAGGGTGCTATAATATTTTAGAACCAGTCATATGCCATTTACAAGAAGAAATCATATGTTATAATTTAAGATTGTGCGGAAAGAATCAGTATTAATTAATGATTACTGCCACCCATTTGAATTACGTAAGGGTGATGATCAAGGCGGGCATTGATCATAGCTTTGACTAGTACTCGTTTCCAAAACTTGTATATACTTTCACTATTTGTAATCTCGAAAACGTATTAAATTAAGATCATTCATTTACAATCCTTAGTTATTTATAACTTTGTTTTGTTCTAGAGGTATAGGTTCATTATACCCGAATCTTTAGTTATCTCGAAATAGTATCAACACAAGAACCGTCGGGACAAACATGAGGAAAATCATCGATATTCTAACAATTTCCAGTTTTTAATGAGTATATACGTACTTTTTTCTCCTGACATAATATTCCAATAACTTTGTAATCATCAGTACACTTATCATGCCCAAAAGCATACACGAGGACAAACAAACAGGTCTTTAAACATTTCCAATAAGCTACATGCTCATTCTTATTGTATCATCATTCTTTTTGCGATTTCCTTAGATTTCTTAAGTTACTTTTGTATAATCCTCACTTTGTAAAGTCCAGACACTTGTAGCCTATAGCTTGCAAAGAAAAAAAATAGGAGTGATAATTAAGTTTGAAATCCCACATTGGTTGAAGAAATAAACTTTGGCTTGCTTATATGCCTTGTTGGTGTCTGTTGGTGTGGATGTTGTGTCTCTTGGTGTTGATGATAAATGCAAAAGCAACGTTCAAACCGATATACATCTTTATCGATCTATGTCCTCAACTTTTCATGTTTATACCGTGTTACATGAAGTTTTCGTATTACTCCGCACTATCAAAAGGTAAGTTTAATAATAAAAAAAAAAAAAAAAAGCAAATATCAAATAGAAAAATCCCAGCCATTTATTTTTTTATTTAAAAAAAAAGCAAGCCTACATAACACCTTTTTTTAGAATATATTACTCGTATATCACAAATGGCTATATGTTAATCAACAAATACAAAATTTTGAAGACAATTATTTTTTCTTTTAATAGACGGTTACTTTTATATGCTTTTTAAGGATTATTTTCCCTTTTTTTATAGGTATCAAAAGTTACAAAATGCAAAATCAAATGTGAGACGTAAGTTTTAAAGGTTTAAAATATCGATATCGCGTACCATAAACTAGGTTTTTAGTGCCACATCGTTCAAAGTAACCAAATTTTGCTTTCTTATATACTTTAGTGTATAAGCATTACACATGCTGAAATCATTATATTTGTTGTTGGTGCATAATTGTATGTGGTGTTAAATGCAAAAATTTACTACGCTGTGTGATGATAGAGAATATATGTTATCATTTCTCAATTATTTCTTTTTTCACCTTACTACAGTTAATATTATTTGAACTTAACTTGTATATACTCACTCTTAGTGTTCTCGAAATTGTATCAAATCAAGATCATTAATTTATAGTCCTAGTTATATCTTTGTTTTTGCTAGAGGTATAGGTTGATTATACCTATATCCTTAATTATCTTGAAATCATATTAACACAAGCACTATAGGGACAAACATGAGGAAAATTTAAAATTTCAAGCTTTAAATAAGTATATTTGCACTTTGTTCTCACAACATAATGTTCCAACAACTTTGTAATTATCGATACACCCATCACAGTTAAAATCATACACCAAGGCAAACTCATCTTTTAAACCACTCCACGGCTTTGCAACACATTACAATCAATCTTCCCACATTTTCTCGGTTTCACTTCAAGTATTTCTGTAGCATCTCTATATACAATACTTGATACCAAACGATAATGGTAGTAACTACACACTTTGATGCTAAACTAAAGACTGTATTTGAGCTTGGTATCAGTTTTCTCATAGCTTCCAAAAAATAAAGACTGTTGTGCCACCAAATCACTGTGTTTGAGTTTGGTATCAAATTTGTAATAGCTCCAAAAGAAAAAAGTAATAACGATATCACAAAATGATATAAATTAAGACCTCTAAACAACTATTTGACTTAGAACTATTTCTTAAGAAATAAAAACTAAATTCCTAGTCTCACATCGGTCAAAGAAACAAAATATTGTTTGCTTATATACTTTATCGAATTTGCTTTGTCATGTTGAAATCAATATATTTATTGTTGGTGTATCCTTGTGTCTTGTGATAAATGTAAAAGCTTACTGCAAGACCATTGGGTGCTCAACCAATTAATATATCTTCTTAACTTTTAATTTTAACACCCTAAAACACGTTGAATACATAATTTATGTTAATTTCAGGCGGTAATAATATTAATGTTGCAAAAATCGTGAATCGATATTTAGGCGGTCAACATTTATATAAGTTGTAATTAGTCTATGCGGGATTAATCAAAAAGTGAAAGCTAAAGATATGTACCATATTTTTTCAAATTTACAGAGCTACGCAACATAATTTGGAAATTGTCAATCTCGCTAAAATACTTTCAAATTTTGATCAATATCTCTAATATGACCGGTTTAACCGGTCATCTTCAAGTAATTTGACTAAATTACCCTTTTCTTCCCTTTTTTTTCTTGAATTTACATTTATCTTTCTAATATTTTCATGTCAAACCCTGAAATATCTACATAAGATTTTACCATATATCAGTTACATACATATTTTACCATATATCTACCACAAAATATATCTTCATCTCTTTACCACCATCATCTCCATTACAGAACCACAACCATCGACACCATAAAAATGATAAGAGATATGTTCTTGAATCAAAACTCACCAAACCATAGTGATGTCATCATCTAGATCACATTATGCTCACTTAAACTACCCCATCTTTTAAATAAAAAAAAAAAAAAAAAAAAAATCTTTTAAACTTCATCCCCAAAATTTTGAGTTTCACACACTAAACACTTAATACAATTAATTCAACAATATTCAAAAGCTGAAAGACGATGCATGTAGTATTGAGGATAAATATTGAAGTGGTGATGGAAGAGGCCTGTGAATATGTGTTTCTTTGGAAGTTATATTATTTCCCTGATTTGGGTTTTGGTTCGAGTTGCATTAAGGAATAATGGGAGTTAGATAAAATATCCCAGGTGTTTCTTTAAAAAATCAAATTTGGGATAAAAGAACCTTATATACTAACTGTAGTCTTGTACATCCAACTGGACTAACTTCTTTCATTTCAGTTTTATCAACTACTCAGATGAGTGAACTACACTCCAGTTAAGGGACAACGTCAACTGTATCTTCCTGGTGTATCGATCAGAAGACGTAGCAAGAAGCCAGATAAGGGTACTGCTACCATGTTTCAGATCCGGTCACAGCCTATTACAAAAAGAAATCATATGTTATAGTTTAAGATTGTACGGAAAGAATGAGAAGAGCAAATTCTTCTTCTTGTAGACGGCCTAGATAATTAGTTAATCGTCATTATTATATTAACATTAGATTTGACAAATAATTTACGTGATAAATGATAATCAAGGTGAGCACTGATCATTTCTGAGTAGTACTCGTTTCCATGGCCACCTGATAAAGGTTCAGCATATCCAAGACTTGTATATACTTTCACCATTTGTGTTCTCGAAATCTTATTAAATGAAGATCATTAATTTATATTCCATAGTTATTTATAATATAACTTTGTTTATTCTAGAGGTATAGGTTTATATATTATACCTAGCTATATCCTTAATTATCTCGAAATCGTATCAACACAAGAACCGTTGGGACAAATATGAGGGAAATCATTGATATTCTTATTTCAAGTTTTTAGTAAGTATATCTTTACTTTGTTCTCACGACATAAGATCCCAACAACTTCGTATTCATCGGTACACGACAATCAACAATCTGGTCTTACAGCATTTACAATAAGTTGCGTGTTCATTCAACTCACTGAATGCATAGGAAATTAGTTTTATATAATTCTTTTTTCTTTTTGCGTTTTCTTTAGATTTCTAAGTTACTTTGTATATTTCTCACTTGGTAAAGTCTAGACAATTGTAGCTTGCAGCTTGCAAAGATAGGGGTGAAGAGTAAGTCTATAGTCCCACATTGGTTGAAGAAACAAACTTTGGCTTGCTTATATACTTTAGTGCATGTACTTTATACAATTTGAGTTTAGTATATTTGTTGGTGGTGTGTCTTGGTGGTTGATGTTAAAAGCAAAAACAACATCCACTACTTGGAGCCCCCAACAATCATACAAGTTCACAACTTTTTTTCTTCTTATTTTTATTTGATTATAATTATACAATTTGAGTTTAGTATATTTGTTGGTGGTGTGTCTTGGTGGTTGATGTTAAATGCAAAAACAACATCCACTACTTGGAGCCCCCAACAATCATACAAGTTCGCAACTTTTTTTCTTCTTATTTTTATTTGATTATAATTATACTGTTTGAATGCAAAAACAACATTCATCACTCGAACTCCACCAACAATTAATATAAGTTCTCAACTTTTTTTCTTATTTTTATCTAATTATAATTATAATATTTGAACAAAGGAAGCATGTTAGTATATTTGTTGGTGGCGTGTCCTAATGGTTGATGTTAAATGCAAAAACAACATCCACCACTCGGAACTGCACCAACAATCAAGATAAGTTCTCAACTTTTTTTCTTCTTATTTTTATTTAATTATAATTATAATATTTGAACAAAGGAAGCATGTTAGCATATTTGTTGGCGGCGTGTCCTAATGGTTGATGTTAAATGCAAAAACAACATCCACCACTCGGAACTGCACCAACAATCAAGATAAGTTCTCAAATTTTTTCTTCTTATTTTTAGTTTATTATAATTATAATGTTTGAACAAAGGAAGCATGTTTGTACCCCGTTAAATGAAGTTTTTTGTGTTACTCCATACTATCCAAAGGTAAGTTTAATAGAAAAGCAAATAACAAACAGAAAATTATGAGCCACTTTTATTTTCCATAAAAAAATAAAATAAAATAAAAAATAAAAAAATTATTTACCGCCTCTTTTTCCGGAGTATATTATATTACAAACGACTAAACGTTAAGGGACAAAAAATACACAATCCCAGAGAGAATAATTTTTGTCTTTCAATAGACGGCTACTTTTATATACTTTATTTCGGTGAAAGGTGAACTAATAACCAAACATTTACAAGACAATAAATAGATTCCACTAATGCTTTCCAACAAACCAGTGTTCACCTTTCATTCACCAACCATAGCTTCATGATTACATTTTCTGGATAAAGGATTACCATACATCATTCAACCATCATCCACATTGACATATATATGGATACCTTTACGAGGCCTCATTCTCACTATTTTAGATCAATAGTAAACAAAACCAGACATCACCAACCAGGGAACACACACAGGGAACACACACCCTCAGTGAAGAAACCAACCTAGCCTTCTGGTAGTGCAATGCTAAGACCAAGAGAACTCATCTTTCATGAACCTCTATTCCTAGCAACTTGCACTACCACACCAAGCTCACTTTACCCATCTCAATATGGGAACCTACTTTATGATCCACTCTAAACCAAATAAGACATTTTGATATACTTTTTATGAGCTATTTTACGCTTTTGTATGGGTATCGAAAGTTACAAAATTACATATGATTTGTGATGTAAGTTCTAAAGGTTCAAATGTCGTCATCGCGTTAATGCTAGACTATAGACAATTTGCTTCGTTTCTGTTTTTGAATAACTAGGTTTGTAGTCCCACATAAGGGTGTGTTGGTTTTATGGACAATAAATTAATAGACGTGTGTTAGGATCGAACTCGAGACCACGGGATTGCACACTTTACGTATGAGAATTAAAGTTAATAATTAAATATAATAGTTATATTTATTTATTAATTAAATGGAATAACATAACGAACGTTAAGTAATTAATGTAATGGACTAACGGGCGTTAAAAGTATTTGGAAAAGGACTAAATTGCAATAGTTGGGAAGGTTCCGGAATCCCTATGGGATACCATGAACCGATCGTCCAAAGGAAACAAGGAAACAAACCCAACTTGTTCACCAAGTTAGCTTGGTATATATACAAGGCTAGGGGTCTTGTTTTTCTATCTCTTGTACTCATTATGCTAAAAACCTAAATAGTTTGTGTGTGTTTTTTTCATAAACCGATCGTACAAACCCTTATGGGTGTCGATCCACATCTTTTCCAAAACAAAGTTATTTTGTTTAATTAAAACTAGCATTACTTTAATTTGTTATAGTACGTGTGTACAAGAATGTGGTACAATCACACTATTGATTGTATCTTGGATTGAATTACAAAACAGTAAGGGGTAATTCTTATAATCCTATAAACCCTAATTAGGGTTCATCCTAATTGCTAGTTTGTGGATTTGATTCTTGTTCGGCTAGAATCAAGAAAGGTACGCATACTTTATTCTTTAGTTAATTAATTATTCATTATATGTTCCTATACGCTTCCGCACTTACTTTGATGTTTATTGTTTATATTTATGATTAGTCATGTTATATAATTCCAAAAAGGTGCATCACGAGTCATTGATTTTAATGAGTAATTAATTACTAAACACGTAAAAAACGGATATTGTATTGTGTTTGATATGATTTATTCTAGGGTTTTGGTTATGATTATATAAACCCTAATTTTAGGGTTATGGCTTTTGCCTTAATTTGTTTTTAAAAATCTATTATGGATCGAAAATTTTTTATGGGTGGAAACCCTAAATTTTTTTAATCGATTTTCTTAAATTTTTTTAGGGTTTATATTAATTGTTAAGTTATCTATATCGAAACCTAGATTTAATATATTTGTTACGTGATAAATTCATGAATAAAGTGTTATGTGACATGGAATTGTATGCGATCTTGTGACTATTTGTATAATTGTTATGATGTATCCATGATTATACATGCATGTTAGTCATGGATAAGTTGCTTTGAATATTTAATTGTTAAGATTGGTTATGCGATATTAATTGTTAAGTTTTATACACATGTATATTTATGATAAATCTTGAATTGGGGAAAACTCCAATTATATACATTAATGAATCTATTATGTGCAATTTGGTATATCATTAATTATGGGTTTACGCAATCGATTCGTCGATGTATGTGGCTCACTCTCAATTGAGAGAGTGAAAGCCCTAATTAATATATACATTAATTTAACCTAGATATTGATTATTAATAGGGTTTTATCGAATAAGTTGCATGTGGCTACTTGTTTACACGTATAAATTGTTTATTATGTGCGCATTGTTTTTTAGTAGTTTATTTTTTATTTATTACTTGTTTGTTTATTATGTTAGACAGTTTTAAGCAAAGGGTAATTTGAATAGAAAAATAATACGGACTAAACAATGGCGAAATTTGATTTGTTTTGGAAGAGTTAAGTTTTCAAAAGTTTAATTGATTGGTTACTTTGGTACAATGACTGAACGGCTCACCCATTAGAATGAACTATAAAGGGGTTATTTAAGAAGTGCGCACAGTCACACTGAAAGGATGTCTAAGGTTATGCTTTTAGCGCTACCGGTCCTCTGCCCTCTGTAAGTTCGAATGGAGCTACTTAGTAAGCCATAAAAGTACAAGCTCATCTTAAGGGCGAATTAGTTTTAATTCCATGCGCCACTTCGTTGGTAATTATCCGAAACACTAAGTGTTTACACTTATGCAAAAGTACGGTATAATGGATGATAATTAACACTAAATTCCTTGATTGGTGAACCCAATACCTCAATCAGAACTTTGATAATTTGATCTTTATGAATTGGTAATAAAAGTTTTTTATTAAAATTATGCTACAAGATGAATGCATGACATCTTTGTACATCTTTGATTTGACCACATAAAATCAAAACTACTACCCTTTTAAATTAAGTTATATGCCATCTAATTAAAAGGAACACTTGAAGTTGCAATTTATGTCATGAGAGTACTTGGCTAGATTGTGATGGAGAGGTAAATCTCTATGTAAAGTGAGACCTTACATGGACATATTTGCAGTTCTTTAAGTTAGACACTTAAGTTGAGTAGGAAGTGAGACTTGGACTCAATGGCATAAGATGGGATGAAACATGTTTATATTTGCAATAGCGTTGGAAAATATAAATCCCATAATGATCTAGGAATTGGAAATTGTTTGCCAATTATTGTTCGACAGATTACCCTATTATGTGCTTTCGTTACTAGCAGATCAACTGATGTAATGGAACTACGATAATATGGATCTTAGTTTTTTTGAGAAAATTCTATTGTTATATGAATATTACCTTGGGTATTTTATTTTCTTGAAAAGTTTAATTATCGAAAATACTAAAATTGAATTTTGCTAATTCTTTAAATGTATTAATGCAACATTAAACCGTAAAAGTAGGTTATTCCTGTATTGGTAAATTGATCTACACCTGTAAGGGTTTTTGGTAGAGTCAACTTTACTATAAGAATGAACCTAGTCCTCTTTTCATAAGAAAGAGTGAGATCCAATCCTATTCCTTTTCATGAATGAAGAAAGGTATGATAGGACAATTAGAATTGTCTAAATTCTAAATACGTAACTCGTAAGCAAATTTTAATAGTTAAGAAAATTGCATATAGTCTGAGTTATTAAATTAGAAGCTAGACTAATTTACTGCAAAATTGGTAAAAGACAAACTATCATATTTTATCTAGTTGTTGTGCTTTGACCATTTAAAAGTACTACTTATAATTGTTGGAATAGTAGAACTATTAAGAAAGAAATTGCATGCCCAATTTTTCAAGTTAATAGCATTGATGAATAATTCATCATCTACGTAGTAGAATACACTCTTTTAGTACATAAGTAATTGTTATGTATGGACTTTATCAAAAGTGTAGGGAAGTAAATAGAACACTATTTTCTTTCATTGGTTAATGAAACACTTGCAATGTTGTCAAATCCAGTGGGAGTATTTTGTTCTTATTACTGAATAAGGAATTAATGTAATGATCTCTTATTCAGTGGGAGTTACAAGCTTTGTCATCTTGGTAGTAACCCAGATTATCTCTAGAATGTCTTACGATAATTACTTTCCACTTGTAGACACTTATGTTTTCAAGGATAGTCATGTACGTTTCCTTATTAGACAATGGAGTGGTTCTATATCTACTAGTTATGCTAATATCAATGACACAATCATATTGGTCACATAAACAAACATATGTCGTGTTGTTTATCTGCTACATGATGTTGTTCCATGCACAAGTGGGAGAAATCTATATTGTGTGCAAGGTACAACATATAGGTATATGATTTAAAGGATTCTCTTGACTGCAAGGTAAGAGACTAACGTTCTAATATAACTTGTACATATCTAATTCAAGAAACACTTGGTGTTACAATTTACGTCATGTGAGAACTTGGCGAGATTGCAACAACAAAGTAAATCTCTATGTGAAGTCAGACCTTGCATGGACATATTTACAGTTTCTAAATTAGACAAGTATTTAGAACATGTGTCAAAATTGATATATAAGATTACTTAAAATTAGATTTTTATGTATTATTAGAATGACATAAATGAAGTAATCTAATACTACTTCAAATTTGTTTATTTATGTATTTTGGAATGACATAAATGAAAAATAATGTAGTCCTACATTATTATGAAGTAAAATAAATTAACTTGAAATTACTATTGAAACCAAGAGTTGTGTTCATAATTACTTTAGTTAAACATGTTTATGATTCAATGTAAAGACATAAACATAAAGTCTTTTAAGACTTATAATAAAGTAAGACGTTAACATGTTATGTTTTTTAATTAAGACATATACAAGAAGTCATTGAGTTGATCAATGATTTATAACGCATAATGGGATTATAACAGTTTATGTTTTCTTGATGAGACATGGATATGAAGTGACTTGGTTAATGAGTACTTGTGTTATAAATCATGTAATTGGCTTGGAAAGTCTATTATACCATTAAGTTGACTTAGTTGGTAAATAGGTAAGCCAAAAGGAATATGTTTATCTTATATATTGTTAGATTGTCTTACAATATTAATTCTAATGAACAACACAAGTTGATGGTATGTTCAGTTAGGAGAATCAAACTCTATTTGATTTGTTTGATTCAAGATAACCATAACTTCTTTTTTTAAAAGTAACAAGGTTAGAAAATTGAGTATGGATTGAATATACTCAATATGACTCCAACCTAGAAGATTAATAAAACACCATTTCATTATGGAATGTGATGAATCACATTAAGTTTTTAAATTGAAGATTCTGAATTTGTTAAACTACTTATGAATAGGTTATTAACAAACTAAAGTCAGGAATTATCAATGTGTATTTGTAATGTCCCAAAAAGAGAACAATGTAGTTTTGCTCTAAATGCTAAGTATATATAGATAGTCTATATATTACAAAAGGCAAGTGGGAGTTTTTATCTTGAAAGATAAAATTACAAGATACATAATCTTCTAAAACACACTAGTAAATATCATGATGAGGTTAGACATGTAAATGATAGACCTCATGATGATGGAATTTTCATTCATAGATCTGCAAGGATATCTCAAATATTTGACTTATATGCTGAGAAATATGAGTTACAGGATTATAGTAAACCTGATAATCATTATGATGGATTACCAAATATTGAATTGGGTAAATTACTCATACTATGAATGTTAAAGATGCTGTCCATAAAGATAATCAATTTTGGAAATTTGGTTTATCTTAATAGTTAGACTAGAGAATGGAAATGAGTTTCTTCAAAGAGATGAAAACCCTAGTAGTTTGAATTTCTATGTAAAAATCATATGGACAATATTGTACACATATTTAATGCATGTTTTATGACAAGATTATTAATCATATTTAAGCAATTAATTGTGATTGAATATTCTTTCCTAGACACATTAAATATATAAAGATGATAATTGTCATACTTGTTTTCATTAATATGAAATATGACAATGGAATATCAAAACTCTTTCTTGAGAAATTACTTGAGCGAGGACGGTAAGTAATTGAAAGGTTTTTTGAATTCATATAATCTTTGAAAGTGTACGAAGTGCTAATAATTCATGAATGAATAAATGCATGCATCTATGAAATTATTCTTATGTTTAATTATTAAATCCCATTTTCGATTTATAATTAAAATAAGATAAATTTTAAGTATTCCTGAAAGCTAGTGAGAGTATTATGTTAAGTTTCTTAAATCTTATATGTTGTATAACATATATTAAGTAACATTCCTTGTAAGGTAAATGTTAAGTCTTAGATTGGAATGAAACTTCACTTGTAAGATTTAAGAATTAAAACATACAACCTTGAAATATATGTTTATTGTTAATAAACATGTGCAGTAAAATAAATGATTCTAATAAAACATGATATATCATTTGGGAAATTGATAAATATCTTTTGACAAGATAGAACATGAATGAAATCTAAGTTTGACATGAAGATTCATCATGTACATCATGTAGTGTATTTAAATTGTCGTATCATTCTTGAATGATAGATGATTTGACAACATTGATATCTAACTAAAAGTTATTAGATAACTTGTGTAATGAATATTCTAAAAGAATTACATCCTCAGCCTGGAATTGCTCCTAGATTCTATGGATGAACAATATGTCAATTGTTGTGCAAATTTTCATCAGCTTCAAACTTGAATGTTTGGAAGACATAAAACATTACACAATGAGATATTAAAGTTTACGAAATTGTAATGAGCACGTTGTTGTTTGTATACAATGATGCTGGTTTAATTGAGATGACACTCAATACTAGTCATGGTAGGATTTCATCCTTGTTAATGGCCATGTGAACTAGTTGTGCTACTAAGAGCGCAGTTGCATTATACATTAAAAGAATAAGAATACTTTAAACTTAAAAATGTTTGGAAGTTTAATTGTCATAAATTGGTGATAGAGGATGTCACACACTTTATGAATTATTATGTGGATTGTTGAATGCACACATACAAGGACTTCATTAATTGAATTCTTGAAATAAGTATTCTCAAAATTACGATAGATCAAGTTGGTTGATTTATACCTTGTCAACAAGTATGATTGTCATTACTTGAGGCATAATTCATCAACTGGAATTTTCATGTATTGATCTATTTAGTATTTGGATAAGGGATGTTAAACAATTATTATAATAAATCAAATACTTGGTATGTTTGATTTTATAATATATTGTATCCTATATTTGCATGTTTAATCCGTGAATAAATTTATTTATTCTAAATCGTCCGTTGTCAATTAATGATATGGGAGTATCATTAAACTAAGACAAATCTGAGAGATATGGTAGAATATACTTGAAAGTATATTGATGAGAATGCATACCAATTTCGGATGATATTCAATGAATTGAATATAGGACTTATCCCAACTACATAATTTACTTTGTGGATATTGTTATAAGTAAATTATGAATAGTTATCCTCGAACTTGAGATACCGATAAGTGTCATGAATGTAGTGCACCGTGGAACAATTTAACGCTATAATGTGGCGGTAGTCATAAGGGTTGTTTCCTGAAGTGTTGCAAAGTTTGTGGGTTATTCTCGTAGTCAAGATAGAATTTGTTCCTTCAAATTTATTTTGGAGTTTAATACTGCTGGGCCCCTCGTAGGGTTGACAAGATGTTTGTGTTGCCACACCCAAAATCTCCCCTAAATATGTTTAGAAGATTTGGTAATCTTGTTCAATCACTTATAACGAGAAACAGAATGGTTGAATAAAGAATGACTT
This sequence comes from Chrysanthemum makinoi, assembly GCA_910596185.1. NCBI lineage: Eukaryota > Viridiplantae > Streptophyta > Magnoliopsida > Asterales > Asteraceae > Chrysanthemum > Chrysanthemum makinoi. The sequence goes on along the minus strand of OU343224.1, from coordinate 363,338,661 downwards.
CATTCCATATCTTTATTTAACATGGTATTAGAAACAAAAGGATAATAATAATGAGAAATCATTAAAAGGTTTTCCAGAGAGCCTTGCTCGATTTGTACTAGAGGCATCGAAGTGTTGCTAGACGCTAACCGAATGTGATCACTCTATTAAGATATGTCCAAGTGGGAGCTGTTGGTTTTATGGACAATAAATTAATAGACGTGTGTTAGGATCGAACTCGAGACCACGAGATTGCACACTTTACGTATGAGAATTAAAGTTAATAATTAAATATAAATGTTGTATTTATTTATTAATTAAATGGAATAACATAACGGTCGTTAAAAGTATTTGGAAAAGGACTAAATTGCAATAGTTGGGAAGGTTCCGGAATCCCTATGGGATACCATGAACCGATCGTCCAAAGGAAACAAGGAAACAAACCCAACTTGTTCACCAAGTTAGCTTGGTATATATACAAGGCTAGGGGTCTTGTTTTTCTATCTCTTGTACTCATTATGCTAAAACCTAAATAGTTTGTGTGTGTTTTTTTCATAAACCGATCGTACAAACCCTTATGGGTGTCGATCCACATCTTTTCCAAAACAAAGTTATTTTGTTTAATTAAAACTAGCATTACTTTAATTTGTTATAGTACGTGTGTACAAGAATGTGGTACAATCACACTATTGATTGTATCTTGGATTGAATTACAAAAGGGGTAATTCTTATAATCCTATAAACCCTAATTAGGGTTCATCCTAATTGCTAGTTTGTGGATTTGATTCTTGTTCGGCTAGAATCAAGAAAGGTAGCTATACTTTATTCTTTAGGTAATTAATTATTCATTATATGTTCCTATACGCTTCCGCACTTACTTTGATGTTTATTGTTTATATTTATGATTAGTCATGTTATATAATTCCAACAGGGTGGTGGCATCATCTTCAGTATGCCTTCAGCTTACCTAAAATCATACACCACGGAAACCAAGTCTTTTAAACCACTCAACGGCTTCGTACCACATTACAATCGCTCTTCCCTCGTTTTGTCAATTTTACTTCAACTATTTCTATAGCAGCCCTATGTACAATACCTGATATCAAACAACAATGGTCAATACAATTTGATGATAAACTAAAGACTGTACTTGAGCTTTGTATCAGTTTCTTATAGCTTCAAAAGAAAGGAAAAGCGACTGTCGTGCCACTAAATAACCGCGGTTGAGTTTGGTATCAAATTTCTAATAGTTTCAAAAGGAAAAAGTAATAAAAAGATCACAAACGGTATAGATTAAAATCTCTAAACAACTGTTTGCTTAGGTACTACTTCTTAAAATGTTGTAGCCCATATTGGTTAAAGAAACAAAATATTGCTTAGCTTATATACTTTATCGTATATCCTAATCACATGTTGAAATTAATTTATTTGTTGTTGGTGTATCCTCATGTCTCAGGATAAATGCAAAATTTTATTCTGTACACATGTTGATCGTCAACAAATAATATGTCTTCTCAACTTTTATTTATTATTTTCATCTTATGACACTGAATAAAGAAAATGCAGTTTCAATCTTATTTTTGTTGTAACAACAAAATGTTCCAGAAATTATGTGATTTCGAACATTAAAATGTTTGTAATGTTAGTGCAATTAGTAAATAGTTAAATCCATTCTCACTAATTTTATAGATAATGCTTCTCTACCTAGTTTTGAATTACAAATCCCCATCGATCGTTACCCCTACTATTTTTTACCTTGTTTTACCCACAAGGCCACAACAACACGATGAATACACAATTTATGTTAATTTTAGACGGTAATAATATAAAGAAAAACACAAATATATGTTTTGATGAGTGATACTAAAGAAACAAGGAACTAGATATAGCGAGTATAAAAGACCACAAGAGTCCATAGAGCAAGTGATATCTATGTTTTTATAGAAGAAGGACAATGCAACAATTCCATAAGAATAATCGAACACATCAAAATTTCAAAGAACACCTACTTTTGTGCAAATATTCGCATATGTAAGAACCTCTCAGATATTTGGATAGCAACCCTTTCAAATTCCAATTTCAGATTTACCAGGAACCTCTACTTACATTTTTGAAAACTTAGTTTACGTTTCGAGTCCCACATGGGTCAAAGAGAAGAAATACTGCTATCTAATAGACGATGGTGTATTTGGTCAACTCTAGTATTCGAAGTTGGGTCATTTAAGTGTTCTTCATGTTCCGCTAATACCTCCATCATACAAAATTTCGTGAAGTGTATCAAATCTTTTGGTGGTTCAATTTAGATGGTCCATTACAGATGGTGATGGGTGGTGTTGCATTATATAATTTGGCGTTCTGGTTTTAAATTTGATGGTTTGAACTCTACTTGAAACCATTGTGTTTCTTTGGTAATGTGTAAATGGTACAAGAAATGTAGGGCTCGTTTGGGTGATGATTTGCACACTCCCAAAAATAATTGGGACACTCAATTTTTGAGTGTTTGAACATTTATACCCTCACATTATATTTAGTTATGTTTATCCTGTAAGGGTATAAATGTCCAAACACTCAAAATTTAAGAATCACAATCATTTATGAGAGTGTGCAAATCACCTCTTGGCACGTTTGGTATGGGACCTTAGATTGGGTTTCATGTTGAAATGACATTAAACGTATATTTGGTTCATTCTTTGGATTGAAAAAATGATTCTAGGATTCAAAAATGATAAATGTCCATCTTCCTTGGTTTTACTCAGGTTATAATTTTTGTGAGCCTTTATTTTTTTCTCACTCTCTATATTTTACTAACAAATAAAATTTTTTATTTAAAATTTATTATAAAATTATATTTAATTAAATATAATTTCTCTCTCTTAAACCTACACAAAATCCAAATTCTATATCAAATTCAAATTTTAATCCAAACCCATTTATAAACCAAACGGGCCCGTAGATGTTGATATGCGATTAGATTGAAGCGTTATAATCATCCAATAAAGTTTGATTATCCTCAAAAAGAAAAAGAAAAAAACGAATAAGAAATACACTCAACAATTGCTATACATTTCCAATAAGCTACGTGGTCATTTAACTCATTGAATGCATAGGAAATTAGTTTTATATCATATTTTGAGATTTCTTTAGATTTCTAAAGTTACTTTTGTATAATCCTCACTTTGTATGGTCCAAACAATTATAGCATGCAACTTGCAAAGAAAACAAAAATTAGGGATGATGACTAAGTTTGTAATCCCACATTGGTCTAAAAAACAAAGTTTGGCTTGCTTACATACCTTAGTGCATACACTTCACATAGGTGGAGACTAGTATATATATTGTTGGTGTGTCTTAGGCATTAGTGTGTATGCACAAATACACTAGTGCCAGAACTTCATCGGCAGTCAATATATGTTCTCAACCTTTTTTTTTTCTTTTTTTTTGATACTCATTTTCACCTTATTATCTTAATCTTAACTATATATAATAGAAGAATGCACGGTTTTCATACTCATTTATACCTTATTATCTTAATCTTAACTATATATAATAGAAGAATTCACGGTAGTCTAACTACCATTTTTATATGAAATCGTGTGCAATAATGTTATTCCCTAAATTTCTCGCCATGCGTAAAGTTATTATCACGAAAGGTATATAATCGAATAATTTTATTTGCCAAAAGTTTTAGTTACAGAGTACTCGCCCCTCTAAGGCGCGAATACCTGCTAGTAATTAAAATGTTTGAACAAAGAAAGTATGTTTATACCTCGTTACATGAAGTTTTCCGTAGGGCACTATCACAAGGTCATTTAAGAATAAAGCATATATGAACTAGAAACTTTTAAGTCGTTCATCCTTTTTCATTTAAATGAAAAAATTATTTACGACCACTTTTTTAGAACATATTATTTACAAACGGCTAAACCTTAACGGACAAAAATGCATAGTCCTCAAGAGAATTTTTTTTTATCTTTCAATAAACAGGAACTTCAATATACTTTTTACCAACTATTTTTTGCTTTTTTATAAGTAATTGAAAGTTACAAAATAAAAAATCACATATGATTTGTGATATAAGTTTTAAAGTTTCAAATATCGTTATTGCATTAGTGCGACCATTTGCTTCGTTGCTCTTTCTGAAATATTAGGTTTGCGATCCCACATTAGTCAAACAAACAAAAGTTTTCTTGCTTATATACCTTAGTGTATTTTGCTTAAAAATATATACCTTGGTGTATTAGAAAGAACTAGCAGGGTACCCGCGCGTTGCGGCGGCGGGTACCCTGAAATCAAAGTTTTTGGCGAGCAAATGTTTTTCAATTGTGTATTCTTTGTAACAATACATTTAAGAATGACGTGTATTTTATATGGGAATAACTTTAAGTGGTGATGATATAAAAGCACAACTCAGTAATATTATAAAGGTATGAGCTCAAAGTGGTTAAGAGTAGCTTGCAGTCGTAAGTAGGTATGTTACTGTAGGACAAGCTTCATTACGAACTACACTTTTTTGGTACGTCATGTTATATTTTATCAAATAATATTTACTTCTAAAGATTATAAGTTCTGAATAAGGCACCAAGGTAAAATCATTCCATTTTTACCAAAAAAATTCTACAAATATTTTTGGTAACCATCGTAACAACAAATTTCTACACTTCTAGCTCTTTGGACACATTTGTTTAAGTTTTCTAAAGAACAAAAGTCTAAAATCATAGCTTTTATAAATTTAAAAATATAATAATACTATTCTCACTACCTAATTAATGATCTTTATTTTTTTACTGTCGAAAGATTATAAAATCACAACTTTTATAAATAAAACAAAATCGATATTCTCACTACCAAATTAATGATATTTGTTTTGTTACAATCAAAAGGCTTCGTGGACATCATAATTCACACATCTATAAATCCATTAATAGGACCTAACAATGAAGAAGAATATTCACATCACACAAACCATTAATCAAATTTCAAAGTTAATTTTTGTCTCGATACTTAAAAGTTACACATTTACTGTCTACTAACTTTCATCTTATAATTTAATGGGTTTTCACTTTTCAATTGTTTCGATGTGTATATTGTATGGTATGAATGAAAGTAGCAAATCACTGGTCTCGGTTCATTAGAAAGGTATAGTAGTAAAAATGCTAAACAAAGAATATAAAAAGTTACAGCCTCCATTCACTTTCTTTCCTTGACATAAGAACACAAAATTATATATCAACACTCTTTACATTCGTCCCCCTTTTTTACATTTCTCTCCTTTCCTTTACTTCCTCTCATAAAAAAAACTATAGAACAGGTATATCAGTTAACCAAGCTATTCATTTAGGATTTTAAGCAAGTCTCAAGTTTTAATGGTCATCATCATGTGATTGCCATATATAAATACTACCTGTAGACTTTTTTTTGGTTTTTTAACAATTCAAAGTTTAAACAACCGCTTTTCTAACTCCACATATGTTACATAATACATATTATTTACAATTTAACATGGATCATATACAATATACAAAGAAATTTTAAAAATATACAAAATCATATAATGAAAAAAGAATCATTACAATCTTGGTTCTTTTGAGAAGAAACTAATAAAAAGGTGACTTTTCATGTGTCGATGATAGCCGAATGTGTGTAAATTTAGTAATTCAACGAAACGCAATATGAAAATTCTTGAATAATGGTGATTCACTAACAAAAACACAAACTATACTGTATTTACTTCCATTACATATGCTAATTTTCAACGTTTAACAAAGGTTCACAAAGAATACAAATAATTTAATCAAAATATAATGATCATATAATTTGAGCTGTAAAATTATGAAATAATAGCTTAACAACGACAAACAAAAAGAATCATATCCTAGGTTAGAAACTATTAGTACAAACTTACAAACATAGATCCATGGTTCAACCATAAACCATTAAAAACTTCACTACTAATATCACATACCTTTTTGTATGCTTTCTTCCATATTACCCACAATATCACATTCTTCGTCTCTTTAACTTGCTTGACCGTGTTGTCAATTCAAGCAATAAACCCCCACTCGAGTGTCAATTGGGTGGTCGGGTTGAGTGGGTCAAGGGTCAAACGGGTTATGGGTCAAATGGATCATGGGTCAAACATGTCATATTTTTAAATTGGGTCACATGGGTCATGGGTCAAACAGGTCGGGTCGGTTTGACCAGCTACTTTTTACAACTTTTGAATTTTTTTATAAAATTATTTATTACACTTATAATGTTGATTTTAATTGAGAAGAATATGCGTTATTACTTTAAAGTTTTAGATGTTGTTTATAATTTATAAATTAAAAGATGATAAAACTAAATACGATACTCATGAAATAGTGATTTAATCGTTTTTACTAATATGTACCAAACTGTTGGGGATATATAAACTGTTACATTTATGGTTACTTTTTGCTGCAAGCAAATTTATATGTGGCCAGAAACATGTTGTGCCATATTTGTTTAATTTTAATTTAATTGAAAAGCGTTAATCTAACCGAAAAAAGATAACTTTGTTCATTCTTCTTCATTGGAACCATCAACGAAGAAGAAAACTGCTTTTTATTCCCAACACCATGACCCAATCGACCCAATCTCCAATTTGACCGGTCCTCCATCCAGCAATGAAACCCATCACCCATTAGACCTGTTCTTTTAGTTTTTGCTAACCCAAAGCAACCCAAAAACTCAAAAACTTTACCCAGACAAACCAATAATTGAGAGTATGGGTTGTGATTGCCAATCCCCCACTCAACCGTTTTGTTCTCCTTGTTCATCACAGTCACTATCATGTGTAAGGAGACAACAAAAACTAAACCCATCAAACTACAAAATAACGTAAAGCAAAAAATAAAAAGAATCATATCTAATACTTAGAAATTAGGATACCCTTTTTTCAGCATTCCTTCATCGGTAACTATTATCACTGGCACAACCAACATCGACCTTCTCCATAGTCCACCTTCTTCATTGTTTAGATCTTTCTTTTTTTTGGGTTGCATTAGTTAGATCCATAAATAAAATAAAATCACCATTCATGTTAACCCGAAAACGGTAAAACCTGTATTAGAAACACCAAACAACCTAAACCACTAAAACTACCAGCCAAAACAATCGACCAAAATCACCTAAGTCAAATAAAAATAAGATGGTGGTGAATTCGACGCATGTTGTTGGCCACGTGCGGCGGATTTAGAGGTTGGTGGGTAGGTTTTAGAGAGAGAGACAGAGTTGTGAAAGTGAAGGGTTATGTATGTGTTTTGTGATAATTATGTCTTGTGTGTTGGAGGTTTTTAGGCTTTAGTGACTTGTACATCATGCTTAACCACTTTGAAGTCTGAAAAGTCTGAATATTTATTAAGAGAGAGAGTCATTCACTCTTTATAAGTAGTAGTGATAAAAATCTAAACTAAATACTAAATAAAGGCGCATTACACATGCTCAAATCAATACATTTAATGTCGGTGCATCATCACATGTGGTGTTAAATGCAAAATTTTACTACGACGTGTAGTAATGGGTAAAAAATTAATATATGCTCTCAGTTATTTATTTTTTCACCTCACCACAGAAAATATTATTTGAACTAAGAAAATGCATTTTAATTTTTTTTATGTTGGGCTAATTATGTGATTATGAACATTAAAAAGCTTTTCATGTTCCTAATTTCTCTTTTTTCACCTTACAACAATTAATATTATATACTTTCAGTATTTGTGTTATCAAAATTATCAAATCAAGATCATTAATTTCTAATCGTTAGTTACTTATAACTTTGTTTTTGCTAAAGGTATAGGTTGATTATACCTATATCCTTAATTATTTTGAAATCGTATCAACACAAGAACCACTAGGACAAAAATGAGGAAAATCATTGATATTCTTACATTTCTGGTGTTAATAGCACTTTGTTCTCCGACTTAATATTCGAACAGCTTTGTAATCATCGGTATAGCTAGCGTACCTAAAATCATACACCACGGCAAACATGTCTTTTAAACCATTTAATGGCTTCGCAACACAATGCCACCGCTCTTCCTACATTTTTTTCAATTTCCAAGGCCACAACCAAGCACCCCCTATCACGATGAATACATAATTTATGTTAATCTCAGGCGGTAATAATATAAAGAAAAGTATAAATATATGTATGGTGTATCATCAGCTCTATTCTTCAAAGTTGCAAGTTCGAGTCTGAAGTTTTGCTATATAAGTGTTCTTCATGTTCCACTAAGACTTCATCGTACAAATTTGGTGAAGTGTTTAGTAATTTAGTTTAGATGATGCATTATAATTTGGTGTCCGCTGGTTATTAGATTTGACAGTTTGAATTATACTTTAAACCGTTGTGTTTGTTGGTATAGTGTAAAGGGATAATTAATTGGAAATGTATCTAACTTGTCACTTTTTGCAGTTCTGTGTAGCTTACTCTTTTTTTTTTTTTTTTGCAAATCCCTGTAACATACTTTTGAATTTCATTTGTTCTGTGTACTCGGTGACCGGCCAAGAAGGTTACATGTTAACATTAGGATTTGTGAGGATTGTCATTCTTTGATGAAGTATCCTAGCAAAATGACTCAGAGGGATATTGCCGTATGCGATGTTAAGCGATTCCATCATTTTAAGAATGGGGGTTGCTCGTGCCAAGATTATTGGTAAAGTGTAAGTATCCTCATCATTGTATCGCCATTGTCATAACTGGACTAACTTCTTTCTTATAAAGTTGTTTATATTGTAGGATTGTTACAACTTTATAATTAAAAAGGATAAAAACCATAACTTCTTCAAGTAAATCAACCATATTGATATACTCCCTCCTACTAATACTTGTACTGTTTCGTAACAAAGAAATTAGAAAAATATATGTTGTTGAGTACCTGTTCCATTATTCTTTCCACAAAGCTTGAATATAAATACTTCTTTCATTTCAGTTTTATGTATTACTACTCAGATGAGTGAACTGCATTTCATTTCTGGGACAACAACAATTGCATCTTCCTGTGCGTATCAGAAGACGCAACAGGAAGCCAATTGAGGGTGCTACCATATTTCAGAACCAGTCACAGCCGTTTACAAGAAAAAATCATATGTTATATTATTTAAGATTGTGCGGAAAGAATCAGAAGAGCAAATTCTTCTTCTTGCAGACGGCTAAGAAATTTAGTCAATCCTTATAATTATATTAAGGTTAGATTAGTCCAGGAAATTACATAAGGGTGATGATCAAGGCGGGCATTGATTCATAACTTCGAGTAGTACTCGTTTCCATGGCCACCTGTAAAAGGTTGCAGCATATCTAAAACTTGTATATACTTGCACTATTTGTGTTCTCGAAATCGTATTAAATTAAGATCATTAATTTATAATCCTTAGTTATTCATAAATTTGTTTTTCCTAGAGGTGTAGGTTCAATATAGCTATATCCTTAAAATCTCGAAATCGTATCAACACAAGAACCGTTGGGACAAATATGAAGAAAATCATCGATATTCTTACAATTTCAAGTTTTAAAAAAAGTATACCTTCACTTTGTTCTCACGGCAAACGTACACTACGACAAACAAGTCTTTAAACATTTCAGTAAGCTACATGCTAATTTAACTCACTGAATGCATAGGAAATTAGTTTTATATAATTCTTTGTGCGATTTCTTTATATTTCTAAAGTTACTTTTGTAAAGCCCAGACAATTGTAGCCTACAACTTGCTAAGAAAAACAATTAGGGTGAAGAACTGAAGACCAAGTTTGAAGACTAACTAGTCCCACATTGGTTATAGAAACAAACTTTGGCATGGTTATATACCTTAGTGCGTGTGCCTCTAGTAGGTTGAAACTAGTATATATGTTATTAGTGTCTCTTTTGTTGATGTATAACGCTAAATTATTATTATTCAGACATTAGCAACAGTTAATATATGTTTAACTTTTTTTTCTCTTCATATTTTTATATTATTATAATTATAAAGGGCCGTGAGCGGCCGCTCAGGGCCTCAAAACTTTTAAGGGCCTCAAAATTTGTCCCATTAATAATTATATGCACGTGTACACATTTTTCGTGAAGAAAATATAATTTAGGGTGTGCAAGGTGAGCGACCGCCCAAGGCCCCAAAACTTTTAAAAGCCTCAAAATATCATAAAATCATAAGATGACCCTGATTATATTGTTTGAACTAAAAGAGCATAAACTTATTATAATTATAATGTTTGAAAGAGCATGTTTATTCCCTTGCAATAAGTTTTTCGTTATTTTTGCATTTAAATAAAAAACTTATTTACCACTTTTTTTTTCCAAATATATCATATTACAAACGGCTAAATGTTAAGCTACAAAAAATACACGATCCTGAAAAAAAAATAATTTTATCTTTCAATAGGTGAGTACTTCGGTATACTTTTTAAAGGGTTCAAATATCGTCATACCTAACATAAGCCATTTGCTTCGTTGTTCTTTCTGAAAAACTTTTGTGGTTCCACATTGGTTAGAGAAATACTACTTGCTAAGAAAAACAATTAGGGGTGAAGAACTCAAGACTAAGTTTGAAGACTAACTTTACAGTCCCACATTGGTTAGAGAAACAAACTTCACATTGGTTACATACCTTAGTGCGTGTGGCTCTTCTAGGTTGATATTAGTATATATGTTGTTGGTGTCTTTTTGTGTTGATGTTTAACGCTAAAACATCATCCATTTAGACATCAACAACTGTTAGTATATGTTCTCAACTTTTTATTCTCTTCATATTTTTATATTATTATAATTATAATTAGGGCCGTCTCTGAGAATGTGCAACGTGAGCGATCGCTCAAGGCTTTAAAACTTTTGAGAGGCTCAAATTAAAATTTGTCCCGTTAATAATTATATACATGTGTACACATATTTTTCACGAAGAAAATATAATTTAATATGTGCAAAGTGAGTGATCACTCAAGGCTCCAAAACTTTTTATGGCCTCAAAATATCATAAATTCATAAGATGACCCTGATTATAATGTTTGAACTAAAAGAGTATAAACTTTTTTCTTCATATTTTTATATTATTATAATTATAATGTTTGAAAGAGCATGTTTATAACCCGTTACAATAAGTTTTTGGTTCATTTTTTCATTTAAATAAAAAACTTATTTACCACTTTTTTTCCAAATATATCATATTACAAACGGCTAAATGTTAAGCTACAAAAAATACACGATCCTGAAGAAAAATAATTTTATTTTTTAATAGATGAGCACTTCGATATACTTTTTAAGTGTTCAAATATCGTCATATGTAACATAGGCCATTTGCTTCGTTGCTTTTTTTGAAAAACTTTTGTGGTTCCACATTGGTTAGAGAAATAAAATTTTGCTTGCTTATGCATTACACAAGCTCAAATGAATACATCACCGATAAATAATGCATTTTGAATCTTTTTTGTGATGTAACCACAATAGATGTCAGGGTAATTATGTGATTTTAAACATTTAAAAGTTTGTTATGTTCCCAATTTTTTCTTTTTTCTCCTTACTACAATTAATATTATTTGAACTAAACTTGCATATCTATATCTATATATACTACTTTAAATATATTTGGGATTTGCTAAAAGAAGTAGTCTTAAAAATATAAGACCAAAAACATTTCCTTATCGAGAAATAATAAGCAATTAATCAATATGAATAAATAAAATAACAAATGGCCAATAGATTAAAATCCATGTAATAAAGAAAGAGTTTATGACAAAAAATTAAATGCTAGAATTTGAAAAACAAAACTGCTATCTATTTAATATATCATTATTAATTTAAACTTTAAACGTTTTGCCAAAAAAATCTTAACTCCGAATCCAATATTAGAACACTACACACGTATGTCTGCATCATATAAAAGCTGAGCCTTTACACATCTAAAAAAATACACACCAAACAAAGAAACAAAAACCCACAAAAAATACGTTCTTTACAACCTAAACATAATTCTCACCGGAAAATATAATGACACAGGTATCCGCCGCCACAATGCGCGGGTACCCGGCTAGTATTTTCACTAATAGTGTTCTCGCAATTATATAAAATCAAGATCATAAATTTATAATCCTTAGTTACTTATAACTTTGTTTTTGCTAGAGGTATAGGTTGATTATACATATATCCTTGTTTATTTCGATATCGTATTATCACTAGAACCGTTGGGACAAACATGAGGAAAATCATTGATATTCTTATAATTTCCAGTTTTTAATGTGTATATCCTGGCATATTATTCCAACAACTTTGTAATCATCGGTACACTCAGCGTACCTAAAATCATACACCACAACAAACATGTTTATATAAACCACTTAATCGATTCACAACATATTGCAATCGTTTTCCCACATTTTCTCAATTTCACTTTAGGTATTTTTGTAGCAACTCTATATATAATACTTGATACCAAACAGCAATATTAGCACATTTACACTTTGATGATAAACTAAAGACCATATTTGAGCTTGCTATCAGTTTTCTGATCATACGTAGCTTTAAAAAAAAGACTGTTGTGCCACCAAATAATTGTGTTTCAGTTTGTCATCAAATTTTTAATAGCTTCAAAAGGAAAAAGTAACAAAAATATTACAAACGATATAGATTATGATCTCTAAACAACTATTTTTGCTCTTTCTTACAAACTAAGTTTGTAGTCCCACATTGGTCAAAGAAACAAAATTTTGCTTGCTTATATACTTTACCATATATTATTTCAACATGTTGTATTTAATATATTTGTTATTGGTGTATCCTCATGTTTTAGGATAAATGCAAACGTTTATTCTATAGACATGTTCAACAAATATTATATCTTTTCAATTTTTATTTTATATTTTCATCTTACGACATTGAATAATATTTGAATTAAGAAAATGCAGTTTGAATCTTATTTGTGTTATAGCAACAACAAAATATTTTGGAAACTATGTGATTTTGAACATTAAAATCCGTTCTCACCAATTTTATGGATAATGCTTCTCTACTTAGCTTGGATAACAAATCATCATCGATCACTACCTGTACCATACCTTACCTTCTTTTACCCACAAGGCATCAACCAAGCAATTCAAATTCCAATAAGCCCACTTTTGAACTATCTTAACCTCAAGATGAACTCTCAAGATGAACCTGCATTTCACATAATCCTCCCTCTTCTTTTTGAATCACTATTAAAAACCTTCAAATTCGACAGTCCAAAAACTCAAAACCCAAAAATTTAATTACAGGAAAATAATTTAAATAATCATGTAAACAAATTAAGGAAACATTGTTATAAAAACTAGCCATAAAAATGCAAAGATCGTAATTGAACGACGAATCATTTTTTTTATTTGCGAATCAGCAATCTTCAGATTCAAAGGTCTTTTTTTAAAGTTTTTATATAAGGTTTTGTTAGGATTTTCAGACTAAATAAATTCAAAAAAATACGAAGTTGAATATTAAAAAACATTTGTCTCGAGATGGATGTAAATATCTTATTGATATTTTACGAGATAATTAATATAGAAGTATTTAATTTGCTCTAATTGAGTTTTATTAGAGTACTCATATTCCATGAAGGATCTCCAATGATTCAAGCATGCCCAAAAATTAGTGATATTCTTGTTGGAAAATATTTTGCAAAATGATTTTTTTGCAATTTTTTGGCATTATTTAATATATGTAGATGTTATATATATTCATATTTATATTTCTTAGTAGCTTTGCGTACTCTTTTACGAGAGCTTCGCAAAGAGCTAAAATGTGTCAAAAATGGAGTTGAAATGAATGAGATATGTGTCTCAAAGTGAGGCACTTAAAACACAAAAATTGGGTTTTGGGAGAGTATCCCACATCGCCCAAAGAAGGAAATAAAAGCATGTTTTTAAGGAAATCTTGGTATTGACTATCAAAATCTTTTAGTTGGTTTTACTTTAACACCAACATGCGTGCGCGCAGAGGGGTGCCGATTTCAGGATTTCTCAGCCAAAATGAGATCAAAGCTTTTGAACTCATGCGAGCGTGTGCAACCTGCGGACACTAATGCAGCTCCGAAACCTCGCATACGTGCGTATCTTTTTGCTGAAAATTCGAGATTCATTTTCCTAAATTATGTAAACCTATTTTTGGAATAGATATGAAACTTATTGACAAAGTTAAAAGAATGTTGCTGTGTAAATAACATATATGCAAATCGTGCTATTGTTTTAATAGATATCTTTCAGGTAAATATTTTATCTTGGTGACCAAGATAGGTTTAGCCTATAAAATAAACGGTTCCTCATTCAGTTTTCTACACAGAAAAATACTGCTCCAATACAGAAGAATTCAAGCAATCTCTTCGATCAGAAACGCACAAGTTTTCCGCGATCTTTCAGGCAAGTTGTCAGATCCGGCTATACAACAGCTTTGGACGTTGTACCCTGGGAAACAGACGACGAATTTGTTTTAAAGGAATCATGTTTTAACACGAGCCTCGTTCCACGACCTTTATTGCTTTCTTTGTTTATCATTCATAGTGTCTGTCTTCTGCTTCTACCTCTTTTTCAATTTTCTGTTATTTACATCCTGTTAATTTTTATTATTGTAATCTGATTATTTTAATAAAAGTGTATACTGTTTCCCTCAATTCTTACGGTTTCCAGTGTTAATAGCACTTTGTTCTCCCGACATAATATCCCAAAAACTAAATTTGTAATCATTTGTGCACTCGGCGTACCGAAAATCATACACCAAATAAACAAGTCTTGTAACCCACTCAACGGCTTCGCAACACATTACAATTGCTCTTCCCATATTTTCTCAATTTTACTTCAAGTATTTATGTAGCAGCCCTATGAAATACTTGATATCAAACAACAATAGTAGTACCTATACAGTTTGATGAAAAACTAAAGACGGTATTTGAGCTTGGTATTTGAGTTTGATGATAAACAATACTTGATATCAATTTTCTCACAGCTTAAGAGTGTTGTACCACCAAATAATTAACCGTGTTTGAGTTTGGTATCAAATTTCTAGTAGTATCAAAAGAAAAAAGTAATAAAAAGATCACAAACGATATACATTAAGATATTTAAACAACTATTTGCTTTGTTACTCTTTCTTAAAAACTATGTATGTGAGTCTCACATTGGTCAAAGAAAGAAAACTTTGCTTGCTTATATACTTTAGAGTAGTGATTGGGAGACCTAAATCATATGCCTAAAGATATGACTAATCATATGTGGCATCATCCTGATGGCTACAGCAATAGGACCCGCTTTTTTATAACCACCAGGATCATGCCACATGTTTTTAGTCACATCTTTAAGCACATAATTAGTCTTCTCAATCATTTTCCTATACTTTATCGTCTATGGTTATCACATGTTGAAATTAATATATTTGTTGTTGGTGTATACACTCATGTGTTGTGATATATGCTATATTTACTACAAGCATTGAAGTATACACTACCAATCGGTATATCTTCTCAATTTTCATTTTTTAACATTCTTTTATTTGTTAATATCTGAATTAAGAAAATGCACTTTGAATCTTATTTTTGTTGTAACAGCAATAAATGTTCCGAACATGTGATTTTGAACATTAAAATGTTTGTTATGTTAGTGTAGTTAGTAATTACTAATTAGTTAAATCCATTCTGGATAATGCTTCTCTACCTAGTTTCGGATTACAAATCACCATCGATCGTTACCCCGTACCATTCCTTACCTTCTTTCACTCACAAGGCACAACAGGATGAATAAATACTTTTTGCTAATTGCAAACAGTATAGTGAGTATAAAAGAGTGTAAAGAACACCTACTTATGACCAAATATTCGTGTGTGTAAGAACATCTCGGATAATTGGATAGCAACCCCTTTATGTTCCAATTTCATTTTATCACGAACCTCTACTTACTTTTTCTGAAAAACTTAGTTTACGTTTCGAGTCCCACATGGATCACAGAAAAGAAATACTGCTAGCTCACTAATATAGTATGGTGTATTTGGTCAACTCTAGTCTTCAAAGTTGCAAGTTCAAGTCTAAAGTTGTGCCATATAAGTGTTCTTCAGGTTCCACTACTAGGTCCATCATACAAAATTTCGTGAAGTGTCTATCAAATCTTTTGGTGGCTTAGTTTAGATAGTCCATTACAGATGGTGTTGGATATCTAAATTTCAAGTGCTGCTTTATAGTTTGGCGTCCGTTGGTTATAAATTTGACACTTTGTACTCTGTCTGAAACCATTGTGTTTGTTGATATGGTGTAGATGGTACTAGAAATGTAGGTATTGATATGCATTTACAATAAGGTACGTGATCATTCAACTCATTAAATGCATAGTAAATTAGTTTTATAGAAGTATTTTTGAGATTTCTGAAGTTACTTTTGTATAATCCTCATTTTGTAAAGTCCAGGCAATTATATATAGTGTGCAGCTTGGGGAAAAAATTAGGGGTGAAGACTAATTTTGTAATCCCACATTGGTTGAAGAAAGAAACTTCGGCTTGCTTACGTACCTTAGTGCATGTGCTTCTCATAGATTGTGATTAGTATATTTGTTGTTGGTGTGTCTTAGGCGTTGGTGTTAAAACACAAAAACACCGTCCCCTTGACACCATCAACCGTCAATATATGTTCTCAACTTTTTACCTTATTATCTTAATTATATATAATAGAAGAATGCATTTCATCTCTTAAATGTCACTAAGACATTTTTAAACTAAAATTAAACAACACAATAATAAAGCATGTTATACAAACCATTAAAAATATAAAAAGCAACAACTTAAGAAATTTAAATAATAAAGCTAAAGGTACAATATATAAATAATGTCAGGCTTAAGGTACCCCTCGTTTAAAGATACATTTAATATACCACAAAGTACAAACCAAACAAGCTTTTGAAAAAAAATTGTATACGTCAAAGTACGAAAAAACTTAGGTGGTATAAAGTATGAAAAATTTGTAGCTTTTGAATATCGTAATTCATATCTTGTTAAGCAGTGTTGTATATAGATTTATTAGTCATATATTTGCACGAACTAATGGATACAACTCTATGTTTATACGTTATATAATATTGTGACGAATATTGCATACGGTAACATTTATTGACTAGCAAGTACCTTTCACCGTCGATCATCACAACTTCAAAATTGTACTAACTACCGTTTTTATATAGCTATTACATCGCGATGCACGAGTACTCTACTATATTTATATCAGATATTGTGGGATAAAGTTATTCCCTAAAATTCTCTCCATGCGTAAAGTTATTATCATAAAAACTATTGTTCGCCAATAGTTTGATTAGAGGGTACTCGTCACTGTAACATGTGGGTACCTACTAGTAATTACAATGTTTAAACAGATGAAGCATGTTTATACCCCATTACATGAAGTTTCTGTATTAATCCGCACTATCAAAAGGTAATTTTAATAATAAAGCAAGTATCAAATAAGCCGTTCACTTTTTCATTTAAAGGAAAAACTTATTTACCACCTCAGTTTTAAAATATATTATATTACAAACGGCTAAACGTTAAGTGGAAAAATACACAATCTCGAAGAGAATTATTTTATCTTTTAATAGACAGCCACTTCGATTTTGTGATGCAAGTTTTAAAGGTTAAAGTATCGTTATTGCGTATATACCTTAGTGTATATGCATTACACATACTGAAATCAATACATTTGTTATCGGTGCATCATCATAAGTGGTCAAATCAAGATCATTAATTATAACTTTAATAGAAAGTTTTTTATGCTCCCAATTTTTTTTATTTTTTCACTGTACTACAATTAATATTATTTGAACTAAACTTGTATATACTTTCTCTATTGTATTTTCGAAATTGTGTTAAATCAAGATCATTAATTATAACTTTGTTTTTGCTAGAGGTATGGGTTGATTATACATCTATCTTTAATTATCTTGAAATAGTATCAACACAATAACCGTTGGAAAAAATATGAGCAAAATTATTGATATTCCTACAGTTTCCGGTGTTAATAGCACTTTCTTCTCCTAACATAATATTCCAACAACTTTATAATCATGGGTACACTTGGCGTACCGAAAATCATACACCACGGCAAAGAAGTCTTGTAAACCACTAAACGGCTTCGCAACACATTACAATTGAAACCAATGGGGTGACCTAGCGGTAAGAGCTTAGCCTCTTAGGACGAAAGTGCCTAGAGGTCTTGGGTTCGAACCTTGGGGAGAAAATTAATCCTCCATTGGCCACAGAGGTTCACTTGCGCCGACTCCGGGCTATCTAAAAGGGTAGTCGCCCAGGAATTAGTTGGCTCGCAATGTCGAGTCGGAAACCCAGGTATACAAAAAAAACACATTACAATCGCTCTTCTTACATTTTCTCAATTTACCTCAAGTATTTCTGTAGCAGTTGTATATACACTACTTAATATCAAACAACAATGGCAGTACCTATACAGTTTTAATGATAAAAGACAGTGGACAGTTTTCTCATAGCTTCAGAGGGAGAAAAAATCGATTGTTGTACCAATAACTACCCGTGTTTGAGTTTGGTATCAAATTTTTAATAGCTTTAAAAGAAAAAAGTAATAGAAATATTACAAACCATATAGATTAAGATCTCTAAACAACTATTATGCTCTTTCTTACAAACTAAGTTTTTAGTCCCACATTTGTGAAGGAAACAAATTTTTGCTTGCTTATATACTTTACCGTATATCCTTGCCACTTGTTGAAATTAAAATATTTGTTTTTGGTGTATCATCATGTCTTTTGATATATAACAAAAGTTCAATCTATAGACATGTCGTTTGCCAACAAAAAATATATCTTCTCAATTTTTAATTTATTTTCACCCTACGAGATTGAATAATATTGGAATTAAGAAAATGCGGTTTGAATCTTATTTGTGTTGTAACAACAACAAATTTTATTTTTATTTTCACCCTACGATATTGAATTATATTTAATCTTATTTGTGTTGTAACAACAAAATTTTCCTGAAACTATGTGATTTTGAACATTAAAATGTTTGTTATTTTATTGTAATTAGTAATTAGTTAAATCCATTCTCACCAATTTTTTGGACAATGCTTCTCTACCTAGTTTTTGAATACAAATCACCATCGATCGTTACCCATACCGTTTCTTACCTGTTCACAACCAAGCACACCCCCTAACACGATGAATACATGCTTCCGTACCATTTAATACCTTTTTTTACCCACAAGGCCACAACCAAGCACCCCCTAACATGATGAATGCAAAATTTATGTTAATTTCATGCGGTAATAATATAAATAAAAGCACAAATACATGTATGAGCGAGTCTGATTAATTATAGGTGCAAAGCAACTCTTAGTTACAGATAAACTCATACAAACTACTACAAAAAGTGTTTTTTACAGCGCCTTTTTATAACGGTTGTACACTATACCGCTCTAAAAAATCCAAAAAACCATTTTATAGAACATACATTTGTAAAACCGTTTCAAAAAAATGTTATTTACAGCGGTAACATATCCAAAAATATTTTATAGTACGGGTTTTTAGTAACCGTTATATAAAAAAGCATTTTCAAAAAATTTCACAATTTAAAAGCGGGATAATATTCCCTCTATTTTCTCTTTTTCGTTTTTAATAACGGTTTTAGTGGAAACATTGAAAAGATAAACCAAATGAATCAATATAAACCATAAACTAGCACTAGTACCCGGATATCTTTATCATTTTTTTCTCATCTTCAATGTTCTCATAAACACACACATACAAATAACATTTCAACTCCACCACCGCCACTTGCCGGAAGTCGAAAGCACATCGTAATCATCAACTAAACTATCGTGACCACACACAAGAACCACGAGTCTGCCTTTACATTAAGATTTGATAAGGTTCATTTGTTGTAGATCTATATAATTCTTATATTTTTATTTTTATAATTTGTTTGCTTCAGATCTAATGACTTTTACATTGAGATTTAATATTTGTATTTTTTATTGTTGCAGGTTTTGTTAATTTGAGCATGGATATGATGAGCCTTCAACTTGTAGATTTTTTTCCCTTCATCTCTTTGTAGATCTATAAATGTTGGTTTAGTTTGTATGTATTACCCATGTAAATTTTGGCATAATTTATCAATTTATGTAATAGTTGTTAATTATGTATATAAGATGTTTTCTAATTAATGAGTTTTTGTACTTAGTTGTTTAAAGATGCACCTAGATGATGAACATTTTGAGACTTGATGTGTTTAGTAAATTGTTGATTCTTCACGTGGTAAATGGTACTGTTATTGATGTGATAAGCAAATAACAATGATATATATATATATATATATATATATATATATATATATATATATATATATATATATGAAATATATTAGTACAGAATTAATAGAATTAGCTAAATTTTGTACTATATAATGTGGGTCCCGATTCTTTTTGTGGGTCCCGATTAACATGGGTCAGTTCATTCTTTAGTGTATTTTTAATGAAGGATTGTATGCAAATTGGCTACAAAAAAAGTATGCTTATTTATCTATATATATATATATCTATATATATATATATATATATATATATATATATATATATATATATAGGATGACACCTTTAAAATAAAAACAATAAGAACCAATAATAACGTGACATGTGTCCTAAACAATTTAAACTAAAGAATTTAGGGGCTTTTACAACAATTTAAACTAAATTATGCCAAGAATTTAGGGGCTTTTACATATATATAAATTTTAAAAATTACATATATATCTTTTTGATGCATTAAAAGCATTGTATTTTATGCATCAAAAACTGGTACAAAGGATATACATGTAATTATTCATTCAGGTAAGGATATATATGAAATTATGCCAAGAATTTAAATGCATCAATGACATTTTAGTTAATTATCTAAAAAAGAAGGGCAAAATAGGTAATCCAGTTTAATCTTCATTAACTCATTGACTACTTTTTTTAAACCCATTTTTCTACTTTACAATTGATGATACAAAAACTTTTTTTGTATTAAAATAAAAAGATGATGCAACAAAGCAATTGACGTGGAATTTGTTGATACACACAGTTCCTTTCTTATAAACTTTTTTTATTATGAATATAACATATAAAAAGATGAAACACAATAATTCTTTTTTTATATATTTGTGATGATACACTAATACTTTTATTTTTGACACATTTTTATTGACATATAGTTTTATGATACATTTATAATAATCGCTATGTTTTTTTGACACATTTCATTTTATGACACATTTTTAGTGATATGTTAAGTTTTTTTATTGTAAATATTTAATGACACACTTAACCTTATAATGCATTAGTAAAGATACACTAATTATTTTTACACATTTTTATTAACATACTATAATTTGTGACATACATACTTTTTTTAAACATTTCAAATGACAAACGAAGTCTTTCTACACAAATGTAATTCATTTCAAATTGACACACGTTGAACATTTTTTTATGAATTTTACTGACCCACATCTATTGATATAAAGTGATACACTATATCATTCATAATATATTAATATACAAATCTCAAACTTAGATCCTTGAATAACAATTTCAAAATAAAAATCTGGGAAATGAATAAGACAAATACATATCTCTGAATGTTAAACCATAACTGGAACAGGACTGAGGAATAGAAAAAAATGTATCATTAGTTTCAAATAACATTTTTAAACTGTCAATATGATGAGCACGTTGAAGACACCGACAACCGGTCTAGCTGCAAAAAGCATGTCGACAACCGGCGTTAAATCGGCAGTTTAAAAATTAATCAAGGGGGGGAAATACATGTCGACAACCCAAAAAAACAACCACCCAATGGCTGTTCACAATTCTCCGATCTGGTTGTCAAGCAATTATAAAACGATGATTGTAGAACATGATTATAAAAAAAGGCTAAATAGTGAATAAGCAAATTTATAATGCAAGATCTAAAGAAAGAGAGAATTGCTAGATCTAAAAAGTGAAGTGAATGACGGTTATGTAATTTAATTGTGTGGAGAAGGGGGTTATTTAAATCAGGGGAAAGATGTAAAATACCTTTCATACCCTTTTGATTTAACTAATAACTTCACTTTAATTTAGAGGTTTAAATTCCACGTTAAGTAGTTCCTATTGTTTTTACTTTAAGGTTGGTCACTACATGAACGTATGTATATATATTATATATATATATATATATATATATATATATATATATATATATATATATATATATATATATATATATACTAGTGTCAAAACCCGTCCGATGGACGGGTATGGCTTGTGGTTTTTATTTTTAAGATTTAGTAGAACAAATATATACCAAAAAGTAATTAAAAGTTAAATGAAACGGTTAAGATCTATAATTGATGTTACCATAATCCATAGAACGGCAAAAACATGTAAGTACTTTGATTTTTGGATTTTGTTTTTAGGATTTAGTAGAACAAATATATAATAAAAAGTTACTTAAAGTTAAATGAAACGGTTAGGATCTATAATTGATGTTACCATAATTCATAAAACGGCTAAAAACAGGTAAGTATTTTGATTTTTGGTCTTTATTTTTAGCGTTTAGTTGAACAATTATATACTAAAAAGTAATTAAAAGTTAAATGAAATGGTTAATAACTATAATTGATGTTACCATAATCCATAAAACGGCTAAAAGCAGGTAAGTACTTTGATTACGAACATGTTTTTCTTTTTCTTAAAAGGAGGTTAGTACTTTCTAACATATTTTTCTAAACAATATTAATCATGAACATCTTTTACATTTGATAATATTATTAACATTTATTATTATTATTTTGTTTTTCTTAATTATGTTTATTTAGTTATTGTATATAGGTGCTTCCAGCTGTTATTTTACCAAATTTAAACATATGTAAAAACAGATCTCATATTATATGTCTCTTACATGATACACAAAAGTAAAAAATAGATCTCAAATATAATATTGGTTCATAGTTTGACACTGCATAGACCCAAATTTATTGTTGATGAATGTTTATCTTTCTGATGGAGGTGCTAATTAGAGTTGCTAATTAAGGGTCGCTATTTTTTTTGAAGACCCAACGTGTTTTCTGATTTTCCTTCCAAAATTGTAAGTGTTTGCAATTTCCTTTTATTATTGATTAAAAAGAACTTGTATTTAGGGTTTAGTTTGTTTGTATTTTGGGTGATTTAGCCATATTTGACCCAATTTGACATACTACTAAGATGCTTATTTTGCCACATTTACGTAAGAGAAAACATTACAAAGCATTAGTCTAACTGGGAATGTTTGGATAAGTGTCTAAGGTGGCTGATATAGCTAGAAGTCTAATAATCATTTAGCAAATAGCGATTCTAAACTCGTGATTAGTTCGGGTACAAAAAACTCAGAAAGGAGAAACAAATAAAGACGTAGCTATTAGATAGCCAATTATTAAAATAAATTTGAGATCACCTATTTATCCGTAACTTTAATTAAATGGTGTTTTGATTCTTTGACTCGTGATCTATTTTTTCCGGCTGGATGGTAGAAGTTCTGAGATGTGCGATCTTTGGTAAGTTGTGGAGTTACCAAACAGCTCTCGATAGATTTTGTTATCGAACTCTGGAAAAAGAAAGAATTTTTTTTAAGGGTTAAAGCCAAAAGTGATCATTTATGTTATTGAACTCTGGAAGATGTACTTTAAAGATACCATTTATGTTACCATTTTTTCTTCATTCATTGTAGTTCATCCTGTTATATAGAGTAAGTAGTTGTGTCACAGAATTACTCATGAATGCATCAATCCAGAAAAAATTAAAAGTCTAAAAGGAAATGGGTCAACAGTTTTCCCAAATTGAGCCACATGATATGTTTGAACATCATAGCCTTCTTATAATGCAACTCAAGTCTGACCTTCAACTCAAACATAATGTTTGCAACCCTACACTTATAACAATACATATGAGTAGGGTTTTGCTACCATGAAAGACCTACGGTTAAAACCTATACAACGATAATTTTACTAAAATAAAATCATTGATTTATCTAGTGTACAATATACATATAAGAAGGATGTTGTTACGTGCTTCTCAATTTCCTTGACCTCGGTCTTCGCATGATGACAACTATCTTCAACAAACATGATCTGCACAAAAAGTGAACACTGAAAATTAACAAAGTTTACCCGCATATACTTTAAATGGCAAAAAGTTCAATACGAATCTGAAGAAGGTGTGCGCTTCAAAGAAGTTGGAAGAATGTTATTTGACATGTTCAAGGGGGGTTTAGGTAAGCTTGCTCAAATGTCTGATATCCCAGATTAGTTGTATAAGATACTTACTGGATGTGGTCAAATTTAAATGGATCTAAATTCACATGTTCACGGTGTGTTGGTAAGATTAGTCATACAACTTGATAGCTTAGTTTATTTCCAGAAGACTTCATTAAGCGTTTTTAGTAAGCTTATTACTAATATGTGTAATCCATAGTGATGCTTGGACATGTAATTGTGAAGTTACTCATCATAAATCATCATATTTAAATAGCCGGTTAGAAGAACATAGATTGAAAATATGATGACTAATGAACAAAAAAATCATGCAATGTGTGTTTTCTTATTAGCAAAGTGCATCATCAATTCCAGTATGCTTGCAAGTGGAGCACAAACGTTCATGAAAAATACCTTGAAATAGTTCACGGTGCCGCTCTTAATATTATAGCAATAAGAGTTACATGATTCGTGTTTTGCGCGACCTACCAACTGAGCCCAACCACATTTTTTTAATGGAATTTCAGGTATTAATAGATGCTCATGAAAGTCTACAATTCGTTCCTATATTATTAAATCAAATCTGAGAGTTGTAGGAGTCAATATTTTCCATGTTTGCAGCAAGCTTATCATGTAATAGAAATACATGAGAAACAGAGAGAATACGACTTATCAAGCAAATATTACTATCCGTTTAGACAATATATTATTGTGGCATTTCGGCAATATTTGCTTCATGCAAAGACAAAGTCAAAAGTGATGATCTAAGTAAAAAACCGTCAAATCGTAGACATATTGACTCACATGTAAACAAATGGATATATCTTAAATTCCAATGAAGATATTGAAATATAAGAAATTTTACCTCGTAAAATATCCCACTTTGCAAGCATGAGTGTCAAGAATACAGGAACCATTGCAGTCTGAGAGGAAGCGGTGATTTGCAATATTAGAGGAAGCGGTGATTTTCTAAGTTATGTACCTTAGTTCCCTTATGGTATAATGCAGAAGTGGATCAGGATATATGGGCCTAAAATTTAATGGTACCACAAATACACTTACACTTTGACTTAATCATCGATAAAACAGGCCCTTGAATAATGATTCTTAATTTTCAATGGTCGTTTATTTGTTTTTTACATGAATAAATAAATTAATAATTGAAGAAAATCTTACAGGTCCATAAGGCTAGCGGAAACCATGACTTTGCTGCCCAAGATGATTCCCAAGAACTCCGTAGGACCTTTCCAGGAAACTTACCTGTTAAACATGCATAATTTACAATTTATAATTAATGGTGTGAGCTTATGATTAATTAGGTAACCTTCTTAACTGAGTACTCGATTACGACAAATTGTAAGTTTGGTAAATAAAAAGAGAACACTTACTGATTCTAACAATTGATCAATAGTTAATAGGTCGACATATTCGGCTCCGTTAATAAATTTTGTTTGGTGGGACTATCATCCGATGAAAAGATTCGAGCAACCTGCTAAAATAATTTAATCACCACATTCGAATCGAATGACAAATATTACATTTTACCAAAAGGATCATGTATAAAGTGATCCCAAGAAGAAAAATAGTCACGTAATTTATAAGTAGATTTAGATTTATTTACCTTGTTATGTCTATTGGTTTGATATGCAGTGTCAATAAGTTGACTCAAACATATATTCCTTTTGTTCAATTAGAAATTTCCCTTTAAATAATCATTTCAACATGAACATTTGACACAAAATTTAGAACCACAATCATTATATAAAGTATCATAGTGAATAAAAATTACCTCAACGCACTATATACTTTTTGAGAAAAAAAATCTATTAGTTAGAAGAACACATGATTGAAAAATTCTATATAAAGTATCGTATTAATGGAAAAAGTTACAGTAGTGAAGAGAACATGAATATGTCATTATGTGATTCTTAAGAAGGCTAGGCTTGACATCCAAAAGTACAAAGTGGATTAATATTGAACACAAGGGGTCACACGTAACATATTGTACCTTTAACCAAAATTTCAAGCTGTGAAGATCTGGCACCTTTTATAATGAGAGCTGCAAAAGATTTATTTTATGTCCATTAACTAATATAAGATAACAGAATTCCAATTATCAAAAAGACCAAGGAACCAAAATTTATTGCCGACGAAATATATCATTTTCAAAGATTGAAATTACGTTCCTTTATTCCATCAACTCTTAATGATATTTTATTACCTTTCCTTCATCCATACAAATTATACCATAAAGACTACAGGTTCTGAATCTTACGATGGAGTTGATTGGTGTGAAAGTGTCATGTCCTTTAGCAACAGTCCATGGGAGACCTGCAGACTGTCATGTTATATTAACGGTTATCTACTTATTTTGTAATAATACACAGTGTCATGTCCGATGGGCGGGCATGACTTATTATTATCGTGGACATATTTTACTATATCGAAATAGGATGGGTAAAAAATGGCTGAAAAATATCCAATGAATAAATACCGCAAACCATTCCGACCGATGGTAAGAATTTCTTCGAATATGTCATTGAACTTCTCGGAAGAGAACTAATCACTGAAGAAACAACCTTTCTTTTGATAATTTTAGATGTTGAATTATATTAATATTCGTTGTTGAAGCCACCTCAATAGAGGGAGGGTTAGCTACGATTTGCAAAGCCCACCCGTTGGTAGGCATAACTTATAAATATCATTGTTATTCTTTACTATAGCAAAAGAAGGGCGGTAAAAAATGGTTTGAAAGTGTACATGTTTTACTATAGCGAAAGAAGGGTTGTAAGCTTATAAATATAGTTCACATATTTTACTATAGCGAAAGAAGGCGGGTTAAAAATGGATGAAAAATTGTCCAAGGAATAAACTAAGCAATGGTTAATGTATCATGAATATCGTAAAATATTTATACAGTGAATATAGAACAAAAAGAAATGAATGGTAATCTAATAAGAGGAAATAAAACTTAATAAATTATCTGCCATTACAAAGTATAAGTTTTTGTTCAAATGTGAAATAAAGATTCTTTATACACAACGTGTGTTGTTGAATTAGTTTATTTACCATCTCTACCACAATATAGAATCTTCAAGCCCTTCCTACTCTTGACCTTGAGACAACGACATATAGTTGCCAGTGAGAGAAAAACAAGGCTTTGAAGAACCAACACAATTTGTGGCCTTGACTTTTATTAGTTGAAACTAAATATCGATCGACAATGTAATATGAACAGACATTTAACATATTCATTAGAACGATTGATATACAACCTGAAGCCACACTACCCTTAGCGTCATTTGTTCGGTTCTTTGATGACAACCAAACACGGTCACAATTTTTGTAAAGCCCCACTTTCTAGTAATTCCAGTCTGTAAAATGGGTCAAGATTCTGGTATGCCCGATGACCCGCGTGTCAAAATTCAGATTTCAAATTTAAATTAATGGACACATTAACTTTGAGTTTTGTTTAACTCAAATAAACTCATTTTCATTTGATATTGAAAATTTTCCTATCTCATCGTGGCTGCAAACTCTATTCCAGTTGGGAAGGTTATTTTTTTTAAAGCAGTTATTTGAAACCAAAGGCCAAATTAAAGGATCACTTCTCACATGGAGATTTGGTTTTTTCAATTATCTACCTTTAGAAACGCCATAATTGTTAAATTCATAAATTGCTTGGAATTAGGGTGTTCATCGGTTATCGGGTTGTTAGGTTAATGTGGTAAAATTTGATTAAACCGATAATTACAACACATATCATAAATTTAAAGTTACGTAACTAACCCTTACTTTAATGTAATCAAATCATTACCTTACATTGATTCTATAAGTCACAATAATCACTTTGATAGCATACACACCCAAACACACACTTTAACTATACAATTACTGATAAAAACATAGAAGTGTAATAACCTTTAAATTTTTCCAAAGTCATTTTCAAACTTCAAGTTATATAATTAAGAGTAAATTGCAAAAATCGTCCCTGTGGTTTTGCTTGCAGTTAAAAATGCGTCCTTGTGGTTAAGCTAATTGCGGTGGCGTCCTTGTGGGAAACTTTTTCATCATTTTGGTCCACGGATTTAACTATCATTAAATGAATTCCGTTAGAAGTTACATTTAGCCCCGGTAATAATCGTTCGCGTCCATCCTTTAAACCACATGGACGATTTATGCAATTTCACAGTTACTCCTCAATACAAAAACAATTGCACCTTTAGTCCTTAATACATAATTTCAGTTAAAAAATTGCACCGTTAGTCCTTTATAAATAACCTAAGTTAGTCCCACTACCACACCACTTACCACCACCACCACTATCTCACAGCCAAACTGCCACCCTCTTACCACTACCACCACCACCACCACCAATACCGCCATTCACACCCACCTGCGCTAGTTACCATCAGATCACCGTCTCCCACCCAGATCTACCACCACCCACAACCAATCACCACCACCACTGAACACCACCAATCACCACAAAAATAAAAAAAATTTGCAAAAAAAATCTTCAAAAAAAATTTTTGATTTTTTTTTTCAAAATTTTCAATATTTTCGGAATTTTTTTTTTCCAAATTTTTTAAAAAAAAAAAGAGTTAATTGCATTTTTGGTCCCTGTGGTATTGTCAAATTGCAGATTTGGTCCATAAAACTTTAAAGTGCACGGAGGTCCTTATTTTCCAGTTTTTAGTTGCATGTTAGTCTTTTGATCAACATCAAATGTCTAAAATGCCCTTGTCTTCTTCTTTCCTATATTCTTTTCAGTCCATCTCTTTAGTTTCTTACATAAATGGTCCTTGTGTCTTGCCAAGTTTTACAAATTTAGTCTAATTTTTTTTTAATTATTTATTTAACTATTAATATTTATTTAACTATTAATATTACATAAATGAACCAACAGTGTAATTTTCAAAAAAAATCAAAAATTTAAAATTTTTTTTTTTTAATTTTGAAAATTTTTTTCGAAAAAAATTAAGAATATTTTTTTTTTCGAAAAAATCTATTCGAAAAAATTTCTAAAAATTTTTTTGAAAAATTTATTCAAAAAAATTTCGAAAAACAAATTTTTTGAAAATTTTTTTCAATTCTTTCAAAAATTTTCGAAGAAAGTTTTTCTAATAAAATTTAAAAAAATCGAAAAAAAAATTATTCAAATTTTTTTTTAAATTTTTGCCATTAGAAAAATTTGAAAAATTTTGAAAAAAAAAGTCAAAAATATTTTTTTTCGATAAATTTTCAAAAAATCAAATAATTTTTCAAAAAAAAATTCAAAACATTTTTGGAATTTTTTTCAAAAACTTTCTAAAATTTTTCAAAAAAATTTCGAATAATTTTGAAATTTATTCGAAAAAACTTTCGAAAATTTTCGAAAAAAAGTCGGAAAAAAATTCAAAATTTGTTTTTTGAAATTTTTTTGAAATTCGAATAGATTTTTAGACAAAAAAAATATTCAAAAGGAATTTTTGAATACATTTTTCAAATTTTTTAAAATTTTGATTTTTTAAAATTACTTGTTGATCCATTTATGTAATATTAATAGTTAAATAAAATAATTAAAAATTAACTAAATTTGTAAAACTTGGCAGACACAAAGACCATTTATGTAAGAAATAAAGAGATGGACTTGAAAGAAAATAGGAAAAGACATGGGCATTTTAGACATTGATGTTGATCGGGGACTAAACATTTGAAAACTTGAAAAAATAAGGACCTCTGGTGCACTTTTAAGTTTTAGGGACAAATCACTGAATTTGGCCATACCACGGGACCAAAAATGCAATTAACTCAAAAATTCGAAATATTTTTTTTCAAAAAAAATTTGAAATAATTTTTTTTAAATTTCAAATATTTTTTTTTCCAAATTTTTTTCAAAAAAATTTTGAAATATTTTCCAAATTTAAAAAAAATTCGAAATATTTTTTTCAAAAAACTTTGAAATATATTTTTTCCCAATTTTTCGAAAAATTTTTGAAATATTTTTCAAATTTTTTCAAAAACTTTTCGAAATATATTTTAAATTTTTCGAAAAAAAATTTGAAATAAATTTAAAATTTTTTGAAATATTTTATAGAAATATTGAAAATTTTGAAAAATAATTCAAAAATTTTTGATTTTTACAATTTTTTTTTTTATTTTTATTTTGTGATGATTGGTGGTGTTGGGTGGTGGTGGTTGTAAGTGGTGGTGGTGGTTAGTGGCGGTGGTGATTAGTGGTGGTGGTAGGCGTGGGGGTGACGCCATGATGATGGTAGTGGTGCTTGGTGGTGGTGGTGGTGAATGGTGGTGGTATTGATGTGGCGGTGTGGTGGTGGTGGTGGTGTGTGGAGTGGGTGGCGGTAGTGGTGGTGGTGATAAGTGGTGATTGTGGTGGGACTAACTTAGGTTATGTATAAAGGACTAACGATTACAAATTTTTAACGAAATTATGTATTAAGGACTAAAGGTGCAATTGTTTTTGTATTGAGAGACTAAGAGTGTAATTGCATAAATCGTCCTGTGGTTTAAAGGATGGACGCTTCAAACGATTATTGGCCAAAAAAATCAACTAACGAATTCATTAACGATAGTTAAATCCGGGACCAAAATGAAAAAATTTCACGCCCAGCACACCGCTCAGCGAACCACAGGGACGATTTTTGCAATCTGAGCAAACCACAGGGACGATTTTTGCAATTTACTCTATAATTAATTAGGCAATTATACATTCAAAGTACCCGATGTGCATATGTATGGTTGCAGCCTATTGAAAGCCTAATCTCACACATGGTGGAGGGAATGTTCAATGTGTTACAGCATGTCATATTTGAAAATACTATAATTGTAAGCCAAAAATTTCACGAACATGCACATTATTCCCCCCGAACATATCATATCTTTAGATTAATTAACATGGTTTGCTAAATAATTAACACAAACATACAACACCTAGATGAAGTAAACCACAAGGGCCATGAATCTCAGAAGAAATACGATTGCTTAAAGCATTTAAGTATGTTTACTACGACTTAAGTATACTATTACAGTAATATTCTAAATGGTAAAATTAAGCAATTTAAGAGTCATACATTCAAAATATACTTTGGGGGCTATTCAGCATCTGACCCATCTAACCTATTTCCTTTCAAGCTGTTTGACCCGTTAATGGTGAAAATTCATTTCAGTTTTTAAGATCAACAAATCAAGAAACAAACAAAAACATGAGTCCAAAAAGAGCTTAGAAACACTTCTTTAATATATTAATCTTACTGACTACATTTGTCATTGCAATTGTGGCAACAGGAAATGCCGTGTCAAATTACAACCAACAACATTGAACACTTACCATTAAGCAATTCAAATCACTTTGTCAAGGAATCTAAGTTGTCTTGGTCTTGATTACTCTCCTTGGAAGCACGTTCTTCATTACAGATAAGCAAAAAACATATGCCATTACCTTCATAGTTGTAGAAGTCAAGTAGCAATGGAGTCATAAGTAGCACATAATTTAACAACAACTTAGGAGCTTAATTTGGAACTTGGATGACTGATAACCCGTTCAATCCTTTTGACCCATTTTGTTTTATACTTTAGACATTAAGCTTAAAAGCCTTACCCATTTGACACGTCAGATATAAAACACAACTAAGTTAACACATCTTCCCAAACACTCCCACTACCATTCCTATATTCTAACCAAGCACACATAATAAAGATGTAAAGCACATGTTATCGAAATTGAGCATATTTACCTTTCCAATATTACCATTGATAAAGATGTTGCTACAATTGAGATATCTATGAATGACGCATGGCTCATGGGTGTGCAAATAATCTAAGCCTTCCAGAATCTGTCTTGACCACTTCTTTAAGGCTTTTAGTGACACACACTTATGTTTCTTCCTGTAATCCCTCAAATTCCATGATGCACAAGCCTCGGTAATAAAGTTCAAGTGGTTGTTCTCAAAATCCCTCTAGAAATCGTGAAGAACTAAGGGTTTTCATTCTTCAAAGCATTTAGCAATTTTATTTCTAAAGATAGTCTATTTGCAACACAGGTGCTCTAGTGAAATTCCTTAATTTGACTTGATTCCAAGCAATGTCTCTACCTTCTTCTAGATCAAATCCTCTATAGACATTTTTAACAGCGCAAAGCCTAAAAGTACGAGTACTTACCATATTTTGTTGGATCAACCTCAACAAATGGATCTCGTCTTGAGATGAATCGATTACTTCGTTTGCTTCTTTAGAATCCCGGTATATCCAATACCTATACGAGAATATAGCAGACTTACTTAAAACAGGGAAAAACATAGATCAGCTAACTACACAAGTGAAATCTGTAAAGTATTAGATGTTGAATAATCGAATTCACGGTTAACAATCTGTTGATACAATGAAGTTTTACACAAACAAAAGTTTCAACATCTTAAATTACGTGGTGTTTGTGATTTCTTATTAGAGCTGCGTTTGTTTGGATTTCCTTCTGCATGACAAAGATGTAATCGATGAGTAATAATTTGGGAGTTTGGCAAGCGTCCTTAGTTTTATACATTTAAGAGGTAAAAAAAATAGTCAAATTTAGATAAATGATTGAAATAAGCAGCTCCCAAACCTCTTATTTAAAATTTATTTTTATTTTAAATAAGTAGGATAAGCATAAACAGTTTTGCTTGACCAACACTCAAAACAACCCAACCTATTTTAGATGACCTTAAAAAAATAAAATGATTAACATTAAACATTTGAAATTTGAAATATCTTGGATTTAGTCTCTAATAGCATGTAAGAGCAATTTAGTTACATAATAATTTAAAGTAGTTCAATCGGTGAGCTATGTTAGGAGTTGAATCACGTCTCGGGTTGGTTTATACTCTTTGCTAACCAACCTACAAAATTTAAAGGCTCTCAATAAAGTTAAGCGAAATCATTTGATATGAGACTAATATTAGCAATAAAACTTTAATGTAAGCGTAAAGTTTATTGGGAAACAACTTCATAAAGCATTTTTATAGGTAGGATGGGTTGA
>OU343224.1:363234982-363305295 GCA_910596185.1 Chrysanthemum makinoi | reverse complement strand
AATGCTTCTTCATCCAACTTTGAATTTCTTTCATTTCCTCCAAATTTACGTGTTCTATTGCTGGCTCCTAAAGAGCATCATAAATCTCTTGTTCCATAGTCTTTCTTATATCCTCTTCATCCATCCACTTCAAAAGTAATACATTTGTACATCAACTAGAATGTAAACACACTAGAACAATCGTTATACAAATGACAATTAAATGAATACCCATTTGCCTTACGCCATCTGTGCCTTTTTCTACCTCGAACCATACTTTCCTTTGTTGGTTTTGGTACGATCCTTGTGACATTAGACTTATTATGTCCAACGGTTTGACAATTGGAGCATTTAATGCATTTACGAGCTCTAGATTTACCCATTTGACTCAATTTCTCACGAAGGGTTGGGTTTATGTATATGAATTCAAATTTGTGGTAAAATGTGAGAATAAAGTGCTTGCTATAAGTTAATGCAAGGTGGATAGGGACTAAAACCTATGTCCCCACACTCTAATCTGTTTGACCAAGGACCATAGTTCCTGACACCCAACACAATCAAAACCATATTACAACTCTCTTACACGAATACAACAATTAACAACATAATTAGCAGAATTAAAAACTTGTGAGAACATAACATATAGATTCATTAACTTCATATTAAAACACTAGAACATAAATATTCAGTACATATTTTCCAAAAAGGGAAAACATATATAGCATTTCCTTCTCAACACTTCCTAAGATGATCAAGGAAGTTGTTCTTGTCACACACAGTGAATTGTAATGCGACAGATCATCTCCGTAATAACGCCTTCAACACATTAGCCTTTTTACTTTTGTTCGAAGATCCTCGATAACCTTGTAGTTCATCACCGTAGTTCGAAAGCCGATCTCGAAGATGTATTGTTGGGTTTCCTTCATACCCCGAATCAAGTCAGTCAAAGTGTTTTGGAGTCCTTTAGCAATTTTGATGTCCTTATCGTTTCTCCTACGATAAGAGAAATCGAGTCAAACATACATGTAGTCCGGAGTTCGAAGATTTGGCGAGTTCTTCAGTAGTGGAGTAAACCATTGGAGGTTGTTTCTTGTGATTGTTGGTATGCAAATGATATAGTGTATTAACCAATAAATAGCAAAACAAACTGGGCGTTCCAAATCGAGGACTAATTGTGAAGTTAGTAAACAGAGAAAAAGTCAAGTTTGTGTGTGACAAAATACTGTGAGATTTTAAGTGCAAAAAAATTTTGATGGCCAAATTGAGGGACCAATTGTGACATTATAAACCTAGTACCCTGCAACTTGGCCTTTTGCCTTCCTTGATACGCATATACACAATTAATGTGTTTGGAATCACCAAAAGAACCCAACTAACAAGATCCAAAACCATAAACACTATCATAATAACCCACCAAACAAAACCCAATTAAAACAAAACCTAACATACATCCACACCTTGGCTCACATATCTAGTCAAACCCATTGTTAAAAACAAAAAGTAAGAATGAAGACGAGAAGCATATTCGTCTCCACATTTAAGGATGTCGAGGAAGAAGAAGAAGGTGAGGTCCATTGAAATCCACTATAATGGGGTTTTGATTATAGCCCACTCAGGGTATGAGCGAGGTTCATTAATTATCACTGTGCCTTTACCATGATAGGGACATATTTAGTTCAAGCCTTGATAATGTGTTATCAGAGATTAATGAACAAAAATGGCGTTGTTTTTTGTGATCCTAAATCCCTAGAAAATGGTTTGCATTTGATTCATCTGTGATGTTGATGTTCATACCTTGTTTGGAATGGTTGAAACAAATGACTCAGTTGATATCTTCATAGCCCACAAGCCCCAAAAGTTAGCACAATTTTACTTAAAAAAACATCAGTTTTGAAGTTGTGGGTTGGGTAGAGCAGGATGCTAACTTTAGGATGCTTAGTCAAACACCTTTTAGGACTACAAGTCAATGGCAGGGGATCGATAAGAAAAAAATGCAGGGGAGTGGAACTAGGACACCAAGAGTGAAAGGAGGGGTAGTAATCAAGGACGAAGAAGGGATTGTAGCTAAAAAAAGGGACAAAATTAAAGGAAATGGAAAAGGAAAGATGGTTGATGAAGAGGAGGTTTTGCCCAGAAAAAAAGGGAGACAAGTTGTTCAAGAATTTAAGAGGTTTAGACGGGAAGGGGAAGGCCAAAATGGTTGAGTTTGCAGGGTTTGATGTTGAGAACTTGCATGGGTTTGACTTGGAGGGAAAGGCGAAAGGGTTGGTGGTGCTATCTGCAGATGTTTCAAGCGGTGTTAAGACACCCTTCGAACAAAGAAAAGATTACAAAGCTGCGTCCTAGCACTCTTAGCCCAAAGGCGACCCTAGGTGATGTTTCAGTGAAGAATACCATGTCATGTGTTAAATTCCATTAAGCTGTAACACTACAGTTCATAACTTATATGTTTGTAATTTGTATACTTGTTTTAGCGACAATTGGCAGCAGCATCATCAACTTAGGCCTAACAGTTTTGTCGGTTCAACGGTTTCGGATATCAATCTCATCTGTGTAGATCATTTGAAGATTCAGCAGTTGAACGTTTTGAAGTTGGGCCCAAATTCATCTTCTATATTTTGTAACGAATCAAGAAATTAACATGTATCGAACAATGACTTCGTAGTATCGGTTATGTTCCAGTTTAATCAAACCGTATATAGTTGGTTGTTATAAGTCAACTAGCTAAGTAGTTGATAATGTATAAATTTGTTTGTTAATCCTGGGTAAATTTCTGTGAGCTATTACTTTCTTTACAAGTTGACTTTTATGAAGTCATACTTAAGTTGTGAGGACTCAGAAACGATATTATTTGTTCAAACAATATCACTTTTTTGTTTTGGTGGAATAGTTCTTGGGTTAGAATTAACTAGGTTGAGTTATAAATGTGATTGGACTATATTACCCTCGTGAAACTACGAGAAAGAGTCGTTGACATAGGTGTTAGTGGTCAAGGGACCATTTCGGCATTTAATCGCTCTTGTTTGGACCCGTGGCGATGATTATGCCCGGTTTCGTCCCATCGCGATCCTCCACTACAAGTTTAGGGACCAACGGTGTATTTTAGTCTATATATTATATCACAAACGGTTATACGTTAATCAACAAAAATACATAATTTTGAAGACAAAAACACCTTTTTTTAATATATATTATATCACAAACGGCTATACGTTAATCAACAAAAATACATAATTTTGAAGACAATTATTTATCTTTTAATCGATGGCTAATTCGATATACCTTTTAAGAATTATTTTCCGCTTTTTTTTATAGGTATCAGAAGTTACAAAATACAAAATCACAAGTGAGACATAAGTTTTAAAGGTTTACAATATCGATATCACGTACCATAAACTAGGTTTTTAGTGCCACGTCGTTCAAAGTAACAAAATTTTGCTTTCTTATATACCTTAGTGTATATGCATTACACATGCTGAAATCATTACATTTGTTGTTGGTGCATCATCATATGTGGTGTTAAATGCAAAAATTTACTATGGTGTGTGATGGTGTATTTGGTCAACCCTAGTACTATTAATATTATTTGAACTTAACTTGTATATACTCACTATTAGTGTTCTCGAAATTGTATCAATTCAAGATCATTAATTTATAATCCTAACTACTTATATCTTTGTTTTTGCTAGAGGTATATAGGTTGACTATACCTATATCCTTAATTATCTCGAAATAGTATCAACACATGAACCGTTGGGACAAACATGAGGAAAATCATTGACATTCTTACAATTTCCGGTTTATAATGAGTATATCTTAACTTTGTTCTCACGACATACACTTTGTAATCATCGGTACACTCAGGGTACCTAAAATCATACACCACGGAAAACAAGCCTTTTAAACCACTCAACAGCTTCGCACCACATTACAATCGCTCTTCCCATGTTTTGTCAATTTTACTTCAACTATTTCTGTAGCAGCCCTATGTACAATACGTGATATCAAACAACAATGGTCAATACAATTTGATGATAAACTAAAGACTGTACTTGAGCTTTGTATCAGTTTCTTATAGCTTCGAAAGAAAGTAAAAGGAAAAGCGACTGTCGTGCCACTAAATGACCGCGGTTGAGTTTGGTATCAAATTTCTAATAGTTTCAAAAGAAAAAGGTAATAAAAAGATCACAAACAATATAGATTAAGATATCTAAACAAATATTTGCTTAGGTACTATTTCTTAAAAACTATGTATGTAATCCATGTTGGTCAAAGAAATAAACAAAAGCTTTGCTTATATACTTTATCTGTATATCCTTACCACATGTTGAAATTAATTTATTTGTTGTTGGTGTATCCTCATGTCTTAAGATATATGCAAAAGTTTAATGTGTACACATGTCGATCGTCAACAAATAATATGTCTTCTCAACTTTTATTTATCATTTTCATCTTACGACATTGAATAAAGAAAATGCAGTTTGAATCTTATTTGTGTTGTAAAAACAAAATGTTCTTGAAATTATGTGATTTTGAACATTAAAATGTTTGTAAATAATTCAATGACGGAGCATCACTGGGGCTAGAAGGGGTGCTGGCCCCCCTAATATGTTGCTTTCATATGTATTCTTCTATATACCTTACTTATAAATATAGTTATATAAATATAATTGTATAACATGGCCCCTCCAAAATTACACAACTTCAATTAGGCCCCTCCTACAAACTTCTTCAAGCTCCGTCAATTGTAATGTTAGTGCAATAGTAAATAGTTAAATCCACTCTCACAAATTTTATGAATAATGCTTCTCTACCTAGTTTTGAATTACAAATCACCATCGATCGTTACCCGTACCATTTCTTACCTTGTTTTACCCACAAAGCCTCAACAACACGATGAATACACAATTTATGTTAATTTTAGACGGTAATAATATAAAGCAAAACACAAATATATGTTTTGATGAGTGATACTAAGTTAAGATAAATTTAGAAGTTGGGTCATTTAAGTGTTCTTGATGTTCCGCTAATACCTCCATCGTACAAAATTTCGTGAAGTGTCTATCAAATCTTTTGGTGGTTCAATTTAGATGGTCCACTACAAATGGTGTTAGGTGGTGCTCCATTATAATTTGGTGTTAGGTGGTGCTCCATTATAATTGTACTGTGTAAATGGTGCAAGAAATGTAGGACACGTTTGGCATGGGACCTTAGATTGGGTTTCATGTTGAAATGACATTAAACGTATATTTGGTTCATTCTTTGGATTGAAAGAATGATTCTAGGATTCAAAAATGATAGATGTCCATCTTCTTTGGTTTTGCTTAGGTTATAATTTTTGTGAGCTCTTATTTTTTTCTCACTCTCTATATAATGGGACCTACACATTATATTTTTTCATTTTTTATTTCTTTACTAACATATAATATTTTTTATTTAAAATTTATTATAAACATAAATTTAATTAAATATAATTCCTTTCTCCCAAATCTACACAAATTCCAAATTAGTATATATACTAAAGATCAGGGAAGAGAGAGAGTAACATCCCACGCATTAAATGCAATCTTTTGAATCAAGAAAAACATTTTTCGGCGCCCAAGTGAAGTCGTAAGTAAGTCCTTTAGATTTGGCAAAAATAGCCACAAATGTTTGTGTTTAAGTTGCCGTCAAGAAAGAAGTCCTTTAGCATTAATTGCTAACTATAGCAATTAGGCAAAAATAGTCCATAAGGTTTAAGTGTCGTTAGCAATCCCGCTGCAGCGCGCGGGTTTCTACACTCTTATATACTAAATCCCGGGGAGGAAAACAGTAACCAAGCAAGCATTAATTGCCAACTTTCACAACTTGGCAAAAACAGCCCCTGAAGTTCAAGTGGCGTCGCAAAACAAGTCCTTTAGCATTAATTATGTTTGGCAACTTGGCAAAAAAAGCCCCTGAGGTTTAAGTATCGTCGCAAAGTAAGTCCTTTAGCATTAATTGATATCTGTTGCAATTTGGCAAAAATAGTCCCTAAGGTTTAAGTGTCGTTACAAAGTAAGTCCTTTGTAGCCGCAAAAACAAATTCCCTAAGGTTTTAATTGTATTTGCAAAGTTTCGGGTCCAAACAAATTTTCCGGTCATTCATCGGCCTAAATTCACGCCTACAAAGCAATCCCCACGTCAAGCGCGGTTTTCTCACTCGTTGTATACCAAATTCAAATTCTGATTCAAACCCATTTATAAACCAAACGAGCCCGTAGATGTTGATATGCGATTAGATTGAAGCGTTATAATCATCCAATAAAGTTTGATTATCCCCAAAAAGAAAAAGAAAAAAACGAATTAGAAATACACTCAACAATTGCTATACATTTCCAATAAGCTACCTGGTCATTTAACTCATTGAATGCATAGGAAATTAGTTTTATATCATATTTTGAGATTTCTTTTGATTTCTAAAGTTACTTTTGTATAATCCTCACTTTGTATGGTCCAAACAATTATAGCATGCAACTTGCAAAGAAAACAAAAATTAGGGGTGAGGACTAAGTTTTTAATCCCACATTGGTTTAAAAAACAAAGTTTGGCTTGCTTACATACCTTAGC
Organism: Chrysanthemum makinoi; assembly: GCA_910596185.1. Lineage (NCBI taxonomy): Eukaryota > Viridiplantae > Streptophyta > Magnoliopsida > Asterales > Asteraceae > Chrysanthemum > Chrysanthemum makinoi. The sequence goes on along the minus strand of OU343224.1, from coordinate 363,298,728 downwards.
GCATACACTTCACATAGGTGGAGACTAGTATATATGTTGTTGGTGTGTCTTAGGCATCAGTGTGTATGCACAAATACACTAGTGCTAGAACTTCATCAGCAGTCAATATATGTTCTCAACTTTTTTTTTTTTTTTTCTTCACTTATTTTTACCTTATTACATTAATCTTAACTATATATAATAGAAGAATGCACGATAGTCTAACTACCATTTTTATATGAAATCGTGTGCAATAAAGTTATTTCCTAAATTTCTCGCCATGCGTAAAGTTATTATCACGAAAAGTATATAATCGAATAATATTATTTGCCAAAAGTTTTAGTTAGAGAGTACTCGCCCCTCTAAGGCGCGAATGCCTGCTAGAAATTTTAATGTTTGAACAAAAAAAGCATGTTTATACCTCGTTACATGAAGTTTTCCGTAGGGCACTATCACAAGGTCATTTAAGAATAAAGCATATATGAACTAGAAACTTTTCAGTCGTTCATCTTTTTTCATTTAAATGAAAAAAATATTTACGACCACTTTTTAAGAATATATTATTTACAAACGGCTAAACCTTAACGGACAAAAATACATAGTCCTCGAGAATTATTTTATCTTTCAATAAAAAGGAACTTCAATATACTTTTTACCAACTATTTTTTGCTTTTTTATAAGTATTGAAAGTTACAAAATAAAAAATCACATATGATTTGTGATATAAGTTTTAAAGCTTCAAATATCGTTATTGCATTAGTGCGACCATTTGCTTCGTTGCTCTTTCTGAAAAATTAGGTTTGCGATCCCACATTAGTCAAACAAACAAAAAATTTCTTGCTTATATACCTTAGTGTGTTTTGCTTCAACATGTATACCTTGGTGTATATGCATTACACATGCTCGAATCAATACATCTAATGTTGGTGCATCATCATATGTGGTGTTAAATGCAAAATTTACTACAACGTGCAATAATGGATAAAAAATTAGTATATGCTCTCAATTATTTGTTTTTTTTACCTCACTACAGTTAATATTATTAGAACTAAGAAAATGCTTTTTAATCTTTTTTATGTTCGGGAAATTATGTGATTATGAACATTAAAAAGTTTGTCACGCTCCTAATTTCTCTTTTTTCACCTTACTACAGTTAATATTATTTGAACTAAAATTGTATATACTTTCACTATTTGTGTTCTCGAAATTGTATCAAATCAAGATCATTAATTTCTAATATTGGGTTAATATACAAAAAAGTTACTAAATTTTCAAAAAAAATTGTCCTAAGTCACTAAGAGAAGCGTTCAAATGAGAAGGGGATTTTTTGTGAGAACGCGAGAAGAGATCTGGACCATTAGATCAAGTAAATCTCATCTTAATATCAATTTGGGCGGAATGGCATTTTTGTAATTTTCGGCCAAAAATTAGAGGGGTCTGAATGTATTATTCTCATTTACTTCCGACAAAAAAAAATATCCCTTTGTTTTCTCTCTCTTTCCATAAGCAAAAGCAGCAAAACACGTGCACACACCCAACCACCATCACCTCCGATCTCCACCAACGGTAAAAACATAAACTGCCATTAGACGACCAATCGCTGCCATAGCAACACCTTCATGTCACCACTCTCGATCATCTCCTTGAGCTTATGGCCGTTGCTTTTGTAATTTGGAGGTTATTCTGTTAATGCAAAAGGTTAAGTTCTTACACTTTCATCATTCACTTGTTTCTAATCGGTGTTACATGTAACCGTTGCTTGTAACATTTGCTCGTGTAATACTTTTATCACTCTCATTGCAGCTTGTTCATTCAAATTTATAATGCATACCAACTGTTTGATGAAATGCCTGAACCAATATTGCACAAGCTATGAACTTTAATTGCTGATTTTGTTAATTTAGTAGTTTTGATAGGTGTTACGGTCATGCTTTCTTATTTATAGATTTAGTTTTCGCTCGATAAAGGTATATGTGAACGACTTCAATAGGCACATTATAACCTTATTTGTTGTAAATGTGTTCAAAACTCATTGATGGTCGTGTTTGTGTATACAGCACCAATTAAGTTAGGAAGCATGGTAAAGTGGCAGTTACGGTCAATCATAGGATGAATCCGAGCTCCTAGGCAAAAGCTTGAGAATTTTTACCATTTGGTTTGAGTTGAACTATGTACCCATTGCTTTATAATGCACATTAGGTGTTTGATGAAATGTGTAAATTTTATTCACATGTGCAATTTTTTTAATAAAATAGGTGTTAGATGAAATATGCAAGTTTTCTTCACATGTGCCATTTTTTATATATCAAATTAGGTGTTTGATGAAATGTGTGCATTTTTTTAATGAAATTAGGTGTTTGATGAAATGTGTAAGTTTTCTTCACATGTGCAATTTTTTATATTTTATTTATAAATTTAGGTGTTTGACGAAATGTGTAAGTTTTCTTCACATGTGCAATTCTCCCCCCCCCCCTAAAATTAGGTGTTTTATGAAATGTGCAAGTTTTCTTCACATGTGCATTTTTTTTATAAAATTAGGTGCTAGATAAAGTATATATCATTTCTTTTCTTCTTCAACACGAACGTACACACATCATCTTATACTAGCAAATAGTTATGAATATGATTGTCATGTGTGATCTTGGCTGAAAGGGCTTCTTTGTTTGATTATGAGCTCATAGTTGGAGACGAAGGGAAAAGGTTGCTTGCATTTGGCAAGTTTGCGGTAGTTGGACTTGTGGACTTCTGGAGTGGATTGGGGAGAAGTAAGTACCTTTAAAATAGACTAGCTAGTGATCACTTTCTTTTTGTAATTACGCTATATGAACAGGACATGTACTCTTACTTCACCGATCTGAATCCTTCCTCGAGGCCAATTAGTTTGATTCAAGGGCCACCGTGCACGGTAAAACGGTCATATTTGCTGCAATTGTTTATCATATAGCTAAACAAGGCCAGGGACATGTATTTTTTTCTTCCGTGTTTTGGAAATGGATAATGCTCATGTCAATGCATGAAGCACTTAAATCGTTCGTGTGTGTGCTCTAGCAATGTGGCGTGGACCAACTTGCAGAGAAGATTAGTGCCAACGCTTAAAGGTAATTGTTATGCAGCCTTCAAATTTTATCATTAGTGAGATGGTCTGCTTAAAGGTAATTGTTAGTCTCCTTTTTAAATTTTTATTCTCCATAACGTTCCATAGAATGTCACACACATAGGTGTAGTGCGTATGCCGAACCCTCATATCCACTGCTGCTTACATGGTTGTATAGAGTCTAATATAATGACTGTCAACATGGTTCTCATTTTAATAATTAAGAGTATGAGGCTTTCTGTTTTATATAACCATGCAAATTTAGATGCTTCATATAGGATAACACCATATGTTACACGGTGCTACTTGCACTTTGTTGTTATTTTGTATTGACAACTGCTCAAATGGTGCACATGCATGTATGTATACCATGCCTTGCCTTTTTTGTGTCTTATAGTTGTAGAATGCTAGCAGATGTTCTCTCTAAATGACCACTGTATTTTGCCGTTACGTTTATAAATAGTCGGTAGATTCTTCTTCAATGGGTAAAGTGAAGTAGTTTACTATGGTCGCGAGGTTAATTATTAATGCCAAAGATCTATTTTAATCAGTTGTCGCTGTCGGTGCAAAATCAAGGGAAGCTGTGAGCTCACCTGTTGAGCATTTGACACTTCATTATCGTGTTTTTTGTCTTATAATGCTTCAAATTCATCTATTACTAGTATACTTAAACACATGTCATACTGAATAGCTTGTACTTAATTTTTTTTATTTTTATTTTTATTTTTATTTTTATTTTCATTTATTATTTATTTATTTAATTATTTTTTTTAAGCTTATCACATAGAAAAAGCACCTAACTTGAGGCTAGCTCTACAAATCCCCATCAGATGAAGGTTTAGTTGCTATGAAATTGCTCACTATGTGTTTACCAATGCCATCTTGTTTGAATGCTAATCCCACCAACCGATTCGCCTAACCACCCATCATTTCTTCGATTAGTCACTAGTTGGGAAACCAAATTAAGTTTATTATATTAATAAGTTTAAAGCTCAGATAATTAATGTATAAAATGAACCGCTCAATCTTCCTTAGGTAATTAGGGGTACAAGTTGGCTTCAAAGCTTCTCCCTTTTAATGCTTGTCAAAACATCTGCCACGGGTTTGGCTACCATGGATGGGGCTTGGAACCAAATGTGATTTGGGTTGACCAACACCACTTAGCGAATTTCTCTATTATAGATCTTGCAAGAATTGTTATGTGTTGTGTTATCCTTGCAACAAATTCAGAGTATAGGATTCAAAGATGCAACAACTAAGGTTGCCTCAAGGAGTCAAGGATGCAACCGAATGCACTGCTCTGGTGCTAGCTAGCCACAATAGAAATCCCTAGTCATTCATGACTCATTTTTAATCGTGGAGAAATGATGAAATACGTGACTGATCCTAGGGGCTTGGAAGCCCGATTATAGTATCATTGATAGTAGTAGTAATTTTACCAACTAAAACGCAATATTATGATATTGAAAGTACTTTGAATATGTGATTCTCTTTATTGAAATTGCTCTCTCACCATATTCGGAAAGACTTTTTAACATTTTTTAATGTTTGTTTTGCAGGTGGGGACTTGCGATATCTGCAAAAATGTTCGCTTTATAAGCCACCTCGTTCCCATCATTGTCGTATATGTAAACGTTGTGTTTTACGAATGGTATGTCTTCTTCATTCTTGGATTTTAAATGATCTTTTCGAGATAGATTGTTAAGGTGCTACCTGCCTCTTTAACTGAAGGATCACCATTGTGTGTCACACAAACTATAAGGCCTTCTTTGTGTTTGTTGTATATGCTCTCCTTTCATGCTTGTACTCTCTGGTATGTTGTACTCTTTGCATTCTCCTGATATTTGCCCCATTTGCTTAAAGTTATCTGATACTTGAATTTATAATGTGGATGGCTAGATTTTGCTTGTTGGTAGTTTTACTGTAGACACTCAAAAGGATGGACAGCAAAGTGAAGGATCTGACAGAACTGTCTACGTATGATTTAGAATTTATTTATTTATTTATTTATTTAGTTTTTTGCTTTTATTCTTATCTTTGTAGTGTACATCTGACTGCTGCTCTTCATTTGCAGATTGTTTCTGGATTGTTACTAGTCCCACTGAGCATGGCTCTATGTCACGGGACTAATTCTCAATGTCCGTGCGGCGCGTTTTTCCTCGTAACATCTAGGTGTCTTTTTGGGGTGGCCTATCTACCTTACCGTACAAAACAAGACTACAATAGAGGTATGAGCAAAACAACATTTTAGTAACCGTAATAACTTTATATTGTTGCCCCTCCTCATGGACAGTGCGGACTATAAACGTCTAGCCCCTTCTCTTGGAGTTGCCTTAGATTTGTTGACATTCTTTTTTAACGGATACATGATGTTTGTAACTTGTGTGGTATGCAGTATTATGAAGGGGTAAGGGCTATGTTGCTTGCAGAACAAGGAGAGAATGTGTATTCACATCCATATGATCTTGGGGTCTATGAAAACTTGATTACAGTGAGACTATTATCCCTTCTTGTTAATTTTAAAGTGGTATTATTGTTCCTACACGTAGGTACATTACTAGAATTCCTTTGTCAATGATCATTGAATTTCCACATTCTCTTTCAAGTTTTAGGCAACCTGTTTCAAATTGAGTAAGTAACTTTTTTAAGTTTAAGAAAAAATATCTTCACTTGTCAAGAAAATCATATAAGATTGAGTTTAGAGGCGATTATTTAAGTTTAAGAAAAAATTGGATCATCTTCAACCATGTTTCATGTACCTTTGACTTGTCTTTTGACTGCAACAATTGCTTTTCTTTGCTTACTTCCCGTGCATTACTCTTGAAGATGTTCGACATATGCAAAGGAATATTTTTTGGTCTCCAATGAAGTTTTAGATAACATAAGCTCTTATCCGGAAAAAACAATTAGTCTTATTAAGGAAATCCGAAGCTAGAATCTTCTTTAACTAACATATTTCTGCTGATGACTTTGCTACCCTCGGATTTGGAGACATTTTCACTTTCTTAGGCGAACATATTTCTCTACTACCTACCACATGGCAGGATTGCTTGACATTTATAGACAAAGTTATAAAACCTTCGGTTAAAGTTTGCATGAGCCAATGTTACTTGCTTGAATTCTTATCGAGTCGCTAATAGCTTAGGGGAACATGAAGCATTAAGCAACTTAATGGTTTCTCAGTTGTTGAAGACTCAATTTCCTTCACGGTCTTACATTACTGGAAGATGAGTTTACAACTGATCTTTTGACTAATCTCAGCAAGAATGGTGATCATGTGAGCTCAAGTATTGCCACTTTAACCAAAGCTCCACACAATGCTTGGACTAATTCATTTAATTAATCAAGGTATTTTAAAGAAATGTGTATTTGTATTTTAGATATGAATATAGAATGAGATTAAATTTAGTAAGAGTATCTTCGCTCGTGAAAAATATTCATGTTTATGTTTAGTAAGAGTGTCTTCGCGTGTGAAAATTTTTATGTTTAGTAAAAGTATCTTCGCAGTGAAAAATATTCATGTTTATGTTTAGTCGAGAGTATATTCGCATGTGAAGAATTTAGTAAGGAATGAACTTTTGAGATTATTAGCGGATTTAAGTTTAGTTAGAGTATCTTCGCGCATCAAGATTATCAGTAGTAATGAAGTTTTAAGGTTATTACCGGATTTAATTTTAGTTAGATTATCTTCGCGTGTGAAATGTATCAATATTAATGAAGTTTTGAGGTTATTAGCGGATTTTTGGATTATTTAAGTTTAGTAAAATTATCTTCGCACGTGAAGAATATGAGTGAGTAATGAAGTTTGAAGTTTAGTAAAATAAGAGGAGTAAAGTTTTGATGTTAACGATTTAAGTTTAGTTAGAGTGTATTCGCAGATGAATTGCATATATTGATGAGTTTGTGAAAAGGATAGGTTACAAATCAGGTATTTGTTGTTCAACGATGATTTTGATTGCATAAAACTAGAAATTATTTAATATTTTGAATTTTGTCGCATGTGAAGAATATTGATAATAGTGATTTTTTGATTATTTAACTTTAGAAAGAGTATCTTCGGGGGTAAGAAAAAGAATGAAGTTTTGATGTTATTAGCAGGTTTAGTAATAGTATCTTCTCACATGAATTGTAATTTTTGATGCGTTTGTGAAAGGATGTGTTATGAATTAGCTATTTGATGTATAGAAATGATTTTGATTGAATAATGTAGATATTAGGTGATATTATGGATTTAGTCACCTGACAGAACTTATGTACTTGCTATGGCGATCTTTCAACAAATGACTGTGTCTTATGAAAACAGAAATACAATTTTTATCAGGAGTATAAAGGATCAAACGACACTGTAATTTGCGGGAATAAAACATAGAGTAGTGTATTTAACGATTCAATGAGGCAGGCCATTTCAGATGTTGTGACTGCACCAAGTAATAGGCACTATTTTGCACGTGACGTGATACTATCAGATACAGCAAATGAGTCTGTGTATGTGTTGGCGGATTGCTGGGACACTTTAAAAAGATTTCTTGTACGAGAATGCTTGAATAGCGATTTGAATCGATGGTGAAATGTTTCCCATGGCCTAAAGGACGCCGCCAGTCATTCACTGAATGTATCATTAGGTATTCCAATACTAATTTTCTCAAACCTGAGCCACATCCAGGAAATAATGGAGATAATTCTTATGCGTGTTAACAATTAGGATGGTAACTTGTAGCGTCTCGTTGGTTGAGTCGTTTGTATCATTGCAGGGGAAAATAGTGGCCTGTAATTTCCATTGTGGGATTGTTAATTGTGAGTATTATCTCGTTTTATTCATAGAAGCGCATATGTAACTAAAAGGAGAACGGGGAGGTCTGCTCTCTTAGTTTTAGATAGTGTGAGAAATCCTTTTAATAGACTTAGTTTGCCATGAAAGCAAAAAAGATACTATAATTTGTGATACATACTGATTTTCTTAACTCATAGGTTCTGGTGACACTAAATTGTTGAAGATCCTGAGCAGTAGTGGTTTGAACTTCAAATATTCCATGACTGAGAAAGCCACGAGTTCTTTTAATGATGCAAATAAGCTCGGAGAACGGGATTTGGAACCGTAAATAAGGTAGTTTCTTAATATTAACCATCTGATCTACTTTTTAGTATCGTTTAGAGTAGTTTAATTTGATTAGTAAATCACTAAATAAAACCATCACAGGCTTGCTTCCTTCGATGGAAACGAGGTTGCTGTTAAAAGACTTTACTTCAACCACCAACATAGAGCATGGGACTTCTACAATAAAGTCAACAGCATTACTAGTTTCGAGCACAAAAATTTGGTTAAACTTGTAGAATTCAGTTGTTTGGGACCTGAAAGTATACTCATTTATGAATATGTGCCAAACAGGAGTCTCAATCATTTCATATTTGGTAATTTCCAAACTCAAGTCAACATAGATTGTTGGCATCCCGCCATTCAATTGATAATATTTTTTAATTTCATACGATACGCGGAGGTAAGGAACTGAACTGGGCGAAAAGATATGATGTTATTTAGGCATTGCAGAAGGTTTGACATACCTTCATGAGAACAACAAAGTAAAGATCATTCATCGGGTTATAAAAGGTGCTAAATATTGTTGGATTCGAGGCTTCATGCTAAGATTGCTGATTTTGAGTTACCAGTGATTACAAGAACACGAACGACTTCGACTTGTTTTGGTTGCAAGGTACTGGTGGTGGTGGTTTTGTTAGGTTGCCTGTGAGGTTTAAGAAGTGGAGATATGGAAAAAGGGTGGTGGGTGTGAGAGCTACGGTGGGGAGAAGTGGTGGTGGTGGTGATGGTGGTGAGAGGAAGTCCGGTGGTTGTGGTGGTGGTTACCGAGCTCGTAAGGAGGTGATTACTTTTAATGATAGTAAGAGTTTTTCGGATGAGTTGCTGCTTGGGATAATATTGGTGCTGTTGTTAGACTTACATACGGAATCGGTTAGTTTTACTTTTAATTTTTCTATAATTACGGTTTCAAATAAATAAATAAGAGAAATGATTGGAACAACTAAAATATAATGAGTTAATTTTGCGCTAAATTTATGCTGAATGACGCCGGATGAGAGGAACGATGATAAGTATTATAAGTCGATAGATTTGGAAGATGCTGCTATGCCGCCGATGAGTTTGATAACGAATATAGCGAGGGGGTTGCGTAAGGCTATGAAGTTGCATTTGTTTAATTTTGATGTGATTAGGGACATGAAAGTTGGGAATAGGTATCTTGTTATTGATATTAACTATTTCCCGGGGTATGCTAAGATGCCTGGTTATGAATCGGTTTTGACTGATTTGTTTTGGGACGTGTTGAATAAGAAAGAGGCTAGGTGTTTCAAGATACAGAAAGAGTCGATGGTGTTGGTAGATAACAAATGTGGGTATGGCGGGGAAACAGGGTCGCTTGATGTTTCGCCTCCTTAGAGAAAAGGAGAAACCCGCAAAGGCTTTGGAATGCACGTGGAGATTGGGGTCGATCTTTGGGCAAGTTGATCAAAGGGAGCGCTGGGGATTTTCTTCTAGATAATTGTTAGTACAGGGGTTATGAATAGGGTTCTTTACTTTTACTTTCGCCTCCTGACGGCAATTTACTTGGTGTTCCTTGTTGATCATGTACATCTCATCATTTGCTTTGGAGATAGGTACTTTTAAAATTCTCTGGATGTTTGTAGGACGGTTAAGTTTCATCACAAGGCATATTATAATCCATGTTTTCGGAACTTTTACAATGTGTGCCTTGACAGCTTTGTTCATTGAATTTTTAGCTTTTGAATGATTATACTAGATTGTTAATTTTTAGTTACTATAGTGTATAGAGTCTGTTTAACTTGTTATATCGCTACTACTTGAAACTTATTTGCATATCACTCAAACTACCAGTGTGTTCTTACTTTGCTAAATGTTGCTTACTTTTGGTCACGCTCAATAGGGTGATACTGTAGTATGCATAACCGAGGTAATTAGGTTGATACAACTACTATATAGGGGAGTTATTGAAGTGTACACAAGTTAATGCCTAATGGTAATGGTAGTTGGTCATCCAATTCAATTATATACTATGATTCCAAGCTTGCCCTTTTGATAACTAGGCTGCATACATACATCCGGATGTTCGATATCCAACCTACTATCAAGGACCTTGTGGCTTAGGCCGAAACAAGAGGTGTGAAAAGCGATTGTGCATATAAACAAATGTGGTAATCCAACCATTTGAAATAAGTTTTTTGTGTCTTGGGGCTTAACGCGGATGGCTCACAAATTGGTTAGCGCCTCTGTACCTTAGGATTATGAGGGGAGTTTTCCATGGGAAAGTGGCTTGTATATGCACAGGTGATTAGTAAAAACTAGTTCTAACGTGGGCATCTTTTCTACTTCCTAGGTATTTTGGACTTTTCTGTTCTGACGAGTACATTTGTAAGATTCAATCCACTATGCTAGATGCTGGTGTTCTGACAGTTGCCCAGGTGTGAGGTTCTACTACGCTTATAGGGGGTGTTTGGACTAGCTAATTTTGTGGGCCTATGGGCTTGTTTGTGATTGGAAAAGCCAATTAGCTAAGTTTTTCGGGTTTATGAACTTACCTACTTTGAGCTAATGACTTATTTAAGTTCATTAGCTCAAGTTGATAACCTCACAAGCCCTAAAATGTGAGTTTTAGTAGCTTTTTTTTATTTTTATTTATTTTTTAATGTCAAATAAGCCCCATAACCCTTTAAAATAAGCTAAACTAATTTAAGCGATATTATGTCCTACCAGTATCTTAGTTTTTAGTGTAACTTTGCATAAAGCATCTGATGCATATTATATGATGACCATGTGCTTATTGTTCTCTTGCAAGCTTCCTGCTATTGTTGCCATTGGAATTCTGATTAATTGTGATCTCGATTAGCGATATATTATAGACAGTTCATAACCACAAGGGTAGTTTTTTTGTTTTTTGTTATTATCTAAATAATGGATTTAAGAAATGTAGATGTGACCATCCTAGAAGAAATGGGAGATTAATTAGCTTTGGTTTTAAGGGGTTGTGTACTTTAAAACTTCTATTTCATTGTGGGTCGCTTTAAAAACAAATATTGCTTGCAGGAATTCGTCAAACAAATAGTTAGTGTAATATGTTTAGTACTTGGTGAAACATACAAAATCGTTATTTGATGTTAGGAGCCTATGTTAACGATCTGAGGAGCCATATATTCCGTGTGAGATCCTTTTTGTTGATGTTTCGCCTTGTCTTCAGATTTGAATATGTAGAATTGTAGATTGGTTTGTATAAAGTGCCTGCGGTGACCATCTTTAATCGAATCCTCTTGTGCCTCACTCGGCCGTGGCCCAGTCACATGTCCCGCATCTAAATTCTTTTGTATGCTGAATGTTTTTGTTATAAGTTGAATATACTATCTTTGGAGGCACAATAACAAAGAAAAAGGTTAGGATGTGAAAGATGAGAGTCACATTATTTACGCTATCACGAAAACAAAAATGTGCTGAAATTTGTTTTTTCTTTCTTACGGGACTGGGTCCTCATAGAGAGAAATTATCAAAGCCACTGTATGCAAATATAGGATAAGATAGTTTCATATTATCTTTTTCTAACTTGCATGGTTGACTTTCTGTATAGTTTCATATTATCTTCTTTTGACTTGCATGGTTGACTTTCTGTATGCCTATATCTCTCGCTGAATTGGAAAATGACACTCCTCATGGTATTGTTAAGGTTCTATTATGATTGAGGATGCTGTACCCTAAAAGCATGCTTAATGTTCTAATCATCAATAAAACAATTTGTTGCTTGTTTCATATTAACAAATTATTAGGAATTACACGTTCTAGGACCATTTGAGATTCGGTGCTTGATGTTACCGCCAGGCCTTGAGGTTAAACCTGGTCATAGTTAAAGCCCTGAAGTGATTTGCCGTGTTCATATCTTAAGCATGTTCATCATTGGATATGTATTTTGGGGCCGCATTACACGTGTTCTGCTATAACTTTCTCTCATCCGCTAGTTCATGTTATATTTAGGTACTGCTGGCTGTTTGTATATTGGGATTCTGAGATTATTCTCTATTCTTATTATCGCGGTCTTTTTGTTATTTGTTGGCATATGTGTATCAGTGGTTCAGCAGGTATATGTTAATTCTGTATAGCTAAATATTTGGTAACAAACATAATGATTAAATGTTCATAACCTTGTCATAGTTGAGGTGTTTTATTTTGAGTGTTCCATACTTTAATTGCATGATAGATGTTTGAAAACCGGCTATGTATATATATTAATATTTGAGATGTTGAAATATTGTGATTACTTTTGAAACCAATTGAAAACATTACAAGTTAAGGCATTAATAATGTAGGCAAACTCTCTTGTCCTTTTGATTGTGTTTCCTTTTCTAGCTTGTCTTCGGTTGTCAATCACCATCGAATTTGTGTTACTCCTGCATGTTGGTGCACATTCATATGTTCTCGTGGTCCTGCCCATATTTTCCACCCACAAAGTTTGGCAAGACTTTTGTCATAATTGTTGTTTACAAAACATGTATTTTCAAATGTGACCAATTGTCCACGTATCTTAAAAAGTCACGAGACATAGTTTCACATGTGACCAAGTTGTTTACACATCTTAAAAAATTATGAGACATATGGTTTCACATGTGAAAAAGTTACGAGACATATATTTTCACATGTGAAAAAGTTATTCACGCACCTTTAAAATTTACATGATACATAGTTTCACACGTGACTAAGTTGACCAAGCATTTTAAAAAGCTACGTGACATATAGTTTCACATGTGATGAACTTGTTCACGCATCTTAATATCTAAGACATATAGTTTCACATGTGACCAACGAGACATACTTTTACGTGTGACCAAGTTGTTCACACATCTTTAAAATCTAAGAGACATACAAGACATAGTTTTATATGCGGCCAAGTTGTTCACACATCCTAAAAAGCTACGAGCCATATATTTTCACATGTGACCAAGTTATTAGACATATATTTTCACATGTGACTAAGTAGTTCACGCATCTTAAAATGTACGAGATATATATTTTCAAATGTGACAAAGTTGTTCACGCTTCATTAAAATATACAACATATTTCACATGTGACCAACTTGTTTTTGCATCTTAATAAGCTACGAGAAATAAACATATATTTTCATATGTGACAAAGTTGTTCACGCATCCTAAAAAGCTACGAGACATATATTTTCACATGTGACCAAATTATTCACGCATCTTAGTAAGCTACGAGACATATAGTTTCGCATGGTCTAGTTTCGCATGTGACCATGTTACGAGACATATATTTTCACATTTGACTAAGTTGTTCACGCGTCTTTAAAATCTACGAGACATATACAAGACATATTTTCACATGTGAAAATTATTTTCAAATTATGCATATTAATAAGCTACGGAGATGTATTACGAGTTGTTGTCAAGTAATAAGCGAAATCAAACTCATCTTATTTAAAAGACAATAGCTACGACGGGTCATAAGCTTAGAAAGTTACCCAACATTCATTATATCGCATAAAACATCCTAAATCAATATAATTTAATTTATTACGGTATTATTGAAGAATATCAGTTCATCAATTAAAGTTTACATTGAACATGAAGATGATAGCAAAAAGTAAAATATATCATTCTTCGTGAAGACAAGCTAGTCCTTTGCATGTAAGCTCATCAAGTTCCTGCCCTTTGGCCCCAATTAGGAGTAGTTCATACTTGTTTCTTAATCTTCTCCTGAGTTGCTCACCTGAGCTAATATATCACTTGTACTTCATACTGATTGCAACATACATACACAATTATAGGATGTAAATGAAGCAGCATCCATTTTCTCCTTGTTACCCAGATTTACCATTTAGTAGCAATAAATACACATTTCAGCCCCTCTGATGTCACTACAGATAAAAAGAAAATGTTGGGCATTGTGAATAAATGTAACCATGGTCTTAAGAATCACTTTAACTAGGCAATTCAAACTTAACAATCGACCGAAATGTGTAAACAATTTTTCCCGGACAAAATATTTAAAGACCCCCAAATGTGTACACTTTTTCACATGTGAAAGATCTTTAAAGATCAGTTGTTCGCAACAGAATTATTTCATCATTGAGTACCTTTTCAAACAAGTAGCCAATAGATTAACTTTCCAAAAATTTCGTTAAATCAAAATAACGAGTATCCTAATACCAACCTCTATGCATCCGAGGGTAAATCCTATGAAAGGTGTCCACATGTGAAAAGAAAGCTTGTTTACATAGTAAAACATAGCTTTGGCAACCATTTTGTTCACACTAGTACATGAAGGAGTTTGGATTACTTTCAAGACTCCATAACACTCCATTTGCACCCAGGCGTTTCACTTTATGCTACTGATATATTTTAATGACCTTAAAACGCGAGCGATGTTATTGGTACATGAACTTAGATTAATAATAGGTACCAACTTTAAATTTCAACCTATAGTCACATGTGAAGAAAAACTACACATTTTCATTAAACACCTAATGTGCATTAAAAAAACAGCACACGTGAAGAAAAATTATACATTTTAACCAACCTATAGTCACATGTGAAGAAAAACTATACGTTTCATCAAACTCCTAGTGCGCAATAAAAAATATCACATGTGAAAAAAAAACTACACATTTCATCAAACACCAATGTGCATTAAAAAGAGCACATGTAAAGAAAAACTACACATTCCAGACAACGTATAGTCACATGTGAAGAAAAAACTACACATTTCATCAAACACCTAATTCGCAATAAAAAACAATAGCACATATGAATAAAAACTACACATTTCATCAAACACCTAATGTCCAATAAAAAAAAGTAGCGCATGTGAAGAAAAACTACACATTTCATCAAACACCTAATGGGCATTAAAAAATTGCACATGTGAAGAAAAACTACATATTTCATCAAACATCTAATGTGCATTAAAAAAAATTGCACATGTGAAGAACACTTGCACATTTCATCAAACACCTAATGCGTATTAAAAAAATTGCACATGTGAAGAAAAAATAAATATTTCATCAAACACCTAATGTGCATAATACAACAATGGGCACATAGTTCAACTCCCAAACCAAATGGTAAAAATTCAATTAGTGAAAGATGCAACATTCGCGGAAACAGAACATAATACCACAGGTGAAAAATTATTGACCGTAAACGGCCACTTTACCATGCTTCCTAACTTAATTGGTCCGTTATACACAAACACGACCATCAAATGAGTTTTTATAGAACACATTCGCCAAATAAGGTTATAATGTGCCTATTGAAGTCGTTCTCATATACCTTTTGTAACAAAAACTCTTATAAGCTGTTTTGGTTCTTCTCTGAACTTGACTTAAGTATTTCTGTGAGCGTGATATCTTTCACTTCTCTTTCGATCTGTGGCCAGTCAACATAAGACAAACTGTGAGCCAAATCCAATAAATTTACAGCAAATTTTAACAAAATATTAGTAATTTTTTGTGGTAGACAGAAACTTTTGCTTTTTCCTATTGGGAGGCAGAACCTTGAATCAAGGGCTTCGGCAGAACGGAAGGATTCACCATATCATTGTATATCACAAAGTCCTGGGAATATGTAATG
Source organism: Chrysanthemum makinoi (assembly GCA_910596185.1). Taxonomy (NCBI): domain Eukaryota; kingdom Viridiplantae; phylum Streptophyta; class Magnoliopsida; order Asterales; family Asteraceae; genus Chrysanthemum; species Chrysanthemum makinoi. The sequence continues at coordinate 363,283,003 of OU343224.1, read as the reverse complement.
ATATTATTGAGAAACAGGTGAAAATAGACAGTTTGCTCACAACAACTCCTTCTCAAGAAAAACAAGGGATCGGGGTCTCTAATTGCAGCTTTGAGAAGACCACAAGCATCTTTAGAGGGTAAAATGAATATTACTAATTCCCTGTCCCTCGTATTGAGGTCCTAATTTCCAATCCGAATGACCCGTGGATAATATTGTTCATCTTATTCCTCCGTGCACTTGTGGTGGTAATGGTAGTAATAATCAACATCATAAAGCTCATCCTCCGCTTCATGATTCTATGATATGTCGATTGGTGATTTGCGACCTCCGAACGACTCACTTCCCCGAACACGACTTAGACTTCTTTTCGTTGTTGTCATCTCAGAAAAAAGATAATATTATTTGGCTCAAAATGCGAGAAACATGAGATTATACATGGGATTGATTCGGATTAAAAGAACTACGTGATTGGCTTGACGCACTCTAAAGTTTGAGGTAAAAATGTCAGCCCATTTAGTAAGTGAATAATCATTTGGGATATAATGGGCCCGATAAAGCTTCAGCTAAAAAAGGGAATCTAGTCAAAACGGTTGGAAGGGTATTGCCTATTTATTGCAAGGAACACAACACTTTAGTAATGGACTTTACATCAGAAGTTACCAAAAAGTTTTCAAGGTTAACCCATAAAATATGGCCCATTAAAACTCACTGGTATCAACCCATTTACCGAAACCACCCATCTTGCTAACCCTACCCCTTAATAATAGAGAGAAACAATTATGTAATAAGAGAAGTTGTAAAGAAAAGCAAAATCAAGAAATGACTGACCATAGAATTTTTTTTCCCTTAAAAATAGCATACCTGATAAAATAATGAATCTCTCTCGCAAGCTGAAACTTCAACAAAGTATAAAAATCCAAAGAATCCCATTGGGGAAAGGAACTTCTTTACATGGCAGTTTAAATTTTCGGTTCACTTGATTATGGTCAACTCTTTGGCGCAATGGAAGATAACGCATTTGCATGTGTAGGTGAGAGACTACCCAAGAGAGGTTGCATCTGTTGACCATATACCGATAATAGATGAGCAAAAGCTCTTCGTATCAACACTTTCACTTCTAATGTTTCAAGTGGAGATATAGCCACTTGTGCAAAAACATTAATCAAATCTGGAACTAGAGGAGCAATCTGCTAACAAGATTTAGAACATCAAAGTGTCATGCATAGTGAGCCAAGACAAACAGTGGATCAAATGTAATTGGCTTAAAAATATATATGACATGATTGTTATATGTATAAGACAAATAAGCTGTTCATTTTAATATATAAATTCAAGCACACATATAAACTTATTAGATGTTTGTATTTTGATACCATCTTAATTTGACAAAATAAACTTTCTCAAATGGACTAATTCCATTGGTAAAATAAGATTGGAAATATTAAAACCAACTTGAGAAAAAAATATAAAGACCCCTTGCTTAGTTTTTCGATATACTCAGTTTAGCAATTCGTGCTAATCAAAGCAGAAGCGAATCGGGTTAGTTGGGTACAAGCCACGTTAGGGTGGCTCTAATCCCCTGTTTATTTAATCAAAAAATAAATAAATAAATAAATAAATAAAGATGTTTACGAACTGAAAATACAAAGTAGAACAAGGGTGCAAATACCATACTATTTAAATACTATTATCATTAGAACAATAACTTTGAGGGGCAGAAGATTAAATTTGAAACAAATACCTGTGGGTTAGATGACAGAACAAGGCTGCAAATACAACTATAAACAGGCATTGATTCTTCGAGATCTTCCTTTAAAGGAAGAACCTTGACGAATACTGAGGAGGACTGAAGATATAAATATATTAAAGATAAATAAAACACTTTTTGACAACAATACGTTAGGGTTGCCAAACTACAATACGAAGGTATGAACCTGGTTTAATGGGATGGACTCTTGGTGGGCCATAATCATCCTTGCAACGCACTGCGCGTTGTCCCTCATCGCCGCATCTGGTTCAGATTCTCCAAACAATGGATAAAGGCAACTTAACACATCGCCAAAGTATCATTATATAAGGCAACAGCCGCTCATTATGACAAATAACCAATGTTCAACAAACATACTATTATACTAAGAGAAAATCGCCAAAAATTTGTCAGTGAAACAACACTAGAGAAAGAAAGATCATAGAAGGTAGATGTTGCAAAATATGATATTATACACGTATACATGCCTAAAATTCTGTAACTGTAACCATTACTTACAAGTATAACAGAGCCTAATAGTGATTCAAGTTGATTTAAAACATGAGCTCGACAACCCTAGTAGTCAACATGCCCAAATATGCAATGTGTGTGCTTGAAAATATGTATCAGTCAAGTAACACAATTCACCTACTCAAAGCTTTTATTTACGGTTGTAAATTTCAGTCAGAAAGTTAAATGGATGATATTATTCAAGATACCTGCTCTTTTACTAAAAGTGCGAAGAACAATGAGATTTTCATGCTTCTTCACCCATTCCATCTTAGAACCAAGCCCTGAAAATTCAATGTACGCTTCATCCAAGACAACAAGTATCGGCAGTTCAAGTATCTTTAATAGAACATCATCACCGATCACACTTGTCATGACAATAACAAAAAAGCAACATCGACATCACAAAGAAACCAACATTTTATAATAGTCATGCGTTAAATTGATAGATTACCTCCCATCTGGATTGTTGGGAGAAGTTAGAAATATGATCTTTGGTTTCTCGTGCTCAATGACCTCAGTAATCCTAACTACGTCCGAAGTGAAGTCTTTCTTCCGTGGTACTGCTCAATCAATCATATATCATTAGTTAAGTGTCTACGCTAAATAACACTATATACCAATCATACAAATATTATCCCACCCACAAATCATAAGTGTATTTAGATTAGATATGGCACAAAGAGACATATAAGATCAAAATTTATAAACTTGGAAAAGATACAAGGTAGTATGAGATTATAGAGTATAGTTGTTTACGTCTTATACTCTTACTATACAAGCAAGAAATTTCAAAAGAAAGAAATATAGAAGAAGTGTACATGTCGAGTGCCAAACAATAGAGAAATACAGCACAACTAGAGGTGGTGAGATAGTAAGATGCGTAAGAGTATGTAACAATCATATAATTTGAATTTAAGCCATTTTTGGACGTTCTATGAATTAAGATATAGACTTTGGGCTAGTTTTTTTTCTTTTGCTTTTTTTATCATCGACCCAATTGAACATAAAACATACTCCAAATTGAATCCTTTTTATAAAGTCAGTTGAAATGGCCAACAGTAAACTCTAACCACAAAATCAGAGTTAAACCCTAATCTTAAAGTAAAAAATTTGGAGGCTGATATACGTAATGAAGAAAGGCATACCCTTTATAACACTTGCACAATTGACTGCTGCGTCAAACTCATACATTGTAAATGTAGGGGGACAATCAACAATACTGTCACCTGGTTCAAGGACACACCTGTCGAGAGAGAGATTTATATTTTAGCAGGCTTAATATACAGGTAAAAGAAGAAAGTGTATGAGTGAGTGAAGGGTAGGCACCGCATAATGAGATCAATTAATTCATCAGCTCCACAGCCAACAAGGATATACTCGGATTCAAGACCAGAATCATGAGCCAGGGCAGCACGCAATGTACGACTTTCAGGGTCGGGATAAATATAAGGAAATTTCAATGCTCCCAGTGCCTCAAAAACCTCTGGAGGTGGACCATATGGGTTCTCATTTGCGTCTAATTTAACAAAAAATATGAGAATGAATCAAATAATACTACACCGCATACTTTTTGAGTTTTTCATACGATAAAGAATCATTTTGGACTACATGAAAACAGAATCACAGAAGCCCGAAAACATCAAATATGCTTGGCTATATTTTCGGGGCGAAGATGATCATGCTCTTACTAAATTTTCACACGCGAAGAAAAATATCTCTTATATTTTCACGCGCGAAGATGATCACGCTCTTACTAAATTTTCACATGTGAAGATTAATATCTCCTATATTTTCACGCTCTTACTAAATTTTCACATGTGAAGATTAATATCTCCTATATTTTCACTCGTGAAGATGATCACGCTCTTACTAAATTTTCACATGTGAAGATTAATATCTCCTATATTTTCACTCATGAAGATGATCACGCTCTTACTAAATTTTCACATGTGAATATTAATATCTCCTATATTTTCACGCGCGGAGATACTCTTAATAAACTTAATCACTGCCATATTCTACTTTATAAAACCAATGAAGTCGCCTATAACAATCAAGCCCTAATTCATAATCAATACATTCATGTGACATATTTACAATTAAAACAATGATAATAAATTCAAGTGCATAATAATTCACAATTCAAAAATTAAATTTTGACAAAAAAAAAAAGAAAAAAAAAAAAAAGTAACAGTTACCTGAAATTTATATGTAATCTGATTTGAAAAGATTGTCTTCTTCACTAATCACAACTTCAATTCTATTACTTAAGCTGTTAATTAATGTTTATCGACAGTGGTTATGGCGGTGGTGTTTGAACGGTGGTAACAGCGGTGGTTTGAAAAGTGGTTATGGCGGTGGTTTGAACGGTGGTAATAGCGGTGATTTGAACGGTGGTTATGGCGGTGATTTGAACGGTGGTTTGAACGGTTGTAATTGGGTGGTTTGAACGGTGGTTATAGGGTGGTTGGATTGGGAGAGAAATACCGTCTTTCACCTCCAATTGTGAGGGAATGTGTGTTATTTTTTTAATATATTAGGTGTATTGATTGTAATTACAAAAATACTCATGTTTAGTGTATAGTTAGTGTAATATGTAAATTAATCTTAGCCATTAGATTAAGAAAAAGGAGGGATTAGATGGAGGGCTAGGATCTCTTCTCGCGTTCTCACCAAAATTGGCCTTCTCACAAGAAACACCCCCAAGTCACTAATGTTTATCTTCTGTCATCTAGGTTACTATACTTCAGGTAACCGGTTATCTTGGATACCAATAGTGAGACAACCTATTGTTACCGGTTAAGAAGGTGACGTGTATACACACCAAGTTGTGGCACATGTTATCTAAGGTACTAAACTTTGCGAAAAATTTGTCCTAAGTCACTAAAGTTTCATTCCTGTCATCTAAGGTACTAAACTTTGCGAAAAATTTGTCCTAAGTCACTACGTTTTATACGATTTTATACACCTTTTATACGTTTTTATTCATTTTCATTCGTTTTTATACGTTTTTGTTTGTTTTTTTACGTTTTTGTCCGTTTTTATACGTTTTCGTCCGTTTTTGTCCCATTTTTTACGTCCGTTTTTATAAGTTTTTATGTTTTCATCCGTTTTTATACGTTTTTGTCCATTTTTATATGGTTTTATACATTTTTTATACGTTTTTATTCGTTTTCATCCGTTTTATACGTTTTGTTCGTTTTTCTTACGTTTTCGTCCAATTTTCTTACGTTTTCGCCTATTTTCTTATGTTTTCAAACATAAAAAAGGGACGAAAATGAATGAAACATAGAAAAAGGGGCAAAAACATAAGAAAAATGGACGAAAACGTATAAAAACGGATGAAAACGAATAAAAACGTATGAAAACGAATAAAAACGTATAAAAAATGTACAAAACCATATAAAAACGGACAAAAACATATAAAAACGGATGAAAACATAAAAACGAATAAAAACGGACGTAAAAAATGGGACAAAAACGGACGAAAACGAATAAAAACTTATAAAATTTGTATAAAACGTATAAAAACGTATAAGAACGGACAAAAACGTATAATAACGGACGAAAACGTAAAAAAACCGGATGAAAACGTAAAAAAACGGTTGAAAACGAATAAAAACATTAAAAGGGGATGAAAACGGACGAAACCGTAAAAAAACGGACGTATAGTAACCTAGATGACAGAAATGAAACGTTAGTGGCTTAGGACAAATTTTTCGCAAAGTTTAGTGACTTGTTTGTATAGGTTTAGTAACATATGTGCCACAACCGGTTGCCCTTCCATGTAGTGACTAGGGTGGCACATATAAAAAGGTTTAGTAACATATGTGAAAAACCCGTGAAGTATAGTAACCTAGATGACAGAAGATAAACATTAGTGACTTAGGACAAATTTTTTTGAAAGTTTAGTAACTTTTTTGTATATTAACCCTTTAAAACTTTGTTTTTGCTAGAGGTATAGGTTGATTATACCTATATCCTTAATTATCTTGAAATCGTATCAACACAAGAACCACAAGACAAAATTCAGGAAAATCATTGATATTCTTACATTTCCGGTGTTAATAGCACTTTGTTCTCCCGACATAGTATTCCAACAACTTTGTATTCATCGGTATACTCAGCGTACCTAAAATCATACACCACGGCAAAGAAGCCTTTTAAACCACTTAATTGCTTCGCAACACATTGCAATCGCTCTTCCTACAATTTTTCGATTTCACTCAAGTATTTTTTTAGCAACTCTATATACAATACTTGATACCAAACAACAATGATGATAAACTAATGACTGTAATTGAGCTTGGTATCAATTTTCTCTTAGCTTAAAAAAAGACGGTCGTGCCACCAGATAACTGTGTCGGAGTTTGGTATCAAACTTTAATAGCTTTAAAAGAAAAAGTAATAAAAGTATCACAGACAATATAGATTAAGAACTCTAAACAACTATTTGCTTTGTTACTCTTTCTTACAAACTAAGTTTGTAGTCTCGCATTGGTTAAAGAAACAAAATTTTGCTTGCTTCTAAACTTTATGGTATATGCTTTTCACATGTTGAAATCAATATATTTGTTGTTGGTGTATCCTCATGTCTTGTGATAAATGAAAAAGTTTATTCAACGGCATTATGACCACCAACAATTAGTATATCTTCTCAACTTTTATTCTGTATTTTCACCTTACGACATTGAATAATAATTGAGTTAAGAAAATGCAAATGTTCAGGTCATTATGTGATTTTGAACATTAAAATGTTTGTTATGTTTGTATAGTTAGTAATTTGTTAAATCCATTCCCACCATATTTGTGGGTAATGCTTCTCTACCTAGTTTTGGATTACAAATCAATAAATCCCCATCGACCGTTACCCGTACCATTCCTTACCTTCTTTTATTCCCAAGGCCCCAACCAAGCCCCCCCCCCCCCCACAAACACGATGAATACATTATTATGTTAATGTTAGGCCGTATCAATATAAAGATAAGCACAAATATATCTTTTCATGAGCGAGTCTAATTAATAATATGTGAAAATCAACACTCAACAAATAAAGTCAAATACTTTAGCGAGTACATGCCCTCGCTAAAGACTTAAAAAGTCCGTGCCATTTGGCCCGCTTGTTGTAGCTAGTGATGATAGAGCGAGCATAAAAGACCACAAGAGTCCACAATGCAAGTGACATCTATGTGTAAATAGGAGGGCAATGTAACAGATTCATAAGAATAACGACACACATCAAGACTGTAATTTCTGTAAAGAACACCTACTTATGACAAAATATTCATATATTGTAAGAACCTCTCGATAATTGGATAGCAAACCCTTTAATTCCAGTTTCAGTTTATCACGAACCTCTACTTACTTTTTCTGAAAACTTAGTTTACGTTTCGAGTCCCACACGGGTAACTAATATAGTATGGTGTATTTGGCCAGCTCTTGTCTCACTACTGATGGTGTTGGGTATTTAAATTCCAGGTGCTGCATTATAATTTGGCATTCATTGCTGGTATGGTGTAAATGGTACAAGAAATGTAGATGTTGATATGCGATTAGATTGAAGCGTTATAATCATCCAATAAGAAAAATAAACGTATTAGAAATCCACACAACAATTGCTATACATTTCAAAAAAGGTACGTGCTCATTCAACTCGTTGAATGCATATGAGTAGTTTTATATCATTCTTTTTGAGATTTCTTAGATTTCTGAAGTTACTTTTGTATAATCCTCACTTTGTAAAGTAGAGACAATTATAGCCTGCTCATTGGAAAAAAAAAAATTAAAAGTGAGGACTTTTTAATCCCACATTGGTCTAAGAAACAAACTTTGGCTTGCTTACATACCTTAGTGCATGTGTGCTTCACATAGATTGTGATTAGTATATTTGTTGTTGGTGTGTCTTAGACGCTGGTGTTAGCATCGGGATACAATCAACAGTCAATACATGTTCTCAATTTTTTTTACATTTTTATGTTATTTTCTTAACTATATATAATAGATTCTCTCTATTCAATGTCACTAACACATCTCTTAAACTTAAATTAAGTAACACAAATATTAAAGTATATTATTTACACGAACTAATGTATATTACTCTATGTCACACGTTATATAATATTGTGACATAAGATCCCAAGTTTCCAACAACTTCGTAATCATCCGTACACCTTTCATGCCCAAAAGCATACACCACGACAAACATGTCTTTAAACATTTCAGTAAGCTATGTGCTCATTCAACTCACGGAATGCATATAACATTAGTTTATTATCTTTCTTTTTGCCATTTTTGGATTTCTATAGTTACTTTTTGCATAATTCTCACTTTGTAGCCTGCAACTTGCAAAGAAAAAAATTAGGGGCACAGACTATATTTGCAGTCCCACATTGGTTGAATAAACAAACTTTAGTTTGCTTACATACCTTAGTGTATGCGCTTATCGTACGTTGAGACTAATATATTTGTTGATGGTGTATGTTGTGTGGATGTTGTGTTGGTGTTGCTATTAAATGCAAAAACAACATTCAAACCATGTATGTCTTCAACAATATATGTTCTCAACTTTTTTTTTCCTTCTTATTTTTACCTCAACTTTTTTTCTTCTAATTTTTACTTTATTATAGTTACTAGCTTTCAGGCCCGCCCCGATGAGGCGGCTAGCTACATTATATTGTTTGACCAAATTCATCCAATGAGCATAACTCGCGGGACTAGGTGTAATAATATTGTCATGCATAACTCGTTCGACTCTGTTAAGGAGCTCCAAAGCCAATTCTTTTAAAACTCCTTAGTTATATATTAGTTTGTTTTTTCTAAAGGTATAGGTTCATTATACCTATATCCTTTATTATCTCGAAATCGTATCAATACGAGAACGGCCGGGACAAATGCGAGGAAAATCATCGATATTCTTACAATTTCAAGTTTTTAAAAAGTATATGTTCACTTTGTTCTCACGACAAACATACACCACGACAAACAAGTCATTAAACATTTAGTAAGCTACGTGCTAATTCAACTCATTGAATGCATAGGAAATTAGTTTTATATCATTCTTTTTGTGATTTCTTTATATTTCTAAAGCTACTTTTGTAAAGCCCAGAGAATTGTAGCCCACAACTTGCTAAGAAAAACAATTACAGGTGAAGAACTAATGCAGTCCCACATTGGTTAGAGATACAAACTTTGGCATGGTTATATACCTTAGTGCATGTGCCTCTAGTAGGTTGACACTAGTATATATGTTGTTGGTGTCTCTTGATGTTGATGTTTAATTTAACGCTAAAACATCAGCCAATCCGGCTTCGACAACAGTTAATATATGTTCTTAACTTTTTTTTCTTCACATTTTTATATTATTATAATTATAATGTTTGAATTAAGAGAGTATAAACTTTTTTTTTCATATTTTTATATTATTATAATTATAATGTTTGAAAGAGAGCATGTTTATACCCCGTTACAATAAGTTTTTCGTTCATTTTTTCATTTAAATAAAAAAACTTATTTACCACCTTTTTGAAGGAGAATTGCATATTTACCCATTGAAACTTCATCAATTGCATATTTACCCCATGAAACTTTAAAATAACAAATATACCCATTTTTATAAATTAAACTCTCATATTTACCCAAATCATATATTATACTAAAAATAATTTTGCACATGACATTTATACCCTTTCTTTCTTTATAGCGCCAAAGCCTTTTTATTTGCCGCCATTTATACCCTCTAGTAGGTTGACACTAGTATATATGTTGTTGGTGTCTCTTGATGTTGATGTTTAATTTAACGCTAAAACATCAGCCAATCCGGCTTCGACAACAGTTAATATATGTTCTTAACTTTTTTTTCTTCACATTTTTATATTATTATAATTATAATGTTTGAATTAAGAGAGTATAAACTTTTTTTTTCATATTTTTATATTATTATAATTATAATGTTTGAAAGAGAGCATGTTTATACCCCGTTACAATAAGTTTTTCGTTCATTTTTTCATTTAAATAAAAAAACTTATTTACCACCTTTTTTTGAAGGGAGAATTGCATATTTACCCATTGAAACTTCATCAATTGCATATTTACCCAATGAAACTTTAAAATAACAAATATACCCATTTTTATAAATTAAACTCTCATATTTACCCAAATCATATATTATACTAAAAATAATTTTGCACATGACATTTATACCCTTTCTTTCTTTATAGCGCCAAAGCCTTTTTATTTGCCGCCATTTAGCCTATTAACATACTCATCTCTTAACCTGTCAATTGCAAAATAGCAACTCAATCATGATGGTTGCTGATTGATCCTTTTCATCTAAATAATGTAAGTATCTTTTGTTAGTTTATTCATCTTCTAGTTGTTTGTAAGATCAATTGTTAAAATGACAATAATTATAATGTTTGAATTAAGAGAGTATAAACTTTTTTTTTCATATTTTTATATTATTATAATTATAATGTTTGAAAGAGAGCATGTTTATACCCCGTTACAATAAGTTTTTCGTTCATTTTTTCATTTAAATAAAAAAACTTATTTACCACCTTTTTTTGAAGGGAGAATTGCATATTTACCCATTGAAACTTCATCAATTGCATATTTACCCAATGAAACTTTAAAATAACAAATATACCCATTTTTATAAATTAAACTCTCATATTTACCCAAATCATATATTATACTAAAAATAATTTTGCACATGACATTTATACCCTTTCTTTCTTTATAGCGCCAAAGCCTTTTTATTTGCCGCCATTTAGCCTATTAACATACTCATCTCTTAACCTGTCAATTGCAAAATAGCAACTCAATCATGATGGTTGCTGATTGATCCTTTTCATCTAAATAATGTAAGTATCTTTTGTTAGTTTATTCATCTTCTAGTTGTTTGTAAGATCAATTGTTAAAATGACAACACATAATATATTTTTTTTACAACTCTGTTTGTGTTATGAATGTAGAATTGATGATCATAAAATTAGTTGAATCATGTGGTTATAGTTTGAGGGGATATATATGTTTATAGAAAAAGCCCATATTGCAACATTACTCATTTAGCAAACATACTCTCTCGTGGGATATTAGATAACTGGAATTAGAATGCCATAGAGCGGTCTTTTAGCAAACTTTATCCATCAAAAAGGGATACGGTCTTCTCTATTCTTTTTGTTGACATGAATGCCATAGAGCGGTCTTTTATTGAACTTGAAAGTGATGAGACTTTCAAAGTGATGCTTGATATGCATGAGATGGAAAAAGAAGTAACAATTTATGTGACGCCACGTAATACTATCGACACCAATGAAGTAGAACAAAGGTATAGAACTTTACACATTCTATTATGTGACTAGGTAGAATATTATTGTCTAATTTCAAGTATTATATTTGTACAGTGGTCAAGCTCAAGTTGAACCTGTTGATGAACCACTTGAATATTTTGATGAACCACATGATGATGATAACTCAGACAATTGTCCAAGTGAAGAAAGCTATCATAGTCATCTTAACACTGATGATGAAAATGAGCTGCTAAACTACGAAGGCGAAACTTACTCTCAAACCACCAAATTAAGTCCAACCATAAAAGTGGATTCAAGATTTCCAAATGTAGTTCAATTTAGGAGAGCTTTGAATAACTATGCAATAACAAACGAATTTGAATACTTTATTGAGAAAAGCGAACCATCGAGAGTCATAGCAAGATGTGCAAACTTGGAGTGCAAGTGGAAAATTTATGCTTATATCATGCAAGATGGAGTTACGTTTAAAGTAAGTACATTATCTAAAAGGGTGTTTGTTTTAGCTTATTAAGTAAGCTTATTGGTATGTTAGCTTGTCAAGTAAGCTTATTAGTTTATTAGCTTAAGTAACTTGTTCGTGCTCCTTAGGTGGTGCAAATATCAGTTAACCAATTTTATTAGCTTAAGTAACTTGTTTATCTTGAATTCTTGTAGGTTAAAACCATGACAGAAGCACATACTTGTATTCGAAGCAACAAGGGTGGTAATAAACATGCTACACAAGGATGGATTCTTGAAGTTGTTAGTGATAAGTTGAAATCTAATGGGGATGTATCATTACTTGAACTTTCGAAGTGGCTTATGCAAAAGTACAGTGTCGACCTACAATACCACAAAGTGTTTAGAGGGAAAGAACAAGCATACAACGACATATATGGTAAGTGGGATGACTCCTTTATACGGATGGACGATTTTAAAGAAGAACTACGGAACAGAAACCCTGGAAGTGTTGTTGACATTGGGTTTGAAACAAATGGTGACAAGAAACGTTTTCAACGGTTTTTCATTTCACTAGTAGCTTGCTCCAAAGGTTTTCTTGCTGGTTGTCGTCCCTACATTTCTCTTGATGCTTGTCATCTAAAAGGGAAGTTCAATGGTGTACTAGCCGCTGCCACTGGAATTGACGGTAACAATTCTATATTTCCCGTGGCCTATGGTATTCTTGAATCAGAGAATACAAGGTCGTGGACTTGGTTTCTTGAATCACTGAAAAAGGCAATTGGGACGCCATATGGTCTTGTTATATCATCTGACATGCAAAAAGGATTAGAAGTAGCCATTATGCAAGTTTATCCTGGTGTTGAACACAGGGAATGCATAAGGCATTTATATAGCAATTTCAAGAAACAATTTCGCGGTGATTTCTTTAACTTTAAATTGTGGGGTGCTGCAAGAGCATATTGCGTTAACGAGCATGATAGCTTTATAAGTGAAATTGCTAGTGTAAGTAAAGAAGCGGTTACATATCTACACGTGAACCATAAAAAAATATGGAGTCGAAGCAAGTTTGGTACAACATCTAAGTGTGATTACATTACAAATAATATATCAGAAGCATTTAATTCTTGGGTAGGTGATTTGCGTTATAAACTGGTGCTTGATCTCCTTGACGGTATTAGGGAGATGCTTATGGTGCGATTTCATAAGAAAAGGAAACTGGTAAAAAAGTGGAAAGGCACATTAGTTCCTATTGCCCAAAATCATATAAAAAATATCTCAAAGGTAAGTAGAATAAATTATAATTGTTATTTTTTTTATTCTCGGATAAAAAGTATTAGCACCAATTCTTTATTCGTCTTTTATTCTTGCAGAATTTGGGTGAGTATGCAGTTTGTGCAAGCAGTGATAACCGAGCTAAAGTTAAGTACAATGGAAAACGTTGGGAGGTTATTCTAGATGAAAGAAAGTGCACTTGTCGAGTATGGCAAGTTAGAGGGCTACCATGTGTACATGCTGCTGCTTTTATTGCTTTTAGAAGGGATAATAATTGGGACAAATATGTCGATCCATATTTCACGGTTGAGAAGTTTAAAGAAGCTTATGCTCTCGAGATTGGTCCACTGCCTACAAAGGATCAATGGGTGCAAATAGAAACTGAAGAAAAGATATACCCACCTATTATCAAACGCCCGACTGGACGACCAAGAAAGAATAGAATCGTACCACATGACGAGTCCAAAAGAAGACACAAATGTCCACGATGTCATGAGTATGGACATCATAGTAGGACTTGCAAGAATCCAGCATTCGAACCATCTCAAAGTTCCAATAAGTTTCAAGCATCTACTGGTAAAAGGTTATACACTTTTCGTTCTCTAACTTATTTTTCTAAAATAATATACTTGATAAATCCTAAACAATTGTTTGTTTACCAGGAAAAGAAGGAAGAATGATACTCAAAGTAAGAAATCAAAATTGAAGCCGTAAGCATAAACTGATTTGGCCCAATGACAGGTTTTTGATGAGAACCTGGAAAACAACATTTTGTAAAGCTAATAATATTTGGCTGGAACTCATGATTTTCTTTAGGAAATCTAAGTTTGTTTAGAGATAGCTATGTGAATTTGGTGATGTGTAAACTAGAAAGTTGGTGCTTTTTGTTTTAAGTTAGACTTTGATCGAAGGTTTTTATTTTGTTGAAATCTAATATGTTGATTTGGTTGAAATATATAGGAGGTGCTGATTTGGGTTAAAAGGGTATAAATGTCACGTGTAAAGTTATTTTTAGTAGAATATATGATTTGGGTAAATATGAGAGTTTTATTTAAAAAAATGGGTATATTTGTTATTTTAAAGTTTCATTGGGTAAATATGCAATTAATGAAGTTTCAATGGGTAAATATGCAATTCTCCCTTTTTTGAATATATCATATTACAAACGGCTAAAAAATACACGGTCCTGAAGAAAAATAATTTTATCTTCCAATAGGTGAGCACTTCGATATACATTTTACGAATTATTTTCCGTTGTTTTATGGGTATCGACAGATACAAAATACAAAATCGAATGTGATTTGTGATGGAAGTTTTAAAGGTTCAAATATCGTCATTACGTAACATAAGCCATTTGCTTCGTGGCTCTTTCTGAAAAACTTTTGTGGTTCCACATTAGTTAGAGATAAAATTTTGCTTGCTTATATACCTTAGCGTATATGCATTACACACAGTGTTCTAAAAGGCGCGCCATGGCGCCGCCAAGGCGTGGCCTCGGCGCCACGAAATGAAGCAAGGCGCGAGGTCAAGGCGTCGTGTGAAAAGGCGTGAGATAAGGCGTGAAAAGGCGCGCCTTTTGGTAAAGCGTGGCACCATTTTTAGAAGAATTTAAGGGATTTACGGATTTAGGCTTGAATTTCTAGTATTTGGGCTATTTTCTTCTTGGGCCTCGTTATTTCAAAGCTTAATTCCTATTTTGGCCTCATATTTGGGCCTAGTTATTTGGGATTGGGGCTTTAGTTATTGAAATTGCTCTTAAAAAATGATACAAAATTATAAATACATAAATCTATAAATATTTTGTTGCCGCCTTAAGCACGCCTTATAAAACGCAAAGGCTTCGCAAAGGCTTGTAAGGCTTGAGGCGTGGCTATGCCGCCATGCCAAGCCTCACGCCTTTTAGAACATTGATTACACATTCTCAAATGAATACATCACCGTGTCAGGGACATGTGATTTTGAACAATAAAAAGTTTGTTATGTTCACAATTTTTTCTTTTTTCACCTTACTACAATTAATATTATTTGAACTAAACTTGCATTTTTCACTATTAGTGTTCTCGCAATTATATAAAATCAAGATCATAAATTTATAATCCTTAGTTACTTATAACTTTGTTTTTGCTAGAGGTATAGGTTGATTATACCTATATCCTTATTTATTTCGAAATCGTATTATCACTAGAACCGTTGGGACAAACATGAGGAAAATCATTGATATTCTTATAATTTCCGGTTTTTAATGAGTATATCCTGACATAATATTTTAACAACTTTGTAATCATCGGTACACTCAGCGTACCTAAAATCATACACCATGACAAACATGTTTATATAAACCACTTAACCGATTCGCAACACATTGCAATCGTTTTCCCACATTTTCTCAATTTCACTTCCGGTATTTTTGTAGCAACTCTATATACAATACTTGATACCAAACAACAATATTAGCATATATACACTTTGATGATAAACTAAGACCATATTTGAGCTTGCTATCAGTTTTCTGATCATACATAGCTTCAAAAACAAAACCGTTGTGCCACCAAATAATTGTGTTTCAGTTTGTTATCAAATTTCTAATAGCTTCAAAATGAAAAAGTAATAGAAACATTACAAACGATATATATTAAGATCTCTAAACAACTATTTTTGCTCTTTCTTACAAACTAAGTTTGTAGTCTCACATTGGTCAAAGAAACAAACTTTTGCTTGCTTATATACTTCACCGTATATTATTACAACATGTTGAAATCAATATGTTTGTTGTTGGTGTATCCTCATTTTTTAGGATAAATGCAAACGTTTAGTCTATAGACATGTTCAACAAATTATATATCTTTTCAATTTTTATTTTTATATTTTAATCTTACCACATTGAATAATGTTTGAATTAAGAAAATGCAGTTTGAATCTTATTTGTGTTATAGCAACAACAAAATATTTTGGAAACTATATGATTTTGAACATTAAAATGTTTGTTGTTAGTGTAGTTAGTAATTAGTTAAATCCGTTCTCACCAATTTTGTGGGTAATGCTTCTCTACCTAGTTTTGGATTACCACCATATATCGATCGCTACCTGTACCATACCTTACCTTCTTTTACCCACAAGGCATCAACTAGGGGTGTAAACGAGACGAGACAGCTCGCGAGCTATTCGAGATAGACTCGTAAACTACTCGAAATCGACTCGATATAAACGAGTCGAGCTCGAGCTCGAGCTACGCGAGTACACTTTCGAGCCGAGTTCAAGCTCGAATATGCTCAGCTCGTGAGGCTCGCGAGCCCTTATCGAGCTTCAATGATATTACACTTTTACCTTTTTATATACATATAGTTACTTAAAATCGAGTCGAGTCGAGCTTTATATGCCCATTTTTCATCGAGTTTGAGCTTTAAAAGTGGCAATAATCGAGCTCGAGTCGAGTTTCGAGCTCGAGTTGGAGATGACGAGCCGAGCTCGAGCTTGAAATCCAAAGCTCGAACAAGCTCGAGTCGAGTTTCGAGCTCGATTTTTACTAATCGAGTCGAGTTCTAGCTTGGCAGTACTCGACTCGACTCGACTCGTTTACACGCCTAGCATCAACCAAGCAATTCAAATTCCAATATACCCACAAATAACATAAGCAATACAAAACAACACTCTTTATCTATGTAATTACTGAGATGTCCCAAACACCCATAAATTAAAATTGCATATTGTATCATTTTAAAAAAAAAGATAACAAGTTTATATAAGAAGAGTTAGGATCAAATAAGAAGAAAGATTAAAATGAGAAGAATAAAAAGAAACCACAATCACACATTTTAGATGCACCAACAAATATTGATGCATCTCCCTTTAAAAGTCTCACTCTAATTTAAAATATGTGGCTGAAAATTCTTTTTATTCTTCTTATTTTAGTTTTTCTTCTTACTGGATCCCTTTCCTATATGAGAAATGTGTGAGTCGTCAAAAGCTTTTTGAACTGTTGTTAAACAACCTTTGAACCTTATTTTGACTGTTGCTAAACTACCCGATACATAGTTTCATTCAGGGGCGGAGCCAGGATTTGACATTGAAGGGGGCCGAACTTAGCGTAAAATTACAAAAGTAGAATTCGAAGTCTAGTAACAAAGCATTATAATTTCTAAAATTTAGAACAACACGTGCCATTAACAACAAAGCAAACACATGTATTTAATGTGTACACTAGCAAGCAAACTTTACTCTTGACTTAAATCACTCTCCAAGATTTTCTAATTTTCTTTAATTTCTCTCCAAATTTTACTCAGTATCAAATAATTTATATTTGTAAGTTTATATATTTTAAATACTTTATGCCTAGTTATTGTTATAAGTTAAGGATTCCACAAACCAAGAGGTTGAGTGTTAACTGTTTATATGCTCCTACTTTGATACATTCAGATATACAACATGAGTATTGAAATTCTAATAAAGCCTTTACAAAACAAAATAACAAAGATAAAAAGGTGAAAAAAAGAAACAATTATTAATTAGCTGTGATTAGGGGTGAAAACAAGTCAAGCCGAGCCCAAGTCTGTCAGAGCTCGAGCTCAGCTCGTTTATATATAAAGCTTGAGCTCGTTTCGAGCCTTATATTTTGAGCTCGAGCTCGGCTCATGAAAATTTTCACAAGCTCGAGCTCGGCTCGTGAAAATTTTCACAAGCTCAAGCTCGGCTCGGGCTCAACAAATTTATACGATGTTTTAAAGTAAAAAAAGTGAAAATGGAGCTCGGCTCGTTAAATACATAAGGCTCCAGCTCGTTTACTACTTTTAAGCTCGTTTATATGTATAGACAATATATATACATATATATTTTTAGGGCTCATTTAGGCCTGCGAGCCTACTCGAGCTTTTTGTATAGAGCTCGGGTTCGAGCTCGATTATTAAGTGAGCCCAAACTTAAGCTCGGGCTTGAGCTCGTTTAAGCTCGACTTGTTCGAGCTTTTTACCGATCCGATCTCGAGCTTTTCACGAGCGGCTCAACTCATTTTCACCCCTAACTGTGATCAATTCTCAAACAATCAAAGATTACTAAGAATGTAAAAAGAAACAAAACTTAAAGCATTATAGAAAAGCATTCAATTTCTAATGGGTTTGTATAAGTCAGTCTTGAGTTTTTCGCTACCTTAAGCAAGCTGACAAAAAAATGCCCATTCAAAACAAACAATGCACTATCTTTTCTAGTTTTGTAACCGAGTCAAGTTACATAATTGATTCTCACAACGGTTGAGTTTCTCTATACACATAATCAACATTTCTAATCCATATTTGGCAAAACCATAATACTTTTTTTGAACAAACAAACCAATGATACTTAATAAATATATGGAATTTTCAGGTTTCTTATGATACAATAATACTTTTGCTTAAAAAAATACAAAACAATTCTTGGGAATAAATATATAAGATTTTCTATTGACCAACTGCCCTTAACTTCATGTGGGTCCTTTCCACAACTACATGTACCATAAATATAAAATTTTAGTATTTTCTTTTCTGGTTTCTCTCTCCGATATCTATCTTCTTCTTCAATTATTCTTCTTCCTCCATTAACAATAAACAAAAAACGGATCTATTTCTTCATAATTCTATTTAAACTTGAGCTTTGAGGTATATTCTACTTAATATTATTTGGATGGTTGAGGGGGGCCTAGCACCTGCTAGCCACCCCATCACCTCCGCCTCTGGTTTCATTTCTCTTCGTAGAAAAAATTTTTGGGGGTGAAGACTACGTTTGTAATTCTACATTAGTTGAAAGAAATAAACTATGGCTTGGTTATATACCTTAGTGCATATGGTTCACATAGGTTGAAGCTAGTATATTTTTGTAGGTGTCTCTTGGCCTTGGTGTTAAACGCAAAAACACTTGCGTTCCTGAGTTTTATTTTTGAAGGAAAGAGAAAAGAAGTGGTCAGAAAACAAAATAAATTCGTGTTTCTGAGTTTTTTTAAGACAAAAGAGAAAAGAATAGGAGAGTAATTTTGGCTAAACTTTTTTCCAAAACTTTCTTCCCAAAAGTGAGATGATTTTGAGAGAAGTTATATTAAAAATCTTTAAATAAATAAAATTACTTAAATGACCTAATAAAAAACATAACTTTTATATATTATTAAAGGTATAATTGTAAAATCATTTGTTATCTCTTTTTTTTTTCTCATAACTCGAGAACGTGATATAAACAATTTAATTTCATTCATCTCCTTATTTTTTTTCTGCCCATTTTTAGCTATTCCCTTCTTTTCTTTCATTTCAAAATCTTAGGAACAGAGCCCACAAACACCAACAATAGTGAATGTATGTTCTCAACTCTTTTTTTCTTCTTATTTTTATTTTATTATATTATAAAGTTTGAACAAAGAAAGTACGTTTATACCCTGTTACTTAAAGTTTTCGTATTACTCCGCACTATTACAAGGTAAGTTAAATAAAAAAACAAATAATACCTCATTTTTTCTTATTTAAATATAAAATTATTTACCACCTCTTTTTTAGAATATATTATATTACAAATAGCTAAACGTTAGGCGACGAAAAAAACAATCCCGTAGAGAATTATTTAATTTTTTCATATACGGGCGCTTTGATATGTTTTTACGAATTACTTTTCGCTTTTTTATGGGTATTGAAAATTACGAAATACGAGATTACGTGTAATTTGTGTTTTTAAAAAGGTAATATATTGTTATTGCATACCATAAACCCATTCAAAGAAACAAAAAATTTGCTTGCTTATATACCTTAGTGTATATACATTAAAAATGCTCAAATCTATACATTTGTTGTTGGTGCATCATCTTATGTGGTGCTAAATACAAAAATCTACTACGACGTGTACTAGTGATCTAAACTTTTTTTTCTTTTTCACCTTACTACAATTAATTTTAAAATATGTTCATTCACGAGGTTTGATCATATGGTATAAAGATTGTATAATAGATAATAATATTTACATAACTTTGTTTTAAAGTTAAATATTATAAAATTTCATAAAGTTATGATTTCGTAATGTTTAAAAATTTTCTATAAAGTTATATTAAATTTTTAATATTTATATAGTTATAATAAATGTGTAAGCGCGAGTTTTTGTAGAGTAATTTTTTCATTATTTGTTAATGTCGATTATTATTTGTATAAATTTTTGTTGCACGAAAGATTTGACTTTGTTTAACTGGCATGATATTTAAGCTAATCTTCTTTAAATTATCTATTAATATCATGTTCTAGATGCTATGTGTGTTTAGTAGCATATAATGACCTTGAAAAAATGTGTGTCGTTGTTATATTTACATTCTCGTTTATTTATATTTATCTCACAGTAGCCCGTGATGTGGTGCATTCATTTGATATTTATATTCCCTGTTAATAGTAAATTAAGCCATATTTGATTTTTAAATGCGTGAGTGGGTTCAACCTATAAAGAGGAATAACACGAGTCGTAATTAAATGCGGATAGTTAATAATAATATTTTCCGGATATCTTTACATAATCTCATAAAAAGAAATAATATGAATCGTTCGTATATGTATAATCTCATATATTCAACTAAATGTAACATTAACTCGTGACTCCTTTTTATATTTATAATTTCTAGCAAATACATTATATTATTATATACTAATAATAATCCAACAGTAATATCTGTGAGGAGTTCTCAGTTGTACCAATGTGAGAGCTTGATTTTGCCACGTAGGCAAAATAGATCATTCTCCTTAGCCAATAAAAGTCAAAATTCGGGAAAATAAAAAATTTCACTTCGAATTTCGGACATGTTTTAATTTGGTCAAACTCAATCCAATTCATACAGGAAAATTAATATGCATAAAAACATATGTGTCAATCAATGTTTTAAAACCCGTTTTTTTATCGACCCGCTTTAGTCGCCAATTCACAGATTCAACTGGTTAAATAGCCGGGTGTAATCAGTTTTATACTTATGTATATTTAACATATAGTATTGCATGATCTCATAATTTATCTGACTTTATTTCTACATTCAATTGGACCGATAAAAAAGATTAAGACTCTACCGATAAACTTTGTTTTTAAGTTTTATATCAATAATAAGATAGCAAAGATTTACAACAACAAGCAACTTATAATTCTAAGTTATAACAATTTATGTTAAAACTATATTAGTTGGTGTTTTCAAGATAATTTATAACTCTAATTTACTATTTTTACAATATTTTAACTTTAGTCCTCACCACTTTAACTTGCAAATTACTTAGAAAGGTTGATTAAAAAAGGTCTTGATAGATTTTGTCACAATTCTCAATTTCCGGTCATTTCTCAAACTCAATGTTCATCATTTCATATCGGTTCGTGCATGGTTTTGCATTTTACATTAAACGTTTATTTTCCTATTAAATAAACGTTATCGCGTAAACATTTATTTTGAATATTTGATCCATCACTTCCAAAAATATTCCAAATATATTTTTATACTCATTTTAAGACTATAAAAATTATATTATTATTTTACCCGATGTTTTCAATTTATTTTGTATATAAATTGTTATGTATAAATATTTACGACGGGTTTTTGTAAATTCAACTCGATAACTATTTATTCCACTCAAATTTTGCAAGAAATGTATTTTTATAATTTTTATGACTTCAATATATTTTATTTTGATCCGTTAAAATTTATTTTTAGTTAACGCTACCCTAAATACTTAAATAAATATACAAGTTATCAACTATCCCTAAATAACTACACATTTACTTTCACTTATACATTTAATTGTTACAAACTACTACTTGATCTCTTTTTTTTTATACAAGTCGACACCCAAAGGGGTGACTCAACCCATTTGCTACAAATATCTAAAGACTACATAATACTTACATAATAATAAAGATATTCTAATACTACACATACAAGATAATATCTCAAGGTGTAATCAAAACCATCTTCTCTTCTCTCTCAACACCATAGCCGGCCACCATAGAGATTCAAGAAGGAGGATCACAAAATTTTTCTTGTCAAGCTCATCACAATCTAGACACACTCTTTGTATAGGTTTTGAAATAAAAACCTTGGGTGATTAGGATTAATCCCTTGTTCTAAAACCTCGTCAAGTTTACTAGTAAGCATCCATATTCATGATCATATTTCATATTCATTGTTATATTCATTTCATCATATTTGAGCAAAAACATGTAAGTCATATGATGTTGTACCACTTTTTCATTGATTTTAAGAGTTATGTATATATAAGTCATCCTATAATTACTCCTTGTTATATATTATTTTTGGTGATGTCTAGGAACCCATGACACCCTAAGAAGGTGTATGGTAGGATTAGAATAGCTTCGGAGTTGTTTTGAATGGGTTAGAATAGGTTTGGCGCGTGAAAAACTCATTTCGACAAGTTTTATTTAGGGTCTGTCTATATTTTTAAATCTGGGAAAATTCGACAGTTGGTAAAATATTTTGGGCTAGATATTTGGAAAATATACTTTAAAACGAAAACGTGGCCGCTTGAACGGATTAAAACGGAGTTATAACGAAGAAGTTATGAATTTTTGAAGTTTGACGACGAAAACTAATAATTCCAGATATTTCAGCATGAAAATGTCACCCTTTACGAGTCAAAAATGAGGCTTAAGCGTTATTAAATGTGTCGACTTATCAAAAATATATTAGTATACTTTGATACGAATCTAAGGACATATAAAACGTAGAAAACGGATTTGTAACGATTAAATTATACACGTTTTCACAAAGTTGCCGTAACTTTATTATATAAGAAAAACTATATTAATTCTAATAGGCAAGTATTACGTCAAACTAGTCACCATGTTGGAGGACGTTTTTAACATTAATGTAGAACTCTTTATAAAGTGATGTCTTCTAGTAAAAGTAAGTTCGCCAAGCATATTTTTCAAAATGTCCGACCGTTTGTCTAGCAGAGTTATAACGAATAATATACGGTCACTTACACTTGGCCGAAAACCACCCTTAAACTATATTTTTGGAATAAAGTACCATACTTAACCTACATTTTTCTTTGTGATCGAGACCTCTAGGATGGAAACTTAAATACTAAAACTTTGAGATAACGATACAAGCTTCCCAAAACCGTTGAGTTTGTTTCCTAACACTCGATGTGCACCATTTTACGACTAGCTTTCCGAGGCCATATAGTCACTTTCATGACTTGTCAAATTATATTATTTTGCGACGAAAAGTTATAGATTCATAATAAAATCACTAAATGATTATCATAGGATATCATTTCAACGTAAATACTTGTAAAGTATTTGGTAACTTGACAATATGTCATAAACATATATTTCGACGATAAACTTTATTTTCCAAAATGTACAAGTGGTATAGATATCATATGAGTTTGCATGCACGACATTGTTTCATGACTTATATTAGAGCATATCATTCATAATAGGTCGCGGTTAGAGAGTTGCGTCTCATTTCTGTGCGTCCACTTTGTCATCATAACTATTGCAACAGGTAAGTTCGTAGCCCCACTTTTACTCGTTTAATTGTTTTATAAACTCTTCGGGGGAGATACATGCTCAACTACTTGCTTTTACTTTACATTTATATGAACTTAAATATCTTTTGTTTCACTCTATGTGCGCGTAAGTAGATTATGCCCGAACTAAATTGATCACTATCTTTTGAACGCTATTAGTTGAAACACTTTCCGTGATTTTGAACCCTTCGACATGTATATTTGAGCTCTTTTAAATTGATTCGAACCCTTTAATATATAAGTGAACACTTTGGACTTGATATGAACCTTTTGACATATAGTTAAACTCTTTTAACTTGTACAATGACCCTTTTGATATATTTTAAACTTGTTTGACGTGATTTTGAACGCTTCGACTATCTTGAACCTTTTGATATTATTCGAACTCTTTGACTGTTCTGAACTTTTGAACTCGACTTAAATCTTTGAACTTAATTACGAACTTTTGAACGGAACTCTTGAACTTAAATACAAACTTATGACTTGTTTGAACTTATTGAACCGTACGTGTTATGACCTTGACCTAAAGTCTCCCATGATCGGAGCATCACTATAAAGTCTCCCTTGTTCGGAGCATCCCTATAAAGTCTCCCATGTTCGGAGCATCACTATAAAGTCTCCTTTGTTCGGAGCAATCTTAAAGCCTCCCCGGTCCGGAGCAGAATGTCTCACTATGTTACGGAGCGTTCTCAATCTAAAGTCTCCCATGTTAGGACCAGTGCAAATTCTCCTATGTTCGGAGTGTTCTTAATTGTATATAATAGTTGTATGATGTACTGTTCGTACATTCGCATTGTTAGTCTCCTATTAGTAGGTAGTATGGATAGCGCTATTAGAGGTCGGCCAACCTCTCGTCCACTATGTTACGGGACACATATTATTTATTCTAGGGGCTTTGCCTGGCATACATTATTATATACGTGGTGCTATATTGTGAACTGTTCTGATAATGTATACTTAACTATTAGACACACTATATTTTGTGCAATGGGTTGTGAACACACATGTTGCAAGTTTTGTATGGGCGGAACTTGGAACTGAGTGGATTTACAATGCCTTTGCTTTGTGAACTATTATGATAACGTGCACTTGAATTCTAGACATATTTCGGCAGTGGGTTGTGAACACACAGGTTGCAAGTTTTGTATGGGCGGAACTTGGAACTGAGTGGATTTACAATGCCTTTGCTTTTGTGGACTATTCTTTATGACCAAAAACTTTGCCTTTGTTGCATGAACGCTCTTTAAAAGCTTTACTTGTTAAACAAACTCTATGAACTCACTCAACCATTGTGTTGACACTTTTAGCATGTTTTATCTTAGGTATCTAAGGCATTCACTTCATGACATGCATGTGGACTTATCATAGAGTCGCGGTGTCGACGCGTCTCACCCATATTTTATGCACTTAACTATCGTTTGATTGTAACAAACTCGTTTTGATATATTGGAAATCTTTTGGGACCTAATCTTTGTAAACTCTGATTATTTTAATGAATCAGATGATATTTTCAAAACGACACTTTAGGTCGTTCGATATAACTGTAACTTTGATGCTATGATCGTCATCCTCCAGGAATTCCATTCCGCTGCAAAACAGGTAATTTGGGGGTGTGACAAATTTGTTGATAAAAAGTCATGACCTGGACGAGTTTATCAAATCGGGTTAACCCGGGTCAGCAAAAAACCGACGGTTCAATCCGGTTCTTAAACCTGCAAAAACCCGATCTCATCCGGACCGGTCTACAATCAATTCTCAGTTCAACCAGTTGAACCGTCATGGTTAACTTGGATTTTAAAACATTGGTGTCGATTTGGTAGGAAAAAAACTTCAAAAAGGGTAACTTATAAAACTTTTTTAAATTAATTATATGAACTTAAATATTCACATATTTTTTAATAAAATTATAAATTTAATAAATACTCTATAAACTCTCTCTCCCTAGCCCTCCTTTATATTTGTATAAAAATAAAACATATATGTTGTTATTATTAGTAAATCTTACATTAATGTACGTGTAAAATAAAACCACTAGTTATTGTGATATTTAAATAAATATACGAGATTCTATATATACGAACGACTCATGTTATACATTTTTATGCGATTCAGTAAAGAAATTTAGAAAAGGTATTTTTTTAACCCTTTTTTTATATGAAAAAATAATACTTTCTTCATCTCAAAATTATTGTCATGAGAGAGAAATCACCAAGTTTAATAAAAATAAGGCCACTATAAATTTCAACCACTAGAAAAGAATATTCCTTTAAATATATTCTCTAGCTTTTACTAAAAATAAAAAGTGGACAATCTTTTTGAGACATCAACATAATGAAATGATATAAGATAACTACTAAGGGGCGCGCGGTTACACTCCAAAAGCTCCCTCAGTAACAGCCAGGGTTACAAGATACAAACAAACTATTCCATTTAATTGCTTCAAAAACTGTGAATTTTGTAGCTTGAGTTTGACATAAATGAAAGACTCACTTACTACTTGTAATAAATAAATTAACTTTTTTTTAAGATGTATAATAAAATAAAAAAAACCCTCAGCGATAATTTTTCATTTCGAAAAAATTAATTCATACCTTATTTGATAATATTTTTTTTAAATTGAATTTTTTTCCTGAATTTTAAAAAATAATTTACTCTATATTTGAAAAAAAAATTAAAAAAATTCGTTTGTTTTGACAAAAAAAAATTTTTAAAATTGTTTTTTTAGTAATTTAGATAAAAAGCATGTGTGTCAGAAGTATACAAAATTAAAACTTACAACAGGCGAGGTAATTTACAAAACATTAAAGGGTTAAAATAAAATTCAAATTAGTGTCCTATTCCTTGGCACACAAGGCTAAAGTTAGTAACAAATTAAACAATGCCTTATTTAGTCGACAATAAACAAACTTGTACCCCAAGTTTAAGACTTTTCGCTATAAATTAAATTTTCAAAATCAGGTTATTAATGTTCTAACATTATGGCAGAAGTGCATGAGAGTAAGATTTTCAACTCCTTAACCAAACAAAAAGAGATATTCAAGCCGTTAGAACCTGGCAAAGTTTCGATATACGTCTGTGGTGTTACAGCGTATGCTCTTAGTCACATTGGTCATGCGCGTGCCTATGTTTCGTTTGATGTCCTTGTTAGGTATGTACATGTTTTATATCATCTATTCGAAGCAATGTATGTGTTTCATGCTGTATATTTGATACTACTAAAGTACTAAGTTATAATGCATGCATGTTTTATGTGATTAGGTATTTGAAGTATCTCAAGTACGAAGTTAAGTATGTGCGCAATTTCACCGATGTTGATGATAAGGTAAGATACTTTTTATACGTGCTTCAAAATTTTTTAATGTGTGGCTATGATACAGTATGTGTTAGCGAAAATTTACAATTGAACATGTATTGAATTTGGAAATTTTTATGTTATCCGCCATAGAAATTGCTTAGATCGAGCCTAAACTTCGTGACACACATATATGAAAATTCACAGAAATAAACTATGCTTATGCAGCTGAGAATTTTGACGGTGAATGTATTGCAATCCCTCTAAGAGTATTTTAGAATCGGCTATGAAAGTTTTGTTAACGAATTTGCATAAAAGACAGTTAGGAAGTACTTCGGATATGACTTAACATTTTTATGTCCTCAGTTTGAGAACTTGCGTAGGTTGTCCTGATATTGTTATGATTAGTATAGAACCAATTTATCTACGGGTGCTGACTTATGAGAGTCTTGGCTCCTAGCACTTGTATTCAAATCATCGAACTAGTTTAGCTTAAGAAAAGTTATATCTTGCAGATTATTATAAGAGCTAACGAGTCTAAGGAGGACCCGTTAGCTTTAAGTGATCGGTTTTGCCATGAGTTTTTGAAAGATATGGATGATCTCCAGTGCTTGCGTCCTGATAAGCAGCCACGCGTTTCAGAACATATGGATCAAATCGTTGATATGATAGAAAAGGTAAGGCATTGTTTTCCTAGCATTATCAACTTGTACACATGATCACACGTTTTTCTCATTGACTTCTTTTATATTTTTCTCAGATAATTAGCACAGGTCGTGCTTATGTTTCTGATGGCGATGTTTATTTTTCTGTTCAAGACTTGCCAAATTATGGGCAGCGACTAGCGGGACGAAAGCTTGACGAAAATAAACCCGGGCATGAGGACAATTTATCAAAGAAGCAAAATCATAACGATTTTGCCTTGTGGAAGGTATGATGTCTTTTGAAACTCATCTTGAAAATAACATACAAGTAATTAGCGCGTTAAATATGATTTAAAATGAAACTACTTATCTGCATATTTTTCAGTTAGATAAGCAATTTCAGAGGGTGTTTGGATTGCTTATTTTAGTTTTTGGGTCTGCTTATTTTAAAGTATTTAAGCACTTAAAATAACTAGGATATGCAAGTTGCTTCTTGCTTATCTTTTAGTGCAGATAAAAAGTTCTATAATAAGCAATCCCGATTCCCGAAAAACCTTAGAATTTGAGATCCCAAACACACCCTTACAATATGAAATGCCAAACACCTCACTAATTTAACACTATATGACTCTTGTTGTTCAGGCTGCTAAACCAGAAGAAAATATCAGTTGGGACAGCCCGTGGGGTAAGGGAAGGCCGGGTTGGCACATTGAGTGCAGTGCAATGAGTGCAACTTATTTATCCGAAAAATTTGATATTCACGGTGGTGGTATGGATTTAATGTTTCCACATCACGAGAATGAAATCGCTCAAAGTTGCGCTGCAAATCCAAATAGCAATATTAGTTACTGGATGCACAACGGTTTTGTCACTGTAAATAGTGAAAAGATGTCGAAATCACTTGATAACTTTTTTACTATCCGCCAGGTACACTTTATTAACCATTACATATTCTCGTTAATTATCGCCTTAACTGGTGCTGTACTAATAATGTTTCTTAATCTTATTCAGGTAACTGATATCTTTCATCCGCTGGCCTTGAGGCATTTCTTATTGGGCACTCATTATCGTTCCCCGGTCAATTACTCGATTGACCAGATCGAGATATCCTCAGATGCTGTCTATTACATATATCAGGTGAAATTTTCTTTTATATAAGAATGATATATTTCTTGCGTCCCATATGGGTCATTTCGTAACAGAAAAAAAGTCAACTCTTTGAAACCTGCTTACAGAAATTATATTTTTATATGAAAATGTATAATATATGCATAAGGCTAACGATTACTGCATATTTTTTATATAATGGGCTAAACGGGACATGAAACCATTTTTAGTGACTTGGATGTACAAAGAGTAGAATGATTGAAACAGAACAGATGAAGCATATTGATATTCCATGCCAAACCGCATATATTTGTTTGTGAAATATTTTTGATGTGTTGAATTTTTATACTTTTTGGTTGGCAGACATTGGAAGATTACGAGGGTGTTATCTCACAACATCAAGTAGCTGAAACTAGTGACAAGAAATCTTATATTACTGCTGATGCCAATAATCTCATGAGGCAATTTGAAGAAAAGTTATCTAATGATTTGCACACGCCATCTATTTTAAACGATGCTCTTCAAGACGCTTTAAAATTGGTGAACAAAATTATGAAAAAGCCCAAGGTTAGCATTACTGTGGAATAATTTGTTGAAATATCTCACACGTGTACGTCTATCAGTTTTAAATTTTGTTTGTATTGATTTGCAGAAGGAGCTTCAAAAGCAAGAGAACATTGTGTCTCTTATTGAGTTGCATGGAGCAGTGCGAGAAGTGATGGGCGTGTTAGGACTACTTTCTAGTTCAACGTATACTGAGGTAGCTGCAAACATTGTTTTTAACTTCATTTTTTTTTTTTTTTGTAACCGAAGTGTAGCTGAATATTGAACCTTGGTGTTTGTTGTATGTAACAGGTTTTGAACCAATTAAAAGAAAAAGCACTAAAGAGAGCAGGCGTGAACAAAGATGAACTCTTGCAAAGTATTCAAGAACGAGCATTAGCTAGAAAGAATAGACAATTTGAACTAGCTGATCTGATAAGGAATGATTGGACTGCCAAAGGAATTGCTCTCATGGATGTCGGTAAATATGGCAGCATTTGGCGCCCGTGTGTGCCAGTTTTAACCACCCACACAACATCTTTAGTAAATGAACCAGAACGTAGATACCAATGATCTTGAAGGCGTGAAGCTTACTGATCGAGTTGGAAGTTGTTGTTATGTTTTCCTTAGGCTTAGTCATGTTTAAATTTTTGTAGACACTTGTATTCTTTGTTGATCGAAATACTGGTTTTTCTTGTAACAATATAAGATAATAAGTGGTTCATGATCCTTTTTCTTATACAAATGTTGGTGATCATTGTGGGATTTACCTAATCATGGCATTACTTAAATACACAAATTCCAACTTATGTTAAATACTACAGTAATGTAAACATTATTTTATAGAGGAAATTCAAAGGTTTAGCAAAAATTAAGGAGCTTAATTAACTTCCAAGTCATAATTTATACATCCCAAAGAAAATCTAACAAAAGGCCCAAAACCCAATCGAGCCTAGGTCCAGAACACAAAGAAAATAGCCGGTTCTTTCTACATTAGCCGCCTGGCGCAAAGAAGAAATCCGGTCCAAAAAAATAAACACCTGGTCCAAACAATGACAGAGAGCCGGTTTACAGCAAAGGATATTAAAGACCTGGTCCAAAAAAATTTGGTGGGGGGAGGAGTCACGATCAAACTCGCAAAATGATGTAGTTCTTTTGTTTTCTTTAGATGGTTTAGATAATTTAGAACCAAATAGTATATCAATTTAAGTTTTTTTTGATCAAAAAATTTTTACCCTTATATTTGATATTTTTCAAAATATCTGAAAAATGTTGATAAACAAATTTAAACATATAACTCCCTGAGAAAAGTTTAATATATATCACAAATTCTCAAAATATCCGATTAGCAAATTCTGACCATTCATTTTTTCACCAAATTAGAAAATCCTACTTTTATAATTTTTTTAAAAAAAAATTGCACGTTTGGTCCCTATGGTATACCCCAAATAACAACTTTATTCCTTAAGTCGTTTTTATTACACCATAGATACCTATTTTTAAAACCTTGCACGCATTTAGTCCCTATTTTGGATGGGCGTTAGTTAAGTCCGTTAAGTATTTTGCGCTGTTAGTCCTTTGTTAATAATTTTTGCACCGTTAGTCCTTATTTTTTAAAATATAGTTTTCCCCAGTTAGTCCCTCGTTTAATAATAGTTATCGTCCGTTTTTTTACGTTTTTGTCCGTTTTCGTTCATTTTTATCCGTTTTCCCCCATTTTTTTTTCGTTTTTCGTCTGTTTTTTACGTTTTTATCAATTTTCGTTTGTTTTTATATGTTTTCGTCCGTTTTTGTCCGTTTTTGTCAGTTTTTTGTCCGTTTTCGACCCTTTTTTTACGTTTTAATCCGTTTTCGTTCGTTTTGTAATCTTTTTCGCCAGTTCTTTTACGTTTTTGTTCGTTTTTTCCCGTTTTCCCCCGTTGTTTTACGTTTTCATCTGTTTTTATATGTTTTCGTCCGTTTTTTTTACGTTTTGTCATTTTTTCGTACGCTTTTATCGGTTTGCATCCGTTTTGTCCGTTTTTCTTAGATTTTGTCCGTTTTTTTTTCGTTTCTGTTCGTTTTTATACTATTTCAACATATTGAAAATTTTTTCCAAAAAGAAAAAAAATTTGGAAAAAAATTTCAAAAATAAAATAAAATTGGAAAATAAATATTTTAGAAAAAAAAATTTTGAAAAAAAATAAAAAAAAATTCAAATATTTTTAAAAAAAAAAATATGTCCGTTTTTTTTTTCAATATTTTTGTATTCAAAATTTTTTATTTTTTTTCAAAATTTTTTATTTTTTTTCGAAAATTTTTTTGGAATTTTTTTTTCAAATTTGTGAAAAAATTCCAAATTTTTTTTTAGAAATTTTTTGTGAAAAAAACGAACGAAAACGGATAAAAACAGACAAAAACGTAAAAAACGGGCGAAAACGGATAAAAAATGAACGCAAAAGGAAAAAAACATACAAAAACGTAAAACAACGGGCGAAAACGGGAAAAAAAGGGACAAAAACGTAAAAAAACTGGCGAAAACGAATAAACAACGAACGAAAACGGATAAACGAAAAACGTAAAATGGGCGCGTAAAAACGGACGAAAATGGATAAAAGCGTAAAAAATCGAAAGCGGATAAAACGACAAAACGGATAAAACGAACAAAAAAAAAAAAAAGGGGGGTGGAGCGGATAAAACGAGCGAACAGATAAAACGGACAAAAATGTAAATAAACGGGCGATAACTATTATTAACGGAGGGACTAACTGGGGAAAACTATATTTTAAAAAATAAGGACTAACGGTACAAAAATTATTAAAGAATGACTAACAGCGCAAAATACTTAACGGATTTAACTAACGCCCATCCAAAATAGGGACTAAATGCGTTCAAGGTTTCAAAAATAGGTATCTGTGGTGTAATAAAAACGACTTAGGGACTAAAGTTGTTATTTAGGGTATACCATAGGGATCAAACGTGTAATTTTTTTTTTTTTTTTAAATTAAATATTTTACATATTTAATCATCAAGCGAAGCGAATCATACCATCACAATAAAAATTAACTCGTATCTTTATAGAGGGGGACTTCTATATACTAGCGACAAACTTCTTTATAGAGGGGGAATCTCATAAAGTTTGTGTACTTTTTTATGTAAATCTATTAGTTGATCATTTTGGTTATGATATTGTTAGTGTATTGTAGTTAAACGTTGTCATGAAGTGGTCGTATGTGGTCGTTAGGAGGTGGTGGAGGTGGTATAATTATATACCTATAGTGGGGTGCAGTAGTGGTTGTGGAGTAGTTGAGCATTGGTGGTCGAGGAACAGTGGTGGTGGTGGTGATGAAGTGGTGAAGTGGTGAGGTAGGTAGGTAGAGTTAGGTAGGAGTAGTGGGGTAGGTGATAATATAATATAGGAGGATATATTTGTAATTTAATAATAAAACAATAAAATATCTCATCTGGCAAGTGACACATGTCATAAAAGGGGTGGAGTCGAGCATGACCAAAATAGGAAAAGTGCCTAAAAGGTGGTCAAGTCATGAACCATGTATAAAGTTTTGGCCTATTTCGGTAATTTTCTCTTAATAAAATGTTGGTCAAAAATTAAAAAGTATCATAACTTGCAAACAGACTTACAATGTAACAACGATTGAACAGGAAGCCTTAACAAAACTTCAAAAATAATCCCCTTACACTCCTTTGACTTTCATGATTTTACCAAGTTACACAAACTAGAGTAAGGTATTGTTTATTAAGAGGGTCAATAAAATGGCTCGGACTCTGAATCTTGTTCACACATTTGAATATGAATATGTAGCAGAGAAGCCTAGCTAACAGTCTTTATCCGTCTCTTAGTGACGCGAAAAAAAATAAATAAATAAATAAAGGCCCTTTTAGCTTTATACCTTTTACCAAATAAGAGGTTTAAGCCATTAAACGAGCAAAAAGTTGTTCTGAAAAAACAAACATCACCTAAATTACACGTCCATGTGTTTTTAAACTATACTAAAATGAATATCCCCTACTAATATAACTGCATTTCATCAAGTTACTCGATCAAAAAGCTAGAGTGCTCATCTATGGTATGATATAACGCTAGTCTAAAGCAATTTATATCAAAAGAAAACATATACACAACCATCGCAAAGTCATAAACCATATATGTTAGCCGAAAAGGTTGAATCATTTGTTAAAATTTATTTTAAGGATGATATTCAGCCAGGTTTTAATAAGAGTAAAGATCATTCTATTTAGTTAATTAATGTGGATTATCCTGCACGCAGTGACGGAATTAGGTGGGTCCCAGGACACCAATAAACTTTTGTGGCGTAGTGTTAATTCTCGTAAAAAATATCAAATTTTCAGAGAACGCGCTTGGTCTTTGAAAAACGTGTTTGTGATTTTATTTATTTTTTCATAAATTCATTTGAAATTATTTTTAGTTATGATTCCGTCCCTTGACTACGCGAACTTAAGTTGGTTTCATATGAGTGAAAGGCTGTAGACCTTTAGGTCACTGGCCAAAACCGACAGGTTGAACTTTTTTCTTTTTTCCATTTTTTTTTTTTTTTTTTTTTTCATTTAGTTCACTAAACAGCAATGAATTTTCTTCGAAGTATCGTTTTGATATGTAAACTATTAAGTGTTCCATTAAATGTCACATACAGACAGACTTTTAAAAAAGTGATCGCATATGCATGTTTGGATGACGTGTATGTGACACGCCGTATAAATGTGCATATATAGTGAAACACTTTTTGTAAGTTTGTAACATTTAATGAAACACTTTTTAGTTCACGTATTAAAACATACTTTGAGATAGTATATTGCTATTTAATGACTTAAACTATTTTGTTTTTTCAACATTATAAATTCACACTTTTTTTTTTTTTTTTGCGCGTTGGTTTAAATATAACTCTTATGTTTAAGAGTGTTGATAACTCAATTTAGATTGATCAATGGTAAGTGTGAGATCTATCAAATGAATGCCCCTTTATGTGATATCGCGTAAAATCAATATAACATGTGATGTTACGTTTTGCAGGCGAGTTCAATGAGGTTGTATTTGACATGCATACGAAACACGCTAGAGGCTACGTTATGTCTACAGGTACATAATATTGTGCCACGAGATACAAACGTCGATTATATGTCTTACGTTTGTACTATTAACGTTGTTATATATTTCGGTTGCAGAATTTTCCTTGTCAAGAAGTCGAAAGGCATAACAAACCAGAAGTTGAAATGAAGTATGTGTTTGACACGAATGTTGGTTCTTTTAAGGTGTTAGTTCTGTACTGTCGAATTTATATCTTGACAATGATGTTTATTGTATTTTCAGAACCAGCCCGGAGCTTCTGTTGAAACCTGTAATTAAGAATGTCTCTTCTACGTATTCTTTGTGCTTCAAGATGATTATGTTGTTTTTCGTGTGTCTATGTTGTGACTATCATTATAGGTTGTGATTGGTCGAAATGAGGTTGAAAAATGCTTGATTGAAGCATCTATACGGACGAGCGTCAAGGTAATCCATTCGTCACATGTTTATGTTTGCGGACATCTTGTGGGTCCCTTTTAGTTTATACAACGCGAAATGAAGGTGGGACCCACTCACCCACATAATGAAAAACGAACGAAATGGTGTGTATGTATCGAAACTAAAGTTTACAGTGGTTTGTACATAGGTGAAGCAAGCAGATCAGCTTGAAAACATCCTAACGAAAAAGTTTCTGAGATTTTTGCCAATGAGGGCCAAAGCTTTTCAAGTATCACGCAGAAAGCCAGTGCAGATGATATAAGTTTTCTTATTACTAACTACCACTGCGAGGAGCTGCAAAAGCAGAAGCTTATCGATTTTATTGTGCAATTCATTGAGGTGAGACTTTGATCAACTGCAACAACCCATCCTTTTTTGTGGGAGAAAAACATTAAGTTTCGGTTTTTAACATGGTAGTTCATTCCCAGGACATCGAGAAAGAGATAAGTGAACTGAAGTTGGCCATGAACACAAGAGGGCGGTTAGTGGCTACCGAATTTCTTAAGCAGTTCATTTGAAGTCTATAGTTCGAGTTTGGGCCTCTCGAGAGTTGAGACAGCTCATATTTTGTTAGCCATTACAGCAGTATATGACATAAGATGGAAAGATGTTTCGATTTCTTGGTACCTATTTACTACTCATAATAAATTTCGTAGATAAGGGGTCACCACGTCAACACGTAATAAATCCGTGAAGAGGACATTTTATACAAGTAGCGACGTGCTTTTTGCAACAAAACAACGGTTTTCAAATTCCAACATAGCAACGAAGTAACTATAAAACTAAATATGTACTAAGAGCCGTTAATTTACGAGAGCTATAACTATTGATGAACATATTACCACTTTGATGATCGAAACCCAAGCTGAAGGTCTCCTTGCTGACATTTTCTTAAGGGATCTTCATAAACAGTGATCTGAGCCGATTCCTCAGCAGATAAATCAACGCAAGCAATGCTAAAAGAATCACCTTTTTCAACAGCAAACTGCCACTCTCTTGTACTAATACCAAACCAGTCCTTCTTTGCCTTTGAGGTTGATTTAACTTCTATATATTCCTTGCTATTATCCTTATCTTCAATAACAATATCATACGGTAGTCCGGATTCTTTATCCTTGTTAACCCATTTCACACTTTTCTCACCAAGTTTTGCAGAAAAGTAGCTGAAAGCCACAAGTTCTCCTGTCCTCCCAGTTATGACCTGTTGCGGGGTAACTGGACTTGCATCCTTTCCATTATCTAAGTGACCTTTGAAACCAACATTTGTATTGGCTCCAGAATCTAATTGGTCTTTTGAAGCTTCGTTTTCTTTCAGGATCACTGAAGGTACTGTTAATGCAGGTTTTTCTTCAATGATCCAGTCACCATCAATCTTGATTAATCTTTCTGTAGCATCCCATCTCGTTTTAGCAGTATCTCTCCTAAATGAGTCGGGTTTTCCATAACCTGATTGATCTATGAAACCAACTTCCGTATCTGGAAAAACTATGCTTATTCCAGATTCGGATTGGTCTTTTAAAGCTTCATCTTGTTCCAAGATCACTGAAGGTTTCGTTAAAGTTGGGTTTTCTTCAATGATCTGTTCACTGGTACTCTCAGCACCATTATCATATCGTAGTCCAGCATTGAAGGGCATAAATCCTCCCGCGCCCCCATTTACGACATTTTGTGGGGTGACTGTGGGCCAACTTTGCTGATGTCTTTTGAATAAATTAGATGAACTAGAATTCGACCTACTATGCCTAGAAAATGCAGAAAGGCCACTATTATCAGACGGAGCAGTATTCTTTCCAAAAACAAATTGACCTTTGGAACCACCCATATATATTCCAGACTCGGGTACATCTTTTTTAGCCACATCATCTCCCAAAAACAAATTCTCGGGTACATCTTTTTTAGCCACATCATCTCCCAAGAACAAATTCTCAGGTACATCTTTTTTAGCCACATCATCTCCCAAGAACAAATTCTCGGGTACATCTTTTTTAGCCACATCATCTCCCAAGAACAAATTCTCGGGTACATCTTTTTTAGCCACGTCATCTCCCAAGAACCAATTCACATGTACATCTTTTTTAGCCACATCATCTCCCAAAAACAAATTCTCGGGTACATCTTTTTTAGCCACATCATCTCCCAAGAACAAATTCTCGGGTACATCTTTTTTAGCCACATCATCTCCCAAGAACAAATTCTCAGGTACATCCTTTTTAGCCACATCATCTCCCAAGAACAAATTCTCGGGTACATCTTTTTTAGCCACATCATCTCCCAAGAACAGATTCTCGGGTACATCTTTTTTAGCCACATCATCTGCCAAGAACAAATTCTCGGGTACATCTTTTTTAGCCACATCATCTCCCAAGAACAAATTCTCGGGTACATCTTTTTTAGCCACATCATCTCCCAAGAACAATGAGTTCATCAAAGAGGCCAGATTTTCTTCACTGTTCAAGTCACCATTACTCTCAATAGGTTCTTCTTTAACATCATGTCTCGTTTGATCAGCATTAACTGCTTTTGTCTTTGACGCATATTCAAACTTTGGTGCGGTTTTCCAATGGGCAGGTGGCCATTTTGAATCTTGTTCCGGTGATGACATAGACACTAACGACCACTGTGATTCTTCACATGGGAGATTTTGTATGTTTTGGCTATTTGCAATGAATAACTCCATCTCGTTCTCGGTTTTACCAGTTTCTGTCATTGTTGTAATCAATTGAAGGAAATTTGCTAAATAGAATTCGGGAATTCCAGCAAGTAGAATATGAGAAAGTTTCTTAAAAAGTGAGTAAGAATCAGACTCATGGGTTGCATACAAGACATTGTCTTGTACAAGACAACTGCACTCGTTTCGGTTATTAGATTCAATCCCACATCTCTTGATGACATTCTTGTAGAACAATTTTTCCACCACAACAATCTTCAGAGAGTTTATGTGGTTGAATTCAGACAGCTTGAGTTGGGAATATTCATTTGGATGGTTGCTGTAAATGTAACGTTGAGTAAATGGGAGAGCCCAGTTTATCAATGAAGTTTTAAAACCACTATCTCTTAGGCCATCGTATATTGCTTCACGAGTCACAACCTGCAAAAAGTAATAATGTACTTCACATTTCTAAATAGCACAGTTTCGGATGATGCTGTTGAATTTTGGTTATATCTGGTAGTTTTACTTAAGGGATCCAAGACCAATGAGTCATGACATACCATCCGTTTGTCTAGTGTATTTATTAATAGCTAATTATGTGTGTGTGAGAGAGAGGGAGTACCTCAGAAAGAGAAGGAATTCCGAGTCGCTGAAACAAAACAGAAACCTTAGTCTGAAGCATCTGTTTTTCTACGTCAGTAAGCTCCCCCAAACATAGAAAATCAATGTTGTTCGAGTTCATGAATTCCTTTCTTAGCTCCTCAATATCGCACCAACATATGAGACCGAAGGATTGATGCAAGGACACCCACTTACTTTTAACTGTTGGAAGAATCATCATTTCCTTTTCTTCCATAATCTTCTTCATGTAATCTATATCATCAGAGCGCAAAACCCCCGAGTCTAATCCATCACTCCATTTTTGGAAAACTAGGAAAACCTGTAACATGAAATAAAACAGGTATTATATTAGAGGGTAAAATTTAAACCCATGTATATAAAAACGGGTCAAATCAGGTATAAAACTAAATAATCTACGGAGCTCACTGTTTTAGATGCCTGTGATGGATTACTCCAACTCTCAGACGATAACTGTAGCAACAACTGAAGATAGCTACGAAGAGGAGGA
This sequence comes from Chrysanthemum makinoi, assembly GCA_910596185.1. Lineage (NCBI taxonomy): Eukaryota > Viridiplantae > Streptophyta > Magnoliopsida > Asterales > Asteraceae > Chrysanthemum > Chrysanthemum makinoi. Next base: position 363,244,337 of record OU343224.1, on the reverse strand, counting down.
TTTTCAGCTACTCCAAACTCATTCACAAAGAAATACTGAAGGCCGGGATAAACATTGGATAACATCTTGCTCAATGGCCGCTGAGTCACAGGTTGGCCAAATTGAAAATGGGTTGACTTTTCTTGTTCCATTGAAGAAACGATAGAATCATGCCAATATACTTCAGTCGGAGATAAGAATAAACCAGATACCACTTCGTTTGTGGAACCAAACGAACAAGGAACAAATATGAAAGCTTGTGGATGCAAATTCTCGACTATCTTCTGCTTTGAGGTGCTCATTTCATTCCATATATATGTGTAGAACTTGGACATTTGAGATATGCTGGTAAACGAATAAAAGATGGTTAATAAGCATGTAAAGTTATAAATTCTACCGACGATATAAAAAATTTAGTCTATAATAAACCTTAGTGGTTAATATATATATATATATATTATATATATATATATCTTTTTCAGAATATTGTGCTCGGTTTCAGACAAGTCCAGTTCAAAACCAGAACCCGTGTTTTTTTCAAACTTGAAATAATGTTGTTTTTTAGAATTTTATATTCAGGATACACATACTCGTATGGAGTAAAATAGTGGATACCTGGCTCTGAAAGGTTTTTCAGATTTTCTCCAAGCTTCGAGAACAGATAACGCGTCATCAAGATGGACTGTATTCTTCAAACCGATATCCTTCAGCAACTTCACATTGTTAACCTTTATACCAACACAAAATATTGAGTATATTAGTCGAGTGGCTGATCCATCTCGTGCACAATATAAACTAATAATTTCCACCCAAAAAAAAAATGAATCCACGTTTCAAATAAAGTAAACTAACCTTTGGAATACAGTATGGTGCGTTATCACCAAGAACAGCATGCACCGCTTCACAGTTATGGAACAACTCGTAAGGAAAGTGAAGTTGGTCATCCATACTAGAAGCTAACCACCGAACACCATGAAGGATTCTTATCACACATGATTTTATCGGCTTATATTGGCCATTCGTGCTACAGAAAGCTGTAAACTTATCGCTAGAATAATCATCCCATAGCGTATCGAGTACCTTTAAGAGATATTCACACTTTTCTCTGTCACATTTTGATGAAACATGTGACAACAAATGCCATAATTCCTGAGAATTGTAATCTGTGATGGTGGATCCTGGAGAAATACAATCATCTAACATCATATTCTTGAGTTCGGTATGAGATATGTACTCAGCACACTTTTCCTCCTTCGTTATTTTCACAAAATCGGTGACTCCTAATTCCTGCAAGAATTTTTTCAATTTTGACGTTGCTGCAGGCGAGGATTTGTATAATGTGTGTTCCAGATAACTCTTATCGATCTCAAACCAATACATATCGGTCCCACTAACCAACTTATTTATATCAATTAGATTCCCGAATTCTTTACTGAAATGAATTGGCACATCAGCAAGTCGTTTGTAACCGTGATTTGTTGAAATAAAAGCATAGTTACGTAAGTGTGAGAGTATGTACTCCTTTTCTGCAACACACTTGTGACAAGATGTTTCCATGTGAAACATTATGAAAGAAAGTAACTCAGTTATCAATCCTGTATTTTCTTTCAAATATATTTCATTAGAAATGGCTAGTAAGAAATGCTTTTTTAAAATTTCATGTTCACACAACCGCTCAACACCAACTTTGTAAAGCATCTGAGTTACGTTTTCAGCATGAGAATCCAAGAGTGCTGGATTTACAACTCGAAGTTTGGTATACAGTTTCCCAAAAGCTTCAAAGTGATGATCAGGATCCGGATCCGTATGCAACCAAATTGGACCATCCTGTCTAGATGCATAAGTACCATCCACGAGTGGAATAAACCGTAATTGGTAAAGAGAACTTATGACTTCAGCCTGAATCCCATTACCCGATATCGAAAACAAAACATTTAGCCAAGAAGATATCCAACTGAGACCCATTGATTTTAAAGAGCCGGCACATAAGGATGACATAATTCGAATAAGAAATTTGGGTCCACACTCTTCAATGTATAACGCTTGTGCCAAAGAATCAGTTAAAACCGTCTCTTTATTCAGGTATCCAATACCAACACCAAGAATATCTTTTATCAAACTTTCAGGCACCAAAGAACGAGTTTCTTCTGTCCAGTTTCTCAGTACTTTAGATGGAGGGACCCACTCATTGTTGTCCCCTTCTAGAAGCAGACACTTAGAATTACGCAGCTTAGATAAAATCTTACGTGGAAGTTGAGAAAAAAAACCATCCACTTCCCCTCCAAGAGGAACGAAGCTCATAAAGACGGAAACACCCTTTGCCGGATTCTCTTTAAAACAAGGCAGGCTACAGAATGACTGCTCGGCGCTAACAAACAAATTTGGAAACTCGGATAGCAAAAATTTGTTCCATAGACTATCTCCATTAACTTCTTCCCGTGATGATGACAAACAAACTTGGACAATAAATTTCAAACCATAATCCCTTAAAGGGAGAAAAGCAAATACCTGCTGTTGGTCGAGTTTCGGGATGTAGTTTCCATTACTTGAATCATATTCTAACATAAGTGCCACTGATATTTCGGTGGTTTCGACATCTTCACGGATATGACTTGATTTTAGTTTACGAGATTCAACAAACCAAGTCAATTTATCTTTCCCAGTGGAAACATTTACAATACTGTTTCCAACAGCTTCTTTCCTCATGACAATGAATGAATCATCTAAAAGATTTCTGAACTTGATACATTTAAGGTGGTGAAGAAATAGCAAAAGGGATGGATGCAGATTATAGAACATGGAACTGAGTTTCTCTACTGAAAGATCTTCGTTATTCTTTAATTTGAAAGGAAGCATAATGCACGTATTCCAGTCTTTCTCGTCTGTTGGATCGCTATGCACAGAAACCATCTTGCTAAACATATTGATATCGCAAGGTGGAACATTTGTTGGCAAAACAAAACCAATTTCACCTTCACTTATGTCAAATTTAATATGAAACCCGTTAGAATGGATTTCCGGAGCATCAGTCACCCGAAAGACTGATTTGAAGCCGATGCCCTTTTTACCAATATATCCAGCACTAGGTTCCTTCTTTGTTGAATTCCCAACATCACAAAGTGCTTTTATGTTTTCAACAGAAAATTCGTTATTCAGGACTATAACGCCTGTTTCTTGAAGAATAAATGTCAGAGTAGGCTCCACGTCACATGGGTATGCATTATCATCAGCGTTTTGAATCTAAACATGAGAGAGTGTTGCACAACATAAGATAAACATGAAAAGAATAACATGTAAGCACGTGAAAAGGATGCACTTACAAGTTCAAGTAGAAAATGCGAGTCTTGAGAATACAAATCTACAGAAAGACGATGTAGTGCTCTGCCTAAACGAGCATTTTGCTTCTTCAGAATGCTCTCCTCTATAGCCGAGAAAGCTGGATCCAACCCAAATTCTTCTCGCCTAATACCCTCAATAATCTTGGCTGCTTCCTCTTCATTGATAATATTCTTACCTTTTACAACAATATCAAACAATTGACCCGATTCTTTGACCCCACTGACCTGTTGTGTGGTGACTGTGCCCAAACTTAGCTGATCTATCTCAGCGTTTATTGAAGAGAATCCAGCATTTACATCAGAAGAAACTATACCTTTTCCATGATCGGGTTGACCTTTGAAACCAATCTTCATTTCAGAAAACTGCGTATCGATTCCAGTACCTGATTGATCTTTTAAGACTTCATCTTCTTCTAATATCACTGAAGGTGTCGTTGAAGTTGGACTTTCAATTGATTCTTCTGTAACCTTCTGTCTCATTTCATCAGTATCAACTGGTTTTGTCTTTGATGCATTATCAAACTTCTTAGGAGTAGACTTTGGAGTATTTACATCATCAAGTGACAGCCGGTTTGTGGTCGGTGTATTCTTATCATCTACCGGGGATGGCATGGATGATAAAGACCACTGTGATTCTTCATTTGGGAGCAATGGTAGGTTTCGGACATTCTTAATATAAGACTCCAGTTGCTCCTCTGTGAAACCTGATTCGTTCATTGTTGTAACCATGTCCAAGAAATTTTTTAAATCTGATAAGGGCAATTCGGGCATTCCAGCAAGTAGAAAACGAGAAAGTTCCATAAAGAGAGTCTGGGAATCAGATTTAAGGGTTGCATACAAGACATTGTCTGCAAGGAGACAACTGCATTCGTATTGCTTATTAGATTCAATTCCAAATCTTTTTATGACATTCCTGTCGAACAGCTTCTCCACCACGACAATTTTCAGACAAGTTATCTTCTTAAATCCGGAGAGTTTGAGCTGAGAATATTCGTTTTGATGGTTGGTATAAATGAAGCGTTGAGCATATGGAAGAGCCCAGCTTACCAATGAAGTTTTACAACTACTATCTGACAAGCCATCGTATATTGCTTCACGAGTCACAGCCTGCAGATGACATAATAACAGATGAATGGTATGACATACTTCAATTTTCAATATCACATTGTTCCAACGGTAAATATTTAAACTGAGCTAAAATGGAAACGGTTCAAATGGGTCAGACAGATCAAACGGGTCCTTTCAATTGCTTAAACATCTACTAATTAGCTATGTATATTATAGACAGTTAGATTACTATTTTAAAATGTAGTTTTTTTCTTTACTATTATCTAAAATAATAATACTGAAAAAAGTGGACAAAAAAACACTTGCCAGATCGACCCAACCTGAACCAAAACCACACCAGTATTCACTATTTCCTGATTTGTCCTGTTACCTAACCCGCCTATATGGCCACAATGTGAAAGAGTACCTCAGAAAGTGAAGTAATTCCCAGCCTCCGTAATAAAACAGAAACCTTATCCTGAAACAATTGTTTTTCTTCAGTAGTAAGATTCCCCAAACACAGGAAATTCACATTGTTCAAGTTCTGAAATTCCTTTTTTAACTCCTCGTCGTCACACCAACATACGAGACCAAAGGACTGATGTAAAGAAACCCACTTATCTTGCACAGTTGGAAGGATCCTCATTTCCTTTTCCTCCATCCTTTTTTTCAAGTAGTCAATATCATCGGATCTCAAAACCCCTGAGTCTAATCCATCACTCCATTTTTGGAAAACTTGAAAAACCTAAAACATGGAATAAAAGGAAACATGAACAAAGCTACCAATATGTACTAAAAGGAGCAATTTCAACCTATATATATTAAAAAAAACCTACATAAGATGGAAAATGCTGAATAGAAGTGTTTAAATAAGCCCAAGTAAAATCAAGTGTTAACAGCCTCCTAAATACACCATTTGACACCTATAGTATATGCGTAATAGATGGAGGTAGCAACTTCGAATCATTTCCTTGTAAATAGGTCGATCTGGTTATCTTTTATCCTAGAAAATTAGCGGGTTAAACAGGTTGAAAGTCGTCCACAGTCTATTTTGAATGCATAAAACCTCCTAAAGCGCTTTATTCAATTATTTAGCTTAATTTTTGTAATACTGTAACCTCGTAATTATAGTATACAGATTAATTGATTTGAATGTACTCACTGTTTTAGCTGCCAGTGATGGTGAACTCCCGGTTGATAACTGTTGCAAAAACTGAAGGTAGCAAATGAGCGGGGGATTATCATCTACTCCAAACTCATCAACGAAGAAATCATGAAGGTTGGGATAAATATTGCATAACATCTTGCTGAAAGGACTATGAGCCGCATTTTGGTCAAACTGAGGATGAGTTGACTTTGTTTGCTTCATTAAACCCGTAGAATCATGCCAATATACTTCATTAGGAGATAAGAATAAACCAGATACTTCTTCTAGCTTATAACGAACAGTAAGGAACAAATATGAAAGCTTGAGAATGCAAATTCCCGACTATTTTCTGCTTTGAGATACTCATCTCCTTCCATATATATGTGTAGAACTTAGACATATCAGATATGCTGATAATTGGAAATCATAAACCATTAACAAACATGTTAGAATGACCATTTACACACAAAAACACATACTCCTAAAACGAACATATTAGTGATACCTGGCCTTGAAATTCTCGGATTTTTTCCAAAGTTCGAGAACTGATAAAGCGTCATCAAGAGTAACTGTACTTTTTAAGCCAATGTAATTTGCTAATTTCACATTGTTAACCTGTTTGACGACAACAACAGAAACATCAAGTAGGCTTGGAAAATGTTCGGGCACAAAATGTTGACCAATCACACCCGTAACAGTCTAGAAACAGACAGTAGGCTAAAACATGTTACGGGTATCCAACTAATTACATGTGTACGCCCACATAGGTGTTTAGTCGGACCAAGTTGTTCATTTTAAGGTACTTAGTACAAATCTATCAACATGGGAACACTAATACGGTAATCCTATAATGTAAGATGCAATACGTCTAAAAAGTGACCAAATAGAATACGAAAAATGAAAACCGTAATCAATAGAAGGAAGCTACCTTTGGAATAGCATAAAATTTCGGTCACCAAAAACTTTCCTAACATTCTGACAGTTATAGTACAAATCTTTCGGAAAGTGAAGTTGATCATCCAAACTAGAAGCCAACCACCGAACACCCTGAAATATTTCCTTAATAGAAGACTTAAACGCCTTCTTTTGTCCATCAACGTAACCATAACTTTCACTCTTCTCACTAAAATACTCAACCCATAACAAATCAATCACCTCTAAAAAATACCTACCCTTTTCCCTATCACCGTTCAACGACACATGTGACAACAAACACTTCAACTCCCGAGAATCGTAATCTAACGTCTTATACTTACATTCTCCGCTTCTCCTCGTTAGCCTTCTTCACTATCTTAGCAAAATCCGTCACTCCTAGTTTCTCCAAAAACTTTCTCAACTTCATCTTCCCATCCGGCGTGACTCCACAACGGATGCTCCAAATACCCCACGTCAACCTCGTACCACTTCACATCACTCCCACTTACCAACTTCCCCATATCAACCAAATTCCGTACCCTTCCCAAAATGAACATCCACTTCACCTAAAGCTTACACCCCGTCACTAGTCCAAACAAATCCATCTTTACACAAACCTGACAATATATCCTCCTTCTCGTTCTCACACTCGTCTAAATGAAGCATAACAAACAAAAGACACTTTCGATTATCCCTCCCTACTCTCAACGCTGAATTTCCTCTCATCATGAAATAAACGGCAATATACTAACAAAGCCTCGTCTAGCGAAAAGCGCCTAACACCTAACCTAACCAACATTTCACTCACATTCTCGCTATAGCTAACATTACTATTAATAAGGTCGGGACTAACGATACGCAGCCTCGAGTAAATTTTCTCGAAACCGCGAAACGAGCTTTTATCGATACTTAACCAAACTACGCCTTCGGAAAGCGAGGTATACGTGCCGTCTACTAACGGAATAAACTCTAACTTACTAATACTAGTTATAATGTTATCATACTCATTAGTACTGTTACTAACTGTGGTTAGGTTAATGTATAAGGTGTTTAACCAAGATGAGAGCCAACTGTGTGTTGTTGATTTTAGTGTGCCTGAGTTTATAACGGTTTTCATTATATCAATATTGAATTGTGAATTATTAGGGTTAGGGTTAGGGTTTTGGTGGTGGTGAGACGGTGGTGGGGGTGATGGTTTGGGGCGGCGGACGTGGGGGCGGCGGCGGGTGGTGTCTGGTGGTGGTTGAGTGGACATGGTGGTTGACTTGGGGTTTGACTTTTTGTTTGGTTTTTTGTTTATTTATAAGTGTTTTTTTATTTTATTAATATACAGTAAGATTAGTATTTACTGACCAAAATTATCTAAAAATCCAATAAATCAAGTTACTCATTTTTTTCATTAAAAAAAATAAAAAAGTAAAACTTTTCACATCTTTCATAAAAATAAAATATCTGGGTAAATCGTCAAATGAAAAGAAAAAATACATCTGAACGAATATATTTATATCTTTCAATAGACGGATACTTTGATATATACTTTTGACGATTTTTTTTTTCGGCTTTTTTTTTACGTCTGTAAAAATCACATATGATTTCAAATATCATATGTGTGATTTTATAAATCACATGTGATTTGTGATACAAATCATATGTGATTGTCTATACGTAACTGACAAAAAAAAAACAAAAAAAAAATTTGTCGAATGTATATAGAAGTGGTCGTCTACAGAAAGATGATATAATTCTCGTCGCGATGGTATGATTCGTTTTGCATGACGATTAACGGTTTGCAAGGTATTTAATTTTTTAAAAAAGGTGAAAGTATTTATTATTATTTTTTTATTAAAAAATGTATGCCCAAGATTGGTTCATTAAATCTTTAAAGAATATTTGATCTACATAAAACTTTTCTCATTTATGTTATACTGTATATTTTGTGTGTCACTTGACTTTTCTCTTTTTATAACAACTTCACTATTAATTTAATTTAATGTATTATAATAAAACAATCAACTTTATCATCAAATATATACCCAACTAGAACAAGCACTCATGACTTTGTCTTGGCCGAGATCGAGTCTTACAAATTTGCTATGGAAGACGCGTCCTCGTGGTTCCTTCGTAATAAGAACAATGCATTCTTCATGTGTCAGCAAGAACGAAGACTCGATATTCGTTTTCTTATCACGAGTGGTCTTAATTCCATAAAAAAAAAAGGTGTAGATTGGCGGGAATACCTTGACCTCGGGTGTCTTTTGGCACCAACCATTGTCCACCCCACAAGGAATAGCTCCGGCAACTCTCGACCTAGTGGGGGCCCAAGCGGGAGTGCTACGGGCCAAGACTCGAGACCCACGAGCTCTTATTTCATAAAGAATCTCTATGTGTGCTCATAGGTTTTCTTGGAGGTGGGTACCTATATAAAGCAAATGCCAAGTATGGGACTTGAACCTGGATCAATTGACTTCAGTATAAGTGCTCCAACCATTGGACTAATGCTCCATTGATTACAAGTGGTCTTAGAGCACAAGGTATCGCAATGACGGATAACATGTTATTGGTATGTCATCTCAGTGTCACATCATTTACCTCCTAATAACACACCAATAACTAAAACACTCTCCCTCATAACACACAACTAACATGTTATTGAGTCCCACAAAATATCCCACTAAAAATACCCACTCACTCACTCACTCACTCACAATAAATAAAAAAACACACAAAATAAACGAATGGCTTGAGCCATTTCACTGGCTCAGATGTGTTTGGCTCTGATAGGCACGAAAATAGACCGAATGGCATGTTAAATGTCATGCATATCGTATGCTATTAATAATAGTCGTTCAACATGTGAATTTAACTTTCTCACTGAATTTATATATCTAAAACGTAGCACTCAAAGCTATGTTTAGCAAAATTCTTTAAA